>CAMZMU010000063.1:74796714-75135629 GCA_947311845.1 Poa pratensis
AATAATGAGTAGATGTTGCATTGTTAAATATAATGTCATTTCTGCAGTTTCAAACAGCCCATAACACAGCCGCGGTGCCTATCCGAAAAAGCTCCTTGGACGTCTTATCTACCCCATTAAGCCAACTTCCAAACAAATTCGAAATACTAGAAGGAGGTTTAATGTTAAAGGTAAAATGAATTATTCGCCAAATATCGCGCATAAAAGGACAAGATATAAATAGGTGTTCTACAGACTCATCTGTATCACAAAAAACGCATTTTTTACACCCAATCCATTTTCTTTTAACTAGATTGTCCTTGGTCAAAAGCTCTTTTCTATATGCAAGAACCACAAGAAAATTCGTATCTTTAATGGTACTTTCAATTTCCACAAATATTTTCGCAAATATGTGGTGTGTCCATTCATTAGCTCATAGTATGATTTAACCGAAAAAACTCCCGTTGGAGTTAAGCTCCAGTTAAACTTGTCTGGCTCATCTGTCAGCTGAATTTGCATTAATCTTTCAACTAAATGAAACCAAAGTTCTCTATTATTTCCTACCAAGTTTCTTCTAAAACGCAAGTTGATAGGAGTACTTCCGAATACAGACGCAACTGTAAAATGCTTATCAGACGCAATAGCATACAGAGATGGATACTGACTCGCAAGTGTAGTATTACCTATCCAAACATCCTCCAAAATCTAGTTTTTGGCCATTACCAACACCGAAAGTCCCAAATTTGAGAAAATCATCTTTTACTCTCATCAACCCCTTCCAAAAAGGAGAATCATTTGGTTTCATTTGAACCCAGCCAAATTTTTATCCCCTAGATATTTATTTGTTAAAAGCTCATGCCACACACCTTCCTCGTAAGCAATTTAAATAACCATTTACTCAAAAGGCATTTATTTTTTTATCTCAAGCACCTCAATACCGAGCCCCCCTTGGTCCTTTGGTCTACACACAATATTCCATCTAGTGAGTCTATATTTTCTCTTTTCTGATTACTTTGCCAAAAAAAACTTGACCGATAAAAATCTAGTCTTTTACGTACCCCCTTAGGTATTTCAAAGAAAGACAATAAGAACATCGGTAAACTAGTCAAAACAGAATTAATGAGCACAAGACGATCTGCGTATGATAACATCTTAGCTATCCAAGAACCTAACTTCCCTTCGAAGCGATCTTCCACTGGTTTCCATTCCTTGTTTAATAGTTTCCTATAGTGGATAGGAACACCTAGATATTTGAATGGTAAAGAACCTAGTTCACACCCAAAAATACTCCTGTACTGATCTTGTTCCTCTACCGCTTTCCCAAAGCAATATAACTCACTCTTATGGAAATTGATCTTTAAACCCGAAAGTTGTTCAAAGAATGCCAAGATTAATTTCATGTTCACGGCTTTCGCAACATCGTGTTCTAGAAATAAAATTGTATCATCGCATACTGAAGTATTGACACACCACCCTCGACTAAGTGTGGTACTAACCCCCCCCCCCCCCCCCCCCCCACCCCACTTGACCATCGGCTTTAGCTCTCGCAATTAGAATGGCCAGCATATCCGCTACAAGATTAAACAACAAAGGTGACAGCGGATCACCTTGTCGTAAACCTTTTAGAGTTTGAAAATAATGCCCAATATCATCATTAACCTTATACCAACACTCCCCCCTTGAACAAATCTAGCAATCCACTCACACCATTTTGATGCAAAACCTTTCATGCGAAGAACTTGTTGTAAAAAGGACCACTTAACCTTGTCATATGCTTTTTCAAAATCAATTTTAAAAAGCACCCCATCGAGTTTCTTCCTATGCATCTCATGAATCGTCTCATGTAACACTACCACCCTTCCAAAATATTCCTTCCCGGGATGAAGGCAGTTTGAGTTGGACGCACAACTCTACTTGCAATTGAGGTCACCCTATTTGTACCCACTTTAGTGAAGATCTTAAAACTGACATTGAGTAGACAAATGGGTCTATATTGTTCAATTCTACTAGCATCTTCTTTTTTGGGTAACAACGTAATAATCCCAAAATTTAGCTTGTACAGCGGTAGATTGCCCTCTCGCAGCTGGGCAAACATAGGCATTAAGTCCTTTTTCAACATCGGCCAGAATTTTTGGTAAAACTCCGCCGGAAACCCGTCCGGCCCAGGAGATTTATTATGTTCCATTTGTGAAATAGCCTCATATACCTCCTTCTCGGTGAACTCCGAAGTTAATATGGTATTCTCTTCTGGTGAAATTTGAGGCATGTCATTCGTAATATCCTCCTCCATCGTAACATAACTCGGATCCGGAGCTCCAAATAACTTTTTATAATACTCCGATATGAACACTTTCAGATTTGCCTCCCCAACAATAGTTCCCTCATCTTGTTCTAATTGAAAAATCCTTTTTTTCCTATGTCTACCATTAGCCACAAGGTGGAAATATCTCGTATTGTTTCCACCTTCCTGGACATGTTTCACCTTTGCTCTTTGAGCCCATTTAGATTCCTCATCACGCAAGAGTTTACCTAA
This sequence comes from Poa pratensis, assembly GCA_947311845.1. Taxonomy (NCBI): domain Eukaryota; kingdom Viridiplantae; phylum Streptophyta; class Magnoliopsida; order Poales; family Poaceae; genus Poa; species Poa pratensis. Next base: position 74,799,227 of record CAMZMU010000063.1, read on the forward strand.
TTGGATCTCAGCTTCTTTCTTAATAGTTCGCTCAGCCGCATTTAAAAGAGTTTTTTCCGCCTTGATATCAAGTTGGTCAATTGTTTGTAAAAGTTTCTCTTTTTCCTTTCTATATTCCGCGTTTAGATTTTTTGCCCATCCACAAAGGAATTGTCTAATATGTCGGATTTTATTTTGCCATACCTCAACAGGGGTATTCCCTTCTTGGACCGAAGCCCACTCTCACTCGATCATCTCCTTAAAACCCTCCTGGCGCATCCAGGACTGTTCAAAGAAGAAAAAATTCCTATTCCCAGAGTGTGCTTGATCACCCGAATCAATTATTAAAGGCGTATGATCTGACCCCGTCCGAGTCATCGCATGTACAGACACCAAAGGGAATTTCTGCTCCCACTCTACACTAGCTAGGAACGATCCAATTTCTCATAAGTTGGTATCTCCCTTCGACTTGCCCACGTATATTGTCTACTGAGAGTTCTAACTCCTTAAGTTCGAGGCTCTCAATAATAGCATTGAAAATCACAGGCCACCTAGCATTGAAATTTGAATTATTTTTCTCATCTTCTCGTCTAATAATGTTGAAATCCCCCTACCAACATAGGCAAAGTCTCCCCTTCACAAATACGCACTAACTCAGCCAGGAACTCTGGTTTTTTATCATCTTGTGCAGCCTCGTATACTACCACTAAAGACCATAAGAAACCATCTCTTTTGGATCTCACATGAAATTTGACACAGAAATCACCTCTGACCACACTTTGGATAGAGAATGATGAGCTATTAAAACCAACTAACATTCCTCCTGATCGACCATGAGGAGGCATGCAGTACCATGTAAAATCTAAACCCCCAGCTAAGAATTTGAGAAAAGGAGTTGAGAACGAAGATCTACCTGTTTCAACAAGGGCGACAAAGTCTAATTTTTGTGCCTTAACCGTTTCACTAATTGTCAGATGTTTTGCGGTATCACGAAACCCATCTGTATTCCATATCATTCCTTTCATGATCACTTCTGTTTTAATTTTTGAATTCTTGCACTACGCCTAACAGACCTTTGTGTATGCGCAGTTACCGATACAAATACTGAGTTGTCAAATTATAATAACTTAGTTGTCATGTCACTATAAGTCATTCCAGAGATTAAATGCAAATCTGCATGATATTTTTTCCTAGTGGAATGATATAACTCTATTGAAATATTATAAATACTCTCTCGGTTTTTGTTTACTTTACGTTATGGATTTAGTCAAAGTCAAAGTTTGCCAAGTTTGACCAAATATTTAAAATAAAATATCAACATCTACAATATAAAATCAATAGTATTAAAATCATTATAAAGTATATTTTCATATTATATGCATTTGATATTTTTTCCTACAGTCTTGGTCAAACTTGACAAAGTTTGACTTTGACTAAACTCAGAACGCGAAGTAAACAAAAACAGAGTGAGTACTCTCACTCTACCTATACGCAACATTGCAATCTCTAAAAACATGTAAAATACATCTGACAGCTATGGAATATTATCTTGATGACTGTGCAATTAATGTGATGATGTGACGTCGTAATTTCTGCATGCATTTGCATGTGCTCTCCCTATAATTCCCTATAAGAGATGAGCTCCATTCGAGACATGTCATCTGCTAAATTAATCTCGAGCACTTACCCTATGCCTTAGATAGAACTAGAACGTTTCCCCGCGCATTGCAGTGGGTAACCCTTTAGGAACTATGTTATGTAAATAAAAGGGTTTTAAAGTATGATACATTATCTCGTCCAAAGGAATATGCAAAATTTAATGGTCATAGTCGAGATGCTAAAATTAATAGACATAAGATGAGTGTGTATTATAAATTATTAATATAAACAGTTGTAGGGTTCAAGGAATGGATGATGTATAGTTTGCATGTAGGGATTAATAAATATTAGTGGAGATGACATGAAAAATTGATTGGCTAAGAACCTAAGAGAATGGATGATGTTGATAGCTTGCATGTTGAGTACTTGAGATAGAACATAATTAATGCATGTTAGTGAGGTTTTGCTTTACAAGAGATATAGATAGTAGTTCGACAAAACCTGGCCTCCGAAACTCGCAGATAGTTAGTGTGGATGAGGAAATTGCTGCTTCCACTGTTTCATGCTCCTTGTGTTGCACACACCACCACTTTAATGGAATTTTTGCAGTTTTCACCAAGTGGTGGTCTAATATGTTGCAATTTCCACCACCTAGTCATTTAATCAACTATTTAGCACCGACAACGAAACGGACTGTTGGACCCCTAGCCTGTCAATGATTCAATTAATGCACACAAAAACTTGATTCATAAAAAGTTAATTATTCATCCAATAATTATGATTTTTTTGGATGCACTCTCGAATGGCTCCATTCTATATGTAGCATCATTTTTTAATTAAAAACGTTTTATGCTTATATTTAAAAAAATACTCGTGACGCACTAAAAAGATCGTATAGGACAATAATTATATATGTACAAAATTTATGATGCATAAAATTCGTCCATTACATCCTAGTGTGCATCCAAAGAAAACTCATAATCTTTGGACGAATAATCATTTTTATGATTTTTCAGATGTTCTACTCCTACAATCTATGACATCAATTGAAGCATTGACATGTGGGGCAAGCTGTCAGTTTTGTTTTGGACTAAGTAGTTGATCAGATAACCAAATGGTGCAAACTGCAACAAATTAGACCACCACCTGGTGGAAAATGCAAAATATCTGTCCAAAGTGGTGTTTTGTGCAACACATGGAGTAGGACGTGGTGGAAGCTGCAATTTACTCCGGTTGCCATCTTAGAATTGATGCATTGACAAGACTCGGCTTGGGCAGGAGGAAAAATTCTAGTAAAACTGAAGTACTGGAGAAATTTCCAAATAGTCTCCTGGCAAGAGGCTCGTGAACCGGAGAAATGTACAAAATGTATCTCAACTTTGGGGGAAATTTTATAATTTTCTATCATACAGCACACGTGTGAATTCACGGACAGCAAAGATGGGCATATGGTATACTACCAAGTAACAGATACGACGAACTTTATTCCATCAGCAGACTACCTCATCAGGGACAAATGTATTCATCCAGATCATGCTGAAAATTACAGTCACAGGTTGAAGTTTGATAAACTACTAAACTTATTTTTTACTTGATGAGCCAGTAAACTAGGCAAGGCAAATCACGTGTTGTAAAGTTCAAGTGAAATTATATGTTCCAGTGTTTCTTCGTAAATCATAAAAAATAGTCGCCCTTGCAGGCTCCTTTGGTAAAAATATACAAATGATTTATTTCCAATACAACAAAGAATCACAATACATGTACACCACACAATATAATCTAAAAATCTGTAACTGAATAATCTTCAATCCTTCGAAGAAATAATCCTGGTAATTCAGGCGGCTGTACGTCAGATTATGCCTGTACTTTGACATGAGATCGAGGACAATAATTTTCTCTTGTTCGGAAAGATTAATTTGCCATGACCTGCGAATTTGCATCTTCAAAGAAGTCTAGTGTACTCTCCTTGAAATCCCTTAGCCAATAAACTATCAGTGCTGCAATTCGGCACTTCCTATGTAAGACTGCCACTGCCAGCCTCTAAACTTCAGGTATCTTTTCCCTGGCTCTGGGAAGAATCCACTTGGCCCCATAGCGTCTCTGCGTAGATCTTCTCCTCTTCTTTCTCTTCAGGAGAACAATCAGATAGCTCGACCACAAGGTCGTCTTCTTCATCTGCTATATCCTCGTCAGTCTCTTCTGACAAGTCATTGCTCTGCGGAATACAAGCTTCGGCCATGGCTTCTCGCATAGCCAGCGGCGTCGCAGGCCTATCACTGTGCTTGTACCGTGGCGCAGGGGTGACAAATGGAAGAGATATGCTATCGATCGCATGCACCCTTCCATTGCCCTTCTTTGACACGCCTGGTGGCGGAGCAATAAGGATGATTCCCAGCTCATAGTTGCAAATGTGCAGCCTTGGCCCAGAAGGAGCTGCTCTGGTGGCGTCTGTAGTATTTGCTTTGGATGGAGGGCGCAACATTTGTCCCCAGGCAGCTGGGCTGAAATTGTGAGACCCACAGTAAGTCCAGCCAAATGAATGTCCACCTTTCGAGACCGAAATCGTCTCCGAACAACCTGGTATAGAGTATGGTGTCAATATTGTAGCTGAGGTTCATTAGTTGTCAGCAAAATCTGTATTGGGGGATGATAATTAAATCTACTAGTATATATTTCTGATAAGCTGTCTACTCCAACATGTTGAGGGTGAGAGAATTGTCGTCATCAATGTGAATTCCTTGCCACTGTTATCCTTTGAATCAGTTTGTTTTAGACTAACTATCCTTGAATCGTCATCCTAACATAGATGTTGCCTAAGATGTATATATGCTATCCGCCCTCAGTATTACCTAGAGGAGGCAATGAATATCTACTCCTGTGGCATTCCAAGGGAAAGAGCATACCTTAACATGCATAGGATGCCCGATTCTGCCATGTGGATGTGGGACTGCATCATGAAATATGCCAGTGGATCTCAATCTTTGCCACGTTTTCTGTCAGAATAGAGTGTATGAGATGGGTAGGAGTAAAATTATAACCCATGTGGCCATGCCTTTGTTCGACAACCAAACTACAATGTTTTTGACAGAATATGATGATTGGAAGAAAACTATTCCACTGCAACTGCAATGCATCTGCTGTACAAAAACATCTCTAAATCATTATCACTTGCTTCTCTAACTAGAGAGATGTGCCCTGCCTATTTCATTGTGCACAACTTCATAACTCATTGGACTAAAATATCTCAGATTAATATGCAACTTCATCCTGGAAAAAGTTGCTGGGGTACAACTGTACAAGGACTTCAAATATAACGTGAAATGTGTCATGAGCTCTTTTGCTGGTAAAGTATGCACATAACAAAAATTCTGAAAAGAGAAATCTACCTCAGGTAGAGAAAGTAAAAATCTAGACAACTGAATTCCACAAGCGCTGCTTTTCACCCTCTCAATTGTCGGAAATAAAACACTGATTGATGGTTTCTTTAGCTCATGGCCTGCTGTCCAGCAACCCCACTAAGAAGATCAATGGACATTGGAAATGATTATGTCCATGAAAAATGGGTATAAAAATCAAATTTTACTAAAATAATGTAAGATTCAAGAAGCAGTTCAATATTACCTCTGGATCAGATTCTTCGGAGTCAAAATCATGATTGGATCGTTTACCAGTTGCTGAAGCAAAGTGTGCAATGAACTGTGAATTAATAGAAGTCCCAATGGATGAAGCACCTATAATATAATAAATAAATATACTAGTTTAGTTAGAGACCCAAATTGAGATGATTGATTTCCAATAGAAAAGTTGATGGTATGACTCACTGTACATAAAATCAGTCTCCAGTGTTTCAGGCCACTTGAAGCGTGATAAAACCTGTTTCAGATCAATGTAGATCATATTTTAAGACAATTGGCTAAGGTAAACAAATATAAGAGGTCGCAAGGATTTCTTTCGACAGTCAAGCAACTTAGGAAACTTATAAAACTTAAACCAAACCTCGTCAAATACACGATGTAAGAACTGTAAAAGCCTATTTAGCTCCGATGAATATCCTGGTCCGAATATTTTAAGAACTAAGAGCATATTGCATCGAATGTGCATGCACAGCATGATGAGAAAAGGACACCAGAAATGTAACACTGTTGCATCTGGCCTACACTATCTGTAATTATCACATGACTTGTATGCATTAATTCATTCGCAAAAAAAAAGACGTGTATGCATTAATTGATCAGTCAAATAAAAACGGCAGTTCAAGTTATGCCAATGATTTAAAGCGGTAAAAATTGCAAGGTAATATGACCAAAGATTGGGAGACTGTTCCACATAAATGGTGACAATAAAAATTAATGTGAATTATGCCGATCACCTGCCAGTGCTACGGAACTACAAATTTCAAGTATATCAGAGAGTGTACTAATAATTCAACAAACAATATGGAATAGTATTTTATGTTATCGAACTTATGTTCAGTTTAGTACCTCTTCTAACCGCCAAAGCCCAAGGCTCCTTTTCAAGGATGCTACTAATGAGCACAATGGAGGAAAATGGTCATCACGAATCAGCCGTGAAATCCGAGAAAACTCTGGACCCTGCATTTTATAGACAGGGTTTAAGATCCGCGTGAGTTCCTGAAAGTACTGCAGAGATATGAAAAGGCATCTAAGACCTTCCTGCCATACCTTTGATACGTACAGAAGCAACTGCACTTTTGTGTTAGTTGCTCCAAATGCAGCTTCCAGGGCTTCTCTGGGGTAAATAAATCCAGAAAATTTGAAGAAACCCATGTCACTAAGGGGAGATACCCATTTTGCGACCTCTCTAGGCAAGAAACCAAGTTGGGCTGAATCTGTTTAAGGGCATTGGACATGGTTATTTATTAGAATGGTAAAGAAGCAACCATATTTTTTACAGGAAAAAAGAAATATCTTGTTCTGCACACGAACCATGAAATACAATACACGTCAAGTTGAGTACACATTTTGAGATTGCATACCTTCCTCGGAAAATTTATCCAGATCAGCAACAAGAACGCTCACAGCATTAGCATCTGCAGGTATATTTGCATTCCTTTTCAATATCACTTCTGTAGTTCCGTGCATGTTCTCACGGCATTTTCCAAGAAATACAGACAAGGATTTCAGTTGTGAGCCGGCATCAGATGGCATGTGAAAGCGATGGGATAAACCAACTACAGATGTTTGGACGGAACCAAGAAACATTCTATGCGCAGATTTTGTGTGTAAAATCCTATTTGCCTGCACAAATAATAAATCGTTGATAATCAGGGAAACAGAGCATTATAGGCAAAAACAATTTCAATGAAGTACTAGAAGCTAGAGCAATGGCTAGTTCTTGGCTAGGAATAAAGTTCACTTAGGACAAGTGTATCAGATAGTTAATTATTTAGTAGCATACTTATTTAGTAGAAGGTACTTTATTTGTTTAACTATCCTTGCTTAAGACTTCAGTAAACAAAAAATATATCATGTATTGTATCGGTAAAATTATACTTACTGAAAGGCAATAATTGGACTCCAAATAGCATGGACTTGGCATATACAACCCTGGCACTGAAGCAACAAGGTATCCACCAGCTCCTTCAAAATCATACTTAGCTATCTCATTTATCCAATATGCTTGGGAAGAGACTTCGTTGATAAGGGATCCTATGAATGAAACTAACTGAGCAGCAAAATCGGATTTTGATTCGTCAACTGCACTAAAAAGATCTGAATAATCCGGGGACGTTTTACGGGGGAAATCTTGCCACCACACTGTGTTAGTTATAAGATGCCACTGCACATAGTACAGTTTACTCAGTAAGAACATAGCAACACAAATCGCCAACAAGTCACTGGGGACAAATGGAAGGATGAAATGATAAGCCATTATAGCATGAAGCATAGCACTGACCTGCCTAGGTACTAAGTTAGCTGAAGAAATAATAACACGCATACTGTCTTCTCTCTGTAACAATATGAGCTTCGGATGGTGGCATGCAACTCCTTGTTTCTTTCTATCCTTTCCGAATGCAATTTCTTCTGGGAATCGGGGGTAACTTGAAGGGAAAATATACATCAACGTCAGTATTTATCCTCCAAGAAAATTATGCTTATCATGTTTTGATCTACCATAAAGCTCAACAAATTCTGCAAAGTAAGGTGTTGTGCCTAACTTGCCTATACCATATAGACTAAAAACTCAGAAGCACGAGACAATTAGATTAAAAGCATCCCAGGTTGCTACTTACACTAATATTAGATTAGGGTGGTTCTCAAAAGGGGATGCAGTTCTACTTTCACGGCTCGCACTCCAGCATCTCTCCTTGTTGTGGCATGCTATTGTTACCGGCAGAAGCTGAGGAATCTTACAATATTCAAGGAACCTGAGAAGTAAAAAACCATATAAAAATTAGCATTCTTATGTCCCACATCATCACAAGGGAAAAAAACTGCAGCAGAGAGAGGGCACACCAGGAAACATCAGAAGTGAATGTCGCAATAAATACTCGCAGCAAACTGCTAGTAGGATGGAGAAGCTCTGGCAGTGTCACTCCACTTTCTTGTTCCGTTCGCATTTCAGGCCTGATGCCGGAGAGGCGGTTCAGGAAGAATGTGCTCCCATCTGAGTAGCGTGCCTCAGTATGATGCTGCTCTACATTGCCATTGCTGCATCTGTTGTGTTCCACATTGTCAATGTTGTATCCTTTGCTTCTTTGAGGCGACTCACCAGTATCCTCTTTCTTTGAGACAGTATTTTCTTCCACGACGTCATTTTGAAGTTCCAATCTATCCTGGTAAAGATTGTGTTCTTCCTGGCGCAAATTATCTTCAGGGACAGGGTCAATTGGACTGTCCGGGCGCAAGAAATCACCCTCTTCTCTAACTTTTTTCACCCCAACAAGCGCACAATGTGAATCCCTCAAGAAAGAAAGAGGATCTTGGCTCTCCGAAATCGCCCTTAGCCGCTTCCGGAGGGACTCGGCCCTCAGGACAAGAACCTCCTCGCAGGATCCCGCTGCCTTCTTACCCCCTTCACAAGAGACGAATTTCTCCGCCACAAATCCATACCTGGCGCCAAGGAGCAGCAGCGAGACCTCGTCGCCCACGGCCAGATCAACCGGGCCGCCGCCGCCGTGGAGGGGCAGGCCGTTGATGCGCACGGCGGTGGAGAAGCAGTGGGTGAGGCGGAGGACGCAGCCGGAGGTGCTGAGGAGAAGATCACGCCGCCGCCGGCCCCGGCAGCAGTGGCGCCGTGCAGGGGACGCGAGGAGGCGGAGACGGTGGCCGCGGCGGCCGGAAAAGGAGAGAGAGTAGAGGCGGTCGGAGCGGAGCAGGAGTAGTGGCGCGGCGGGGCCGAGGATGCGGAGGTGGAAGTAGCCCAGGCCGCCGGAAGTAGAGGGGTCGACGTGGTGGTTCTTGAATGGCGGCTCCACCGCCATGAGGCGGGAGAAGGGGCTGTGGGAAGGGGAGAAGAAGGCGGGAGAAGGCGAACCGTGGATTTATATTTCAATAGCTGTTCCCGCCATTTATTCCACAGAAGTACTTTAAGGTGGATGAGATTTTTATTTCAGAATATAATTACAAAATGTGCCCTCCAACAAATACGCTGGAGAGTTGTGCTAGTGAAGAGAAGAAAAGGGACTTGATTGTAATGGAAATCATCAACTGGTAAATGTACAAGAATTGAGGGAGTTGTGGGCAAGAATGCCAAGCGACTCCTTTTGGCTCCTTGCAATGGAAGGAACTCCTCCTTCCACCGGAAGATTGCCAGGTTCAGTCAACATTTGCCATGATGCACCAGGACAGATTCTGCACGAGCAACATGATTCTGCAGAGAGATTCAATTTCAACCCATCCAGATTCACTGCGTGCAAGCAAATGAACAAAACTCAGCAAACTAAAACATATATTTTTCTGTATGATCAAGCGGCTCCGTGTGTGGGTAACATCACGCATGTATTAGTGTATTACTACATTCTGAACTCGGACATACATAGATAGGATGATGCTCTCTGTTAGTATTGGCCAACCAAATGAATGCAGTGCCATGGTGGCATGGTGCACTCATAAGAAATTATTTATTTGTCAAATTTGGCCACAAGTTCACATTGAGTTAAACTACCACGGCTGCCCGGGTTGGTCTAGAACTCATGACCTAGGCCGGAGAAGCGCATGGAACCGAGCTACCCGCTTACATGTATCATTATTTCATAATAGGTGTGAGTATATGCTGCAGTAGTCTGTGTGGTGTACTTCAGTTACCAGGTTAATATCTTCTATTCAGCAGAAATAAGATACCCAGATGCGGTTTATAGCAGGCTACTTGTGCCACAGAGCATATCTGTCTCCACATGCCGCCAGCTTCCACTCCGCGTCGCTTGGGCACCACGAGCCTTCTCCAATCTTCATGCACAACTTATCATCGATGACTGCAGAGTACAGATTTGAGCTTGCCTCCAAAATTTTGACAGTTGACCGACTATGGCCCCCTTCTTTTCAGCTTATTTGCAGATTCTCCCAGAAGCTACCCTCCATCAGCTTCTCCCAGAATCTTGTTTTTTAAATTTGTTTAAACTTCTAAATTTGTCTTCCCAATACTTATTTAAAAGTTTAAACAAACTTAAAAAACGAGATTCTGGGAGAAGCTGATAGAGGGTAGCTTCTGGGAGAATCTGGAAAATAAGCTGAAAAGAAGGGGGCCTATGTCTTGGCATTTCCTAATCTCCATCTGGGTACAAAAGTATTCAAAACTTAGAGAAAACAGAGAGCCTGGATGAGTGTTTGGATAAATTGGTATGCGAGCAGAATACCAGTTTTGCTATTTCACCATGGAAAGAATCTCCCCAGTCATAGAAGTGATCGTAGAAAACTGTGGGGATACCGGGGTGGATAAGTATATAGGCGTATCCCTGAAAGACCATTAGTTTTTGCATGTGTTCAGTAAAAGCCTAACAGTTAGATATCCACAGAATGCCAGGCTTGTTCCAAAGCAAATATTGGAAGTGTCATTCATTTTATAATAATACCAGCTGCAACATGGTCACATTTTGAAACAGACTAACTGTATTTTCCGATCGATACAATATTGATGATAGCGCTGTATGTACAAATATTAACAAACTAGCAGCTAAAACTTGTCTTGTCTGTTCTTGATGTGTAATGAATAACTTTCTGGTACATGTGGTCAATATTTAACTGACAACGGTGTTTTGTAAAATCATCATCATCTCGGTGGTTGAATTTGTGTAAATTGATTGTGTAGCACATGCAATTGACTTCGAATTAAACCAGTGCTATGGATTTAATGTAGTACAACAAATGTAGCATCGAAGTCCTCATCGCGTACCTCCATGACATGATCAGATGGAAATGGCCAATGGCCCTGAAACAACAGAACTTACAATTAGCTTTGCTTCATATCAAGTTATGAACAAATCCAAACAAATGAAAAGCTAGCCTTGTGCTCAAAAGAGAAAAAACATGGAATAGGTATATACCTGAGTTGACCCTGTGTCATGATTTTCAATAAATGTAACTGATCTTGAAGGCCACCATCCCATCACACCAGGTGGCTTTCCTTCAGGGTCACGCAAACGCCAAAACTCTCCCTTCACAGCTTCCTGCTCCAGCAACACTACACTGCTCAAGCTAATCACTAAAGATACTTATTTGCTCCTGTAGAACGATGATCCATTTCTAACCTGAAGAATACCCTTGTTGTGAAATCAAACGCAGCAGAAAGTCCTCCAGTGCTATCTATCCAGTTGACAATTCTCTGCCTATGTTTATCTGGAAAAAGTGAAAGGTGTGGTTTACTTGTTTTTATATCTTTATTTGAATTCAACAATATGGCATATGTATAAGGACAATCTAATGCCTTGCATAGTAAAGTAATAAGTTGAACACTCCAATTCAAGAACGGTTCAGAGAGCTGGAAAGAGCAAATGAAGAGGAAACCGAGACATTAGTCAATAATTCATTAATTTTAATCACATGGACATAATTGGCACTCCCTCCGCCCCATAATATAAGGCACGCTATTTTTATGCTGGTTTTTTATGCACGACTTTGACCAATAATATTTACAAAATTATATGGATTGCAAAATGTATAAATGGTATCGTTGGATTTGACTTGCAAAATTCTTTCATAATTTATCTTTTTACTGATTTTAAGGATATATTATAAGTACAAATCATAGTCAAAATTATAAGCCGTTGACCAGCGAAGTTCAAGGGTGCCTTATATTTTGGGACGGAGGGAGCACATCGCAGTAATATTCATGGTTGTCAATCAAGGGATTGGCCTTAAAAGTACTTTCGCTAGAAATTACATCATTATGGCATAGTAATCAGTATGGATGCTATTACAAACCTCTTACCCTGATTGTAGCTCAGGCGGTTGTCAGGGGGGGCTATATTCACAGCTGTCCCAGTATTCCCCCACTGCAAAAAGAGGCTTTGATTCCTCAATGTATTCTTTCACATACTTTGAAGCATAACTGCACTAAACAGAAAATGTGACAAATCAGCACACTAGCAGTGCAGAAATATGGCAATAGTAGTCGATCTCTTTCTTTCAGCAAATTGACTATTTACCCTTTTGTGAAATCAAAACGGAAATCTTGAAAACCAATGGTTTCGCGAAGCCAGATCAGCCATTCAATAATATCCTTCCTTACAAATGGCTGGGTATGATCTATGTTGGGAACTCCATCGAAGTTATCGTCAGTACTTTTGTTCCCCTGATAAAGAGGTTGCACCAATGAGGAATTGTTGACAATAAACGTATCAATCAAGATACAGTGATAAGTAAAAGGCTGCACAAAATAAGACTATCTTGTACTACCTCTGTATCAAAATGTCCATATTGAAATGTCTAAAACATCTTATATTTTGATACGGAGGGAGTACAAAACAAGGTCATACTTATCCGCATCTGTTGGTGAAGAGGTTGGATATCTGCGCGATATTAATATATTCCCGTTATCAGAAAAAAGGTCATACTTATCCATCAATGTCTAATTAGAACTCTAAGCCGCCAATGCCCTGGTTATTGTGTTTGATTTTATTTATTTTTGTGTCCTTTGTTTTCTTTATTTGTAGTCGTTTTCTACAGCGGCCATGTCAGTGGCTTTCTTCTTAATACAATGATGTGGAGCTATTGCGTATTCTAGGGGTGGGGCAAGTCAAAAAAAAGGTTTACCTTCCCACCAGAACAGGATGTAACAGCATGTTCATCCCATGGTATTGGGATACCATCATAACGATTATACATCCCATTGGATCCTTGTGTAGTCCCAACTCGATGGTTAATAACTACATCAGCCATAGCCCTTATATTGTGTTCATTCATGTTCTGAAGCAAGTAATTTAGCTGCTGGAGGGAACCGTAACAAGAGTCAAGTCTGTACAGGTTCTGTGGCAGATAGCCTGTCAAAAAAGACATCAGACCTGTTTTTCTGCAACTATGCATTGGATAAGAGAGAGAAATTGTGAACTCGTGACTAGTTTACCTTCTTGAGATAACGATTGTGTCGGTGGAGGCAACCATGCTGCTGTAAACCCAGATTTAGCAATGTCGGCAACTCTGCCCTCCAAATTACTCCACCAATTGTGTTTATGGGATTCCCAGTTAAAAGCCTGACACACAATTGATATCAAGAGATATGTCAGAGAACTCGTATTTGCCCGTTCAATGAGTCTTTCTGTGATCATGGAAGACACTACTCCGTGTTGTTACCAAACCAGGAATAATCGTAGATTTTCTTGAACTGATTTCTGGTGAATGAACCATGTCAAGCGAAATGCAAATTCCGACATTATACAAACGCAAGCTCAGCAACACATGAGCACCTTAGACATAGAATGACCACAAGACCGACTATTAACAGAAGATAGATGCTAGATTACCCTGATACTTAATTGAGTTTCCATACCGATACCGATCAGATACTTCCCCATAATCATCGGTAAGTACGGAAATATTTTGTATTCATATAGTAGGTGAAAAAAAGTGTGTGTATGCAGATTGCAGAACATTCATTCACAGCAGGCGAGCACATATCCTGATATCTATCGATTGGGAGGAAGACTACTACTACTGCCACTAAGTCCAATCGCATTCCTAAAGATCCAGGCCTGAAGATTTCATGCATAGCATGACACCAAATAGACTCACCTGCAGTAGGATTTCCCTTCCATTCTTAATGATCACACCTGTAAACAGAAAACGCAACAAAGCATCCACATTCCTAACAGACCAAATAACCAAAACAACATACTGCAAACAGATATGAGCTTTACCTTTTCGATTTCGAGCTGCCTGTACTTGGACAACACCATCCGAAACCTGCACAATTTCGTCATTTCAGGGTCATCAGAACAAGCTCAGTCGTCAGACAAGAACAGCACACACGACCTCAAGGATTCAGTGCACATCAGTGCGAACTCACCATCTGACCCATTCACAATCTCAACCTCGCCAATGCGCAGCGCAAGGTGCGAAGGCTCTACGATGCCTCCGCAATATCACGTAGGTTGCGGAGCTGGGCAGGTGGGGGTTTGGGGGTGTCGAAGTTGCTATGCGGGAACGATACCCCAATCCAGGGGTTCGGTTACGTGTTATATGGACAGGAACAACCTCGCCGGAGTATGTACAAGTTGGAGTAGGATACGGGTGGTATACTATACCATACCGTATCCTACTCATATTACATCTCTAACAGCCCCCCTTAATCTTAACCTTAGTAAGGTTGAGATTACGTCTAAAATCATGCAGAAGATTTATAGGTAAAGATTTAGTAAACCATCAGCGACTTGATCTTTGTTGGAGATGAACTTGATATCCAGAAGTTTCTTGGCAACCCGCTCGGGCACAAAGTGATAGTCTATCTCAATGTGTTTAGTCCTGGCATGGAAAACTGATTTGCTGATAAATAGGTGGCTCCTAGGTTGTCACACCACAAACAAGGTCGTTCCTTGAGAGAGACACCAAGTTCACGAATCAAAGATTCAACCCAAATAAGCTCAGCGTAGCATTTGCAATCGCCTTATATTCTGCTTCTGTACTAGAGCGTGAGATAGTGGCTTGCTTCCGGGCACTCCATGAGATTAAATTAGGTCCAAAAAATATAGCAAACCCACCAGTAGATCGTCGATCATCAAGGCATCCAGCCCAGTCAGCATCCGAAAATGCACTAAGCAACGTAGAAGTGGAGCACTGAAACGTAATACCAGTATGCAATGTACCTTGGACATATCGAAGAATCCTCTTAGTGGCAGTCCAATGGGCTGTAGTAGGTGCATGAAGATATTGACAGACTTTATTAACCGAAAAAGCCAAATCAGGTCTCGTCAGAGTCAAGTATTGAAGCGCACCAACAACACTTCTGTAATTTGTAGTATCAGCCGAGCCAAGAGGTGTACCATTAGTCAAAGATAGCTTATCAATATTAGACATTGGCGTGGGAGTATGAGTACAACCCGTCATGTTGACCCGAGCGAGAAGATCTGCGGCATACTTAGCTTGTGTGAGAACAAGACCATCATCAGTTGGAGTGACTTCCATGCCCAAAAAATAATGAAGAGCACCAAGATCCTTGATAGCAAAGTGTTCACTCAACTGTCGAAGAAGAGTAGTAACTGCAGAATCTGACGAGCTTGTAACAATAATATCATCAACATATATGAGCATAAACATGTGAACACCAGAATGATTGTAGAGGAACAAAGACGTATCAGCAGTGGAGGGTTGAAAACCAAGCTCAATAAGTTTTGAGCTTAAACGAGAATACCATGCACGAGTGATGATCCCGAAGAGCAAGTCTTGATGCCTGCACAAATAACGGGATTTAGGTTGAGACTCCAAGTGCAGAGTGTATAGTATAGTGGAAGACAGTTTTCCCCACGAGGGGTGACTCGAGGGTTTAATATCGAACTCTCGGGGAATCTGAAGTGGTAGATTTATCTTCTTATCCTTCTTTTGGTTACCTACAAAACAAGGTTAGATGTTTTGGTCCTCAACCTCACCTGTGGTTGTCAAGCACAAGGTGTAAGAATGATATCAGGATAGTTATGCAATGCAAACAAGAAATAAATATGCAATGATGGTGGATGCAATGTAAATGATATTTTTGGGTTTTTGAATGATGTATGCAAGATGAAAAGTATTTTTGTATTTTCGGATTTAATGATGGCTGAAAATAGAAAAGTGGTATATGGTGTTGGAAAGGTGTTTCTTATGATTAAAAATGGACTGGGGTTCATGGTTTCACAAATGCACTCTCTCTTTATAAAGTGGTAGACAATGGAACACACAAAGTTAACATATGAGATTGCAACACAGGGTTTGATAACAAGTTACTTAGATATATGGGCATCACGTCCTAACATAGAGATCTTTTGGTTATTAACCTCTCTTATACTCCACCAAGATGCGAACTAAATCATAACACCTCAGTAATTAAGATAACTCAGAGTATAGCATTAAGTATCATGACATGAAGTGAAAATAAGAACATGCTAGATCTAGTCATGGAGTAGTGGCAATGGTCACGCCCACATCCCCGGTAGCATGGTATTTTAGTTTATCCCTAGTGAGGTAACAAAGTAAGGTAAAGATACCAAAGTGGATCGCAGAACTTTCTCTCACGTTCACTGCACTAGCCACCCCCCGTTACTCCAACTAATGCACACGTTCCCCCACACACGCTCTCATAAACATGCTTGATCAAAACAAGTAGACAAGAACGGGGTACATAATATGCATCTATACTCATAACTGAAACAAACATTGCAATCTCAAACATATATTAACTCATAAAGATCCACCACAAAGGTATTACAACGGTGACCGTAATCATGTTCAGCAGCTCATACGGTGCTAATTAGTGAAGCTCAAGAGAGGAGAGATACATAAGTTACTTCCACAAACCCATAGTCCAGAGGTGGACTACTCCCTCTTCATCATGGAGACGGTGGAGAAGTCGATGGAGAAGATGGAGACCACGCCGGCAGCGCCCCGCCGGAGTTTTCCCCCTCCAATCTGCAGCTCCTGATCTCCGTTTCGGTGTTTCTGTGTTTGTGCGGCGCTCCTTCCAGAGAACGTCGGGGGACCTTTTTTATAGGCGTTTTTAGGTCAAGACGAAGTCGGTGGAGCGAAGATCGACGGCAACGGAGCCACGAGGCCCAAACGGGTGGGTCCCACGCGGCCACAGTACCTGGCCGCGTGGGCCACCCGTTTGGCCCTCGGCCTCCGTTTGCTTGCTTCCTTTTTCCGTAGTCTTCTTCCTTCCAAATATTGACGCCCGTAAATTTCCAGGTGATTTCGTTGACGTTTGGGTCCCTGAAACATTAAAATAAAAACGGGTTTTCTGCCTGTGCAGGGTTAATTCCAAAAAATAGGAAAATATGAAGTATTCCCAAAATCATGATAAAACATTGATATAACCCTTATATGATGCAAATATGATTGGAATATAAGCAATTAAAGTGCAAAGTTCATGTATGCATTTTACATGCATCAACATCCCCAAGCTTAATCCATGCTCGTCCTCGAGTATGAAGATGATAAAACTAACATGGACTTTGCAATTTAATACTTAACAATGGATATCAAAGATGATTACTATTGCTACATATAGTCAAATGATTCATTCTTCAAAGGAGTAGCAATATGCAAATAGTTTATGAAGTGATATCAAGTATTCAAGACAAGGATGTTCATTGATAGTTCACAAAGTGTAACATAGTAGCAAGTAATATGGAACACATGTATGCATAATGATAAGTAGAACATCCTACAATGGTCATAGAGTGTAGATGAAAATCTGAATATGATAGGTGTACACTTTGGAAAGATGTATATGTGAGTAGAGGTAAAGCATGCATAAGTTTCATCCAACTTCCAAACTCTTCTACTTAAGTTAATGATTGCAATAAGGTATTCATTGGTGTCAAGCTCTCATTGCCCCTATCATAGCATCTTGAATGATTAAGGTTAAAGTGAAAGCAAATATGAGTAGTGTGCTTGATAAAGTAAAGGTTGATGTCTCATGCCCCTTGAATACAAGTACTACACCATGTTACTCAACTTGGAAACAAAGCAAGTTCAATTATATCATTGTAAGTAATAATAGTATCATCAAGAGCGTCAACTGGGGTACCTCTTGTCCCAGATATGGAACAAGCCCATATCAAAATGACAAGACAAACAAACAAAATGAACAATCTCAACACCCTTTTTATTTACCATTTGGAATAGTTTTTTATTGCAAGGTGTATCACAGAAGGTTCACCATAGTATGTAAGTAAATTTCCACCATGAATGATGCATGGCTTAGATTAGCGGCCCAGGCGTCTCTCTAACCATTTATACAAACTCATTTAAACTACTTCATTTCCACTCATTTCACATGATAGCATCCATAGACAAAAGCACATGATATCAACTAAATGAGATGAAGAGCATGTTGAAAGCTTGCATGTGACAGCACATATGGGCTAACTCCAACCCAAACATTATCAAGCCACACATCATAATCTTAATCACAATGGGTCAAGTTTTATTATGCAAATAAAAGAACATTGTGCATCAAGTTCGTGAGAGCTATATAACCAATTTTTTCCATTGCAATCAATAACATAAACATTTTCATTCAGAGGTAAGATAACAC
This sequence comes from Poa pratensis, assembly GCA_947311845.1. Classification (NCBI taxonomy): domain Eukaryota; kingdom Viridiplantae; phylum Streptophyta; class Magnoliopsida; order Poales; family Poaceae; genus Poa; species Poa pratensis. The sequence continues at coordinate 74,817,485 of CAMZMU010000063.1, forward strand.
AAAACATGTTAAACATACTCGGAATAGCATAAAGCCAATAGGTAGATATGGTGGACTCACTGGAATAACTTTGGTTGAAGGTGTTGGAAACAAGTTTTTGCTTGTTGGAGTTTTTGGGCTAGCAAAAGGGAGAAAGTTGACCATCTAGATGCATGCATGAGTGTCCATAGAACTAACTAATCCATGTTAAACCAAGTAAAATAACAATCAGCACCAAAACATGAATAAGTGATAGCTCTACAAAAAGAATTTGCAAACTATTACTCATAAACAAGCTCATGAATCATGCAACTATATGTATCATTAAAAATCAAGTCAAACATCCCTTTTCCCAATCTTATAAAAGCATCCAACATATTTCAACCCATATTTCCAGTAGCTCTCTCATATATAATTGATAGTGTGGTGGTCTCTCAAGACTCAAACAAAAACAAAAACGACGCTCCAAGTTTATGCGATAAAGTGTTTCGATCGAAAAACAGAAGTTGGACGTGTGCAAACCGAGAGTGTGTAGGTCCAGCGGGGTTGTCTTCACATCCCCAAGCTTATGGTCTTCACCATCCTTGGATAGCTCTTGGTGCATCTCCTCCAATCCCTGTGAAAAAACTTCAAAACACCGTTTCTCCCATCTCTTTTCTGTGGGGTGCATTAATAGTGATAAACAAATAGGTTCCTTGCTGCATATAATCCTTGAACAAAAATTCATATGACATGTCCAGAAAGTGTATAATGTTGTATGCCTACTCATAAACTCAATTGGATCAAAAAGATTCAACTTAAAAGCTCAAAGCATGCATCAAACAAAATGGGACAGAATCTGTCCAGAAAAACAGCAGCAGCAAAACGTATTTTTCTACCCTACCAAACTTTCTCGAAAAATTCCGAAAAAATTCATGCATACAGAGGATGAAAAGTTGCAACTACAGTTCAAATATGAGCTCATTCGGAGTTACAGAATAAGAATTAAAAATCATACCGTGCACTGATTCGTGCAGGAATAAAATCTCCGAACTATAAGCAACTTTTCAAACCAAAAAGGGTAAAACTTGGCACTTTATTAAAAACTCCAGAACCTAACTAGACACAAATCTCTTGTTACAGCAAGAGGACACAAAGAAAAATCACACAAAAAATAACCGGGTTGCCTCCCGCAAAGCGCTTTCTTTATAGCCATATAGCTAGGCTTCTTACTTGTTGTTTTATTGTGGACGAAGCTCATGAGGGAGCTTGAACTTTGGTGGTTCCCTCTTCCTTGGAAAGTGTTCCATGCACTTCTTGTGTGGAAACTGAAACTTTACATTCCCTTCCTTTGAATCAATGATAGCACCTGTGGTACGAAGAAAAGGTCTTCCAAGAATAATAGGACTAGAGGTTTTATTCCCCATATCCATGATTAGAAAATCCACAGGCACAAAAGTCATATGTAACTCTACCATAACATCACTTACTTTTCCCAAAGCATGTTTAATAGAGTCATCAGCAAGTGCTAGTTCAATAGAGCATTTTTCAAGATTTTTCAATTCAAGCACTTCATATAGTTCTTTAGATAAAACAGAGACACTAGATCCTAGATCAAGTATGGCATGGTGTGTCTCTTTTCCAATAGTTACTAGTACCTTAGGTATCCACATATCCCCAAGCTTAGGTGGTATCATAGCCTCTTGGTTGTACCTAGCAATCTTTTCTTTCAAGACATGATTAGCAATATAAGAACCAAAACCTGCTTGGTTAGTGTTGATGGAAGGATCACTTGCAAATTTTTGTAAGATAGATATTAATTCATGCAAGCTACAATTTTCTAAGTCAAGCAAAGGATCCTTGACTTCATTAAGCATTTTAACTTCCTCAACTTCTTCCCAAGCAAGATTCTCATTCCTTTTCTTTAAAGCAAGATTCAAGGCTATTAGGAGGTCATCCTCCCTTCAACATGATTCTTAATATCCCTATCTAAAGGTTCCAGCATAGAAGATATTCTTTCATTCAATTCCCTAGTCAACTTCTTTTTAGACTTGGCATAGTTCAATATTGTTTCCATTTTCAAAGAGATTCCAGAAAGAGTGTTATTTGTCTTTTTCATCCTAGACTTGGTATGAAGGATAAATGAATGCAAATCATTTTTAGTAGGATAGTCCTCCACATAAGTTTGTAGACATAAAGTTGACCTATCCATAGAAGCTTTTAGTTGTTTGATCCCAGTTTCATATTTGGATTCTATAGAATTCCCAAATAAATTTTCCATCAAATTATTAGCATGTGAGGGATTTCCAGAAGCAAATTTTCCACTAGTCAATGAGTCTAGAAAACATTTAGACCAGCCATCTATACCTTTATAGAAGTTTCTTATCACAGTGGCAGGAGTATATTTAATGACACCATTTTTACTAGTGTCCTTAATTCTATACCAAGCATCCATCAATGACTCTCCATAGTATTGACCAAAGTTGTTCATTTCAGCACTAGGATTCATTTTAGCAAGTTTTTTTTGGTATTTTTAATTTTTTATGCAAAACTGAAATAAATATGATATGATATGCAATGACACTAACAAAACAAATAAATTGCTTTGTAAGTAAAGATGGATAAGATGGTGCTCACGTAGGTGCAACCTCCCCAAGCTTAGGTGTTAGCACAAGTTGGTGACGTTGACTTTGTTGTGAGATGAATGCGATGATGCACACCCTTGGATAAATCTCTCAGCTACGATTCCCCGGCAACGGCGCCAGAAAACGTCTTGATGATCCCGAAGAGCAAGTCTTGATGCCTGCACAAATAAACGGGATTAGGTTGAGACTCCAAGTGCAGAGTGTATAGTAAGTGGAAGACAGTTTTCCCCACGAGGGGTGACTCGAGGGTTTAATATCGAACTCTCGGGGAATCTGAAGTGGTAGATTTATCTTCTTATCCTTCTTTTGGTTACCTACAAAACAAGGTTAGATGTTTTGGTCCTCAACCTCACCTGTGGTTGTCAAGCACAAGGTGTAAGAATGATATCAGGATAGTTATGCAATGCAAACAAGAAATAAATATGCAATGATGGTGGATGCAATGGTAAATGATATTTTTGGGTTTTTGAATGATGTATGCAAGATGAAAAGTATTTTTGTATTTTCGGATTTAATGATGGCTGAAAATAGAAAAGTGGTATATGGTGTTGGAAAGGTGTTTCTTATGATTAAAAATGGACTGGGGTTCATGGTTTCACAAATGCACTCTCTCTTTATAAAGTGGTAGACAATGGAACACACAAAGTTAACATATGAGATTGCAACACAGGGTTTGATAACAAGTTACTTAGATATATGGGCATCACGTCCTAACATAGAGATCTTTTGGTTATTAACCTCTCTTATACTCCACCAAGATGCGAACTAAATCATAACACCTCAGTAATTAAGATAACTCAGAGTATAGCATTAAGTATCATGACATGAAGTGAAAATAAGAACATGCTAGATCTAGTCATGGAGTAGTGGCAATGGTCACGCCCACATCCCCGGTAGCATGGTATTTTAGTTTATCCCTAGTGAGGTAACAAAGTAAGGTAAAGATACCAAAGTGGATCGCAGAACTTTCTCTCACGTTCACTGCACTAGCCACCCCCCGTTACTCCAACTAATGCACACGTTCCCCCACACACGCTCTCATAAACATGCTTGATCAAAACAAGTAGACAAGAACGGGGTACATAATATGCATCTATACTCATAACTGAAACAAACATTGCAATCTCAAACATATATTAACTCATAAAGATCCACCACAAAGGTATTACAACGGTGACCGTAATCATGTTCAGCAGCTCATACGGTGCTAATTAGTGAAGCTCAAGAGAGGAGAGATACATAAGTTACTTCCACAAACCCATAGTCCAGAGGTGGACTACTCCCTCTTCATCATGGAGACGGTGGAGAAGTCGATGGAGAAGATGGAGACCACGCCGGCAGCGCCCCGCCGGAGTTTTCCCCCTCCAATCTGCAGCTCCTGATCTCCGTTTCGGTGTTTCTGTGTTTGTGCGGCGCTCCTTCCAGAGAACGACGGGGGACCTTTTTTATAGGCGTTTTTAGGTCAAGACGAAGGCGGTGGAGCGAAGATCGACGGCAACGGAGCCACGAGGCCCAAACGGGTGGGTCCCACGCGGCCACAGTACCTGGCCGCGTGGGCCACCCGTTTGGCCCTCGGCCTCCGTTTGCTTGCTTCCTTTTTCCGTAGTCTTCTTCCTTCCAAATATTGACGCCCGTAAATTTCCAGGTGATTTCGTTGACGTTTGGGTCCCTGAAACATTAAAATACAAACTAGGGTTTTCTGCCTGTGCAGGGTTAATTCCAAATAAATGGAAAAACTATGAAGTATTCCCAAAATCATGATAAAACATTGATATAACCCTTATATGATGCAAATATGATTGGAATATAAGCAATTAAAGTGCAAAGTTCATGTATGCATTTTACATGCATCAACGAGTAGCTTGTTTCAAACCATAAAGGGCTTTGTCAAGTTTGCAGATGTGGTGCGGAAAACGTGGGTCTTCAAAACCGGGAGGTTGTTTCATATAAACATCCTCTTCCAGAACACCATGCAAAAACGCGTTCTTCACGTCTAGCTGTCGTAGATTCCATCCTTTTAAAACAGAAATAGCCAAAACAAGACGAATGGTGGCAATTTTAACAACAGGACTAAATGTATCCTCATAGTCAAGTCCATACCTTTGTTTAAACCCTTTTGCAACAAGCCGTGCTTTGTATCGATCTATAGTACCATCAGAACGTTTCTTGATACGGTATACCCACTTGCAATCAATCAAATTTTTATTAGAGTTCGGAGGAACAAGATGCCACGTCTTGTTTTGCATAAGAGCGTCATATTCTTCATGCATTGCTTGTTTCCAAGTATCATGACCAAGAGCTTCTTTTAAATTTGAGGGTTCTCCTGTAGACGTAAACAAACCATAGCGCACAGTACCATCCTTGTAAACTTTGGGGGTGTGAATACCTTTTGTGCACAGGTGCGCAGAGAGGACACAGGAGGTGGTACAGGCGAGGCAGCCATAGAAGATCCAGGAACACCGGGTTTTGGCGGGTGCATGCATGCGCGAGGCAGATCGTCGCTGTCGGCTGGCTGGGACGTGGCGGACGTCTCGCCACGGGCTGGCAGGCAGACAGAATGCTCCTGCAGAGAATCAAGAGCAGATCGGGAATCCACATGGATGTCAGCGCCAATGATTGGCTCATCATTGGCAGTTTTGTCTTTTCTGGAATTCTCTATTTCATGTGTTGTGAGCTGAGTTTGCACTCTATTTTCATCACGAGAATTCGGTGCAACCTGTAAAGCATCAGTAATAGGTATAACCGGCACATGATCATGATTATGCACACCCTCATGAGATGTTGGAAAATATAAGGTGGAAGGTAACAATAGAAGTTCTTTTCGAAGTTGGGCACCGGCATTAGGATGAAGTGTAGCAAAAGGAAAAACGTTTTCATCAAAAACAACATCACGAGAGATATAAACTCGACCAGAATTAACCTCGAGACATTTGACACCTTTATGAAGAGGGCTATATCCCAAGAAAACACATTGTTCAGAACGAAACGCAAGTTTGCGTTCATTATATGGTCGAAGATTAGGCCAGCACGCACAACCAAACACACGGAGAGAATCATAATTAGGTGTGGTGTGCAAGAGTTTTTCTGTCGGTGTGGATAGATTAAGAACCTTTGTGGGTAACACATTAATGAGAAAAGTGGCGGCAAGAAAGCTTCATCCCAAAATTTCAAAGGCATAGAAGCGTTGGCAAGCAAAGCTAAACCAACTTCAACAATATGACGATGTTTACGCTCAGCCGAACCATTTTGTTGGTGAGCGTGAGGACAAGATACATGATGTGTAATACCCACACGTTTAAAGAAGGCATTGAGTTTTTCATATTCACCACCCCAATCAGTTTGCATTGTAATGATTTTGCAACCAAATTTGCGTTCAACAAGTTGTTGGAAATCAAGAAAAGCTTGATAGACATCGGATCGGCTCTTTAACAAATATATCCATGTGAATTTACTATAATCATCAATGAAGCTTACATAGTATGAATACTTGCCAACAGACAAGGGAGCAGGACCCCACACATCCGAAAACACTTGTTCCAAAGGAACAGTGGAAACACTAGTAGAAATAGGATAGGGTAACTGATGACTCTTAGCTTGTTGACATGGGTCACACACATAAGGATTTATTTCTGGGGAATAATCGAGCTTATTTTTCCTAAGAACTTGTTGAACAATAAAAGACGAAGGATGCCCTAGACGACGATGCCACGTGGAGGAAGAAGGCTTGATGGTGACGAAAGCATGCTTGGAAGATCCTGACGAAAAGGGCACTAGTGGATAGAGACCATCATGGCAAGGACCTTTGAACAGAATTTTCTTCGTGGCCTGATCCTTAATCAAAAAGAAAAAAGGGTGAAACTCAACAAAAGCATTGTTATCTAGGGCAATTTTATGTGTAGAGATCAAGTTCATAGAAGCACTTGGAACGTGAAGGATGTTACGAAGATGAAAAGAACTATGAGGGGTGTGCAAAATCGAATGACCAATGTTATGAATTGCCATACCTTGACCACTTGCGTTATGAACTTGGTCACGTCCGGTGTAGGGCTCATGGTGATGAAGCTTGCTTAGGTCTCCAGTGATATGATTTGTGGCACCAGTGTCCATGTTCCAATTTGTGTCAATGCCATATGCGCCTTTACGATCAGTATTGAAATCATCACCATCATCTTCACGGTCTTCATAGCGCCACCAACACTGATTAGCCGGATGACCATACTTCTTGCAGATTTGGCAATGAACATCTTGGAAGGGAGATGGGATGCGACCACGGCCACGGCCCCCCTGATTTCCACGGCCACCACCACGGCCACCTTGATATCCATTGAACCGGCCACGGCCACCTCTGTAGTTGTCATGACACCACGGTAATAATTTCCTCCATAGTTACCGCGGTTGTAGCCTCCATAGTTGCCTCCATTGTTGTTGCGGTAGTATCCATCCTGACCACCACGAGGAGTGTTGGGACGGGTGGGTTGCCCACGTCCACGAGCTGCAGCATTGACGGAAGACTGAAATCCAGAGTCATGTCCGGATTCAGAGTGCATAGATTCACGCTGATCATAAGCTGTTAGCTGCGCACACATATCAGCAAGATAGGTATTTGGAACAGCATTGAGAGAGGCAACGAAGGGGGTATAGGCTGAACCGAGGCCATTGAGAATATAGCCTTTCAACTCATCATCATCAATTTTCTTTCCAGCAGCCGCAAGTTCCATAGCAAACCCCTTCATGGTGGTGATGAACTTGTCAGCCGTCATATCCAACTTCTTTGTGTTAGCAAGGGAGCCACGGAGGGTGTTGATCTGTGCTTTAGACTGAGAAGAAAACAGCTCCACAATTGCAGCCCACACATCAGAACAGTGCTCAAGACCCATGACGTGGGCCATGATTTCAGGAGAGAGAGTTTTGACAAACCAGCTTAGAACTTGCTGATCACGGATGAGCCACACTCCGTACACAGGGTTGGCTTCGATTGTCTTCATCTTGGTCGCATCATCCACAACCTCCAAAGTTTCCGGCGGTGGAGCGTCGGAGCCATCAAGTAACCCCATGACCATAGCACACGAACAGCCGGCAGAACTTGCATCTTCCACAACAAAAAATTGGATCTGGTGAGCTTCTCCGTAGGCGGCGCCCCGAGCTGGGACACCAAGGACATCGCGGTCGTGGAGGAGGACGCCATTGGGGAGGGAGGGAGGTTTGTTTTGTTCTTCACCTCCGATTGAAGACCGGAGGGCAGATCGCACGGCGGCGAATTTTCTTCTCCGTCTTCTTGATTTCTTCTTCTTCACCACGGTCAGAGCCGGAGGGCGGATCGCAGGGCACTTCGGCTACAGCGATTATGTTCTTCTTCTTCTTCTTCTTCTTCTTCTTCTTCTTCTTCTTCTTTGTTTCTTCAGTGATCGTCGGAATCAATCTAGGGTTTTTCGCTAGACAGGAAGAGGAGGCTCTGATACCATGTCGAAGTTGCTATGCGGGAACGATACCCAATCCAGGGGTTCGGTTACGTGTTATATGGGACAGGAACAACATCTGCCGGAGTATGTACAAGTTGGAGTAGGATACGGGTGGTATACTATACCATACCGTATCCTACTCATATTACATCTCTAACAGGGGTTTCTATTTAACTGTCGAGCCCAAAAATTTCCGAAAAATAAATCCCTATCAGTAACCGCGGCAGATGGGGGTTTGGGGGTTCCATCACGCTGCAGATGGAACCGCGGCGAAAGGGGATGGATTGGACTGCCGACGGCAAAAATCCCAGAACAATCCAAGCAGGCTAGGGGCTCGTCACCAACATAGCAAATTGGCTAGCCCGGATGGATCTCCACGCCGACTGTCGTTAGGTAGAGAGGGAAAGGACGATGCTGGCGACGACGTCAGAGAGATAATATCTCTTTCGGCGGAGACTGGAAGCTTTGCTCGGCGGAGGAGGAAGGTACGGCGCTCCCCGTCCCCAGTTGAGTTTTCTTTTTCTTTTCTGGGGTTTTCTTTTTTGTCATGACGATCTCCTCAAGTTTTTTTCACAATCAATACCGTATATATATTATAGCAGCAAATAGTATACTAAAAGAGATGAGCAAATTTTCAAGATCTTCAAAGCATTTCTTTTTCCATAACATAATCTTGTACTTTTATGAAGGCAGCTGTAGAACAATGAAAAATTTACCAAACCATAGACATGTGAATATTAATGACGATTCTCCCATAATTTTAATTTTGAGCCGCAATGCTAAATCTTTGTGCACGCACGCAGCCATTAAATTAATAGACCAACATCGGCAAGAGTATCAACACTGAGGGGAAAAACAACCGAACAACTTGGGATTTTTTTTTAGATGGATCTCCTCAATTTTTTATTTTTTTAGATGGATCTCCTCAAGTTAAAGCATCTCCAAAAGAACATATAAAAAACATCTCCAAGAGAAAAACTATATTTTGGGTACCCAAATATAATACAGGTAGAGGAGAGATATTGTTTAAACTAGATACATAAGAGTTTTAGGTTTAAGAAAATGGAATATTCAAAATAAAGTTTAATTGGGAAAAAGGTTTCAATTTGTTTTCATACTTCCACTTGACATAGTCCAATCCAATTAGTTTAGGTGTTGTTAGGTCACACAAAAAGTTTGAAAAGTTTGATCTACAAACATCACATAGCAAAAGTCAAGATGTTTTGAATTTGCCCTAGCCTGATCAGGATAAGTAGTTTAAGAGATTTTCAAATATGCCTTGTATCTTTTTAAGGGTTTCTATAAGCAACTAGTTGAATGCCCGTGGGTTGCCACGGTTATTATTTATTTTCACCCTTATAAGGATATTAAATAAAGCAAAGGTATCATTATTCATCACATTTATCAATAATTCCACGAGGGACAGTTTGGATTTAATCGAATTTTTTGTATTTTCTAATGGGCTTTTCCCCATTTTCAGGTGGTTGGATGAGGTGGGGGAGAGATAGGAAAACAAGAGGTTATCTGCAAATGTGTAATGTGGGTGTTCCTATCCGTTAGATATAAATCGAACGATTCTGGATGAAAGATGACAGGCACACCATCATCACCAACTGTGGTTTTTATAGGAGTAACTAGAACATATGGGTTAAAAAAATCCTATTTTTTTACTTTTCAAAAGATTCTAGTATACTAACCATAACATGGGAAATTTGTACCTTCCCTCTTGTAGTTTTCAGAAGATGTTTAAAACAACAGTCTTAAACACTTCGATACCTTTTTCTTTTTACCAAAAACTAGGTCTTTGGGCCTTCGCTAAATCGAACTAGTAAACTAGAGTTTGGCGAAAATATAGTTTTCTAGGAAGTAGCTAGAGTGTTTTCTTGTCTTCACATGACCACATGGAGCATACTTGATTTGGTTTCTTCCAAGATGACTTTTTTTGATAGATTGCCAACATCACAAGAAACCACACAAGGCCAAACAAAAAAAGGGGAAGGAAAGTTTTTAATTACCACTAAAACATTCCAAAAAAAGTTGGTTCTGATTTTTTTTTGCTTAGGAACTATCTTTTTCTAGTTCATAATTTGTAGAATGTGACACAAATCCTCATCTATTGACCCATCCAAAAGATGGTGGAGTTGACAGAGGGGAAGGACATCCTCAAGTGGAGCTGGGAGAGAGATGGGGTGTACTCGGCTTGTTCGTCTTATGCACCCTACTTTCTTGCGATAGAAGACGATCTGATGTATGTCCCCATTTGGAGATCCTGGGCGCCGATGAGCTACAAGTTCTTTGCTTGGCTTGTGGCGAAGAACCCTTGTTGTACCACATATATGATTTAGAAGATGGGTATGCCGCATCTTGCCGCTTGTAAAGTTTGTGATGTGCATACAGAAACGGTGTGGCACCTCCTTCTTGGATGTGTGGAGGCCAGAGAGGTCTGGCATGATAGGCTCCTGCCCACATCGGAACTAGATCTCACGCGAGTAGAAGCATTGCGTGAGAATGTCGTCTACTGTGTCCACCTCCTGCAGGCAAACAAAGCAGCTCGAAACTTCCTCCTGCAACCCATGTCGCTGTCTCCTATAAGACGTCGATAATCTGTATTGCAGTGCCAGCCATGCGAATATTTTGCATTTCAGTGGCGCCCCTGATACGTCTCAAACGTATCTATAATTTCTGATGTTCCATGTTGATATTATACCAATTGTTACATGTTTTATATACACTTCATAGCATTTTTATGCATTTTCTGGGACTAACCTATTAACAAGATGCCACAGTGCCAGTTCCTGTTTTCTGCTGTTTTTGTATTCCAGAAAAGCTAGTCTGGAAATATTCTCGGAATTGGACGAAACTTGGACAGAACCTCCTATTTTTCCAACACAAGACGGAGTCCAGAGGAGAGACGGAGGAGGGCCACGTGGCACCCACACCATGGGGCCGCGCGGGCCCCCTGCCACGCCGTGGGGTGGTGTGGGGCCCTCGTGGCTCCGCAGCCGCCGCCCTTTCGCCTATTTATTCTTCCCGACGCGAAAACCCTAAACACCCGAGCCATTATCCACGAAAAGTTCCAGAGACGCCGCCGCCGTCAACCCTAGCTCGGGAGGGTTCAGAAGCTCTTCCCGGCACCCTGCCGGAGAGGGGAATCATCACCGGAGGGCTCTACATCACCATGCCTGCCTCCGGAGTGATGCGTGAGTAGTTCATCCTTGGACTACGGGTCCATGGCAGTAGCTAGATGGTTGTCTCTCCACTTTATGCTATCATGTTTAGATCTTGTGAGCTGCCTATCATGATCAAGATCATCTTATTGTAATGCTACATGTTGTGTTTGCTGGGATCCGATGAATATTGAATACTATGTCAAGTTGATTATCAATCTATCTTATATGTTATTTATGATCTTGCATGCTTTCCGTTACTAGTAGATGCTTTGGCCAAGTAGATGCTTGTAACTCCAAGAGTGAGTATTTATGCTAGATAGTGGGTTCATGCCTCCGGTAATCTGGGAGAGTGACAATAACTTCTAAGATTGTGGATGTGCTGTTGCCACTAGGGATAAAATAACCGATGCTTAGCTTAAGGGTGCGCCGTTAGGTCTAATGCATTTGTTTACATTACGCACATTACTTAATGCAATTATCCGTTGCTTGCAACTTAATACCAACGGGGAACTCGGTATGACAACCTGGCGGTGGATTATTAGTCATAGACGCTGTTGGATAACGGTCTATGTATTTTGTCGTAATGCCCACATGAATATCATAGTAATCATCATGTCATATATATGCATTGTCATGCGCTCAATATTTTGTCAATTGCCCAGCTGTAATTTGTTCACCCAGCATGTTAGTTATCTTTTATGGAGAGACACCACTAGTGAACTGTGGACCCCGGTCCATTCTTTTACACTGATAATACAACCAACTGCAAACATTGTTCCTTTTCATTCTCTGCAATTTACTACTGTTTTCCACACCATACGTTTAATCCTTTGTTTTCAGCAAGCCGGTGAGATTGACAACCTCACTGTTTCGTTGGGGCAAAGTAGTTTGATTGTGTTGTGTGCAGATTCCACGTCAGCGCGCCACTGACAACCTTCAGAAGTGATTTCTTGCTCCTACTGGTTCGATTAAACCTTGGTTTCATACTGAGGGAAACTGCTGCTACACTGCTTCATACCTTCCTCTTGGGGTCTCCCAACGAACGTGTGATCCACGCAATCAAGCTCTTTTTCTGGCGCCGTTGCCGGGGAGCAAGAGGATTTCTGCAAGGGGAGTTTCACGCTTCCAATCTCTTTACTTTGTTATTGTCTTGCTTAGTTTATTTTTATTAGTCTTGTTTGCTTTATTTATCAAAAACACAAAAAAATTAGTTACTTTTATTTTCAAGTTGTTATCTTTCTGTTTTGTTTTAATTTTGCTAAAATGAGTACCCCTGAGAACACTAAGTTGTGTGATTTCACTAGCACGAACAACAATGATTTCATTAGTACACCTATTGCTCCACCTGCTTCTAACGCAGAATTCTATGAAATTAAACCTGCACTTTTAAATCTTGTTATGAAAGAGCAATTCTCTGGTGTTAGTACTGATGATGCTGCTGCTCACCTTAATAATTTTGTTGAACTTTGTGAGATGCAAAAGTATAAGGATGTAGATGGTGATATTATTAAACTGAAACTTTTTCCTTTCTCTTTGAGAGGACGTGCTAAAGAATGGTTGCTATCTTTGACTAGAAATAGTATTGATTCATGGACTAAATGCAAAATGCTTTCATAGGAAAATATTATCCTCCTGCTAAGATTATATCTTTGAGAAGTAGCATTATGAATTTCAAACAATTTGATAATGAGCATGTTGCTCAAGCTTGGGAGAGAATGAAATCATTGGTAAAGAATTGTCCCACCCATGGACTGACTGCTTGGATGATCATCCAAACCTTTTATGCAGGACTAAATTTTTCTTCAAGAAACCTATTGGATTCGGCCTCTGGAGGTACCTTTATGTCCATCACTTTGGGTGCTGCAACAAAGCTTCTTGATGATATGATGATAAATTATTCTGAATGGCACACCGAAAGAGCTCCACAAGGTAAGAAGGTAAATTCTGTTGAAGAAATCTCTTCCTTGAGTGATAAGATTGATACTATTATGTCTATGCTTACAAATGGAAAAATGCATGTTGATCCAAATAATGTTCCTTTAGCTTCTTTGGTTGCTCAAGAAGAGCATGTTGATGTGAACTTCATTAAAAATAATAACTTCAACAACAATGCTTATAGGAATAATTTTGGTAATAACAATTATAAGCCCTATCCTTTTAATAGTGGCAATGGTTATGTTAATTCTTATGGTAATTCCTACAACAATAATAAGAGTGTACCCTCTGATCTTGAAGTCATGCTTAAGGATTTTATTAGTACACAAACTGCTTTCAATAAATCTGTTGAGGAAAAGTTTGGGAAAATTGATGTTCTTGCCTCTAAAGTTGATAGTCTTGCTCTTGATGTTGATTTGTTAAAAATTAAAACTATGCCTCATGATGTTAAAGAGAGCAAAACTCTCAATGCTATACAAGTTAAAATTGATAATAATGTGAGGATGTTAGCTGATTTACATGCTAGGTGGGCAAGAGAGGATGAAATTGCTAAAAAGAATAGTATTGCTAGAGTTTATACTATTACTACTACTGAAAATGCTATAAACTCAAGTGTTAACAAACCTCCTACTATCAATGGTAAAGTAATTGGTGTTGGCAATGTCTCTACTTCTGTTGCAAAACGTTTAAAATTGCCTGAAAACACTGAAACTGTTCCTGATAAAAGTGCTGAAATTTTTCGAGATGGGGAGACAATGGTCCCATTACTTTTGATAATAATGATTTTGATTTTGATGGTTGCAATATTTCTGAAGTAATTAAGTTCTTGCAAAAGCTAGCTAGAAGTCCTAATGCTAGTGCTATAAACATGGCTTTTACTAAACATATTACTAATGCTCTCATGCAAGTTAGGGAAGAGAAATTAAAACATGAAGCTTCTATCCCTAGGAAGTTAGAAGATGGTTGGGAGCCCATCATTAAAATGAAGGTGAATGATTTTGATTGCAATGCTTTATGTGATCTTGGTGCTAGTATTTCTGTTATGCCTAAGAAACTCTATGATATGCTTGATTTAGCACCTTTGGAACACTGTTATTTGGATGTTCACCTTGCTGATAATACTATAAAGAAACCTTTGGGGAGAGTTGATGATGTTTTTATAATGGTTAACAATAACCTTGTCCCCGTTGATTTTGTTGTTTTGGATATTGAATGCAATGCTTCTTGTCCTATTGTTTTGGGAAGACCTTTTCTTAGAACTGTTGGTGCTATTATTGATATGAGAGAGGGGAATATTAAATATCAATTCCCACTCAAGAAAGGTATGGAACACTTCCCTAGAAAGAAGATGAAGTTACCTTTTGATTCTATTGTTAGAGCAAATTATTCTGTTGATGCTTCATCACTTGGAAACACTTGATTCTTACTTTCTGCGCCTAGCTGAAAGGCGTTAAAGAAAAGCGCTTATGGGAGACAACCCATTATTTTATTTCTGCAATTTTTCTTTTTTTTGAGTCAAGGAGTTGTTTACTTCTGTAACAATTCCTTTGTATCTTTATTTTATCGCATTGTTGTGCCAAGTATTGCCTCTAATAGGAAGATGATGCTAGATTTGGATTTCTGCGCAGGAACAGATTTCTGCTGTTCACCGTTTTAATTCTGTAAAATCACAGAAAAATTATTTAAATCTGCAAATTTTTGTGCGTGATCCTCAGATATGTACGCATCTTTCGTTAGTTTAAAGTTTTTCGATCTGAGCAACGTAAGTGCCTCGAAAAAATTCGTCTTTGCGGACTGTTCTGTTTAGACAGATTCTGTCTTTTATTTTTCGCATTCTCTCTTTTACTAGTGTTGAGTGGAATTCTTTTTTAGGGTGAAGAGCTTCACATAACATCAGTGGCAGTAGCTAATGTTAAAAGTAACGGTCATGTTTGTGTCCTTATAGAACATGTGAGTTTTTGATTGTGCACTAACCCTCTAATGAGAATTACTTTGAGTTTGGTGTGGCGGAAGTTTTCAAGGGTCAAGAGAGAAGGATGATATAATGTGATCAAGAAGAGTGAAGAGCTTAAGCTTGGGGATGCTCCCATGGATCACCCCAGCATATTTCAAGAAGACTCAAGCGTCTAAGCTTGGGGATGCCCAAGGCATCCCCTTCTTCATCAGCAACTTATCAGGTCATCTCTAGTGAAACTATATTTTAATTCTTTCACATCATATGTGCTTTACTTGGAGCGTCTGTGTGCTTTTATTTTCAGTATTTTTTTTTCTTATGGTCAACTTGATTGGACCCAGCATTCTTGATTGGGAGAGAGACACGCTCCGCTTTTTCATATGAATACTCCTATTCTTCACTTATACTTGTTGAGTATTCTTATCTAGCTATTGCTATGCTTTTAGCTCCTTTTTGCATGCATCTCTTATTCAGAGCTGTTAGTTCTTTTAAAGAAAGTACTCTCTTGCTTCACTTATAATTGTTTGGAGAGTTTATGTTGAAATAAATTGATTGGTGTTTGGTTGGAACAGAAAATGTTGCATGTGGTAGATGGTATAATGGAAAAAGCTTACATATTCTTGTAGATCTGTATTGGATAATTTGATACTTGTCAATTGTTTTGAGTTATCAAGTAGTTCATGTTTAAGCTTTTGTATCATGTAGTTAAAACCTATTAATGAAGAACTACCGTAAAGCTCGTTGAAATTTGGTTTGCATGATTGGTATCTCTAAGGTCTAGATATTTTCTAGTAAAAGGGTTTGGTTAACAAGGAAGACAGTGTAGAGTCTTATAATGCTTGCAATATGTTTTCATATAAGTCTTGCTGTGTCGGTTGATATCCTGTGTTTGCTTCAAATAACCTTGCTAGCCTAAACTCTGTACTGAGAGGGAATGCTTCTCGTGCATCCAAAACCTTGAGCCAAAATCCATGCCATCTGTGTCCACCATAACTACCTATATGTGGTATTTCCTTGCCATTCCAAGTAAATTTTTCATGTGCTACCTTTAAACTATTCAAACTTTATTACTTATTTTGTGTCAATGTTTACCAAGCTCATGAGGACGGGGTGGATGTCTTTATGTCAACTGTCAAACAGACTTTACCACCGGACTAGCGGCATATACATCCGCTTATCCATTAATTTTGCAAAAAGAGCTGGCAAATGGGGTGCCCAGTCCCAATTAATTACAACTTTAACCGCTTAATTCTCTTCACATTTTTGCCCTGATTTATCAGTCAAGCAATGACAAACAGTGAAATATCTGCATGTGTAAACAAAAGAGAAAGAGGGATGATCTGCCTTGCTGGTAGAAATAACGTCCTTCATGGGAGCCGCTCTTAAAAGTCTGGTTGGCAGGGGTCATATTGTACTTTCCATTTTCTGATTCGTTGACAATTAACAAACACCTCTCAAAACTTATTTTTACTCTCTATATGATTTCAAAAACTTAAAAAGCTCTAGCACATGATTTAATCCCAGCTTTGTCGTGGTGGTATCACGGCAGATGCCATAGGATGGCTAAGAGTGGGGCCGATGGACGCTGGTGGATCCGGGAGAGGGCTAGCGCGCTAAGAAGCACACATGAAGAACACACAAGCACACCAAGATCTACCCAGGTTCAGGGCTCTCGTGAGGAGGTAAAGCCCCTACTCCTGCCTGCCTCTCTCTATATATCTCGGTATCAAGTGTACAAGTTGCTCCTTGAGCTGTATATCCCAACAATGGTGAAAAGCACAAGGACGGAGGTGAAGCTACGGGTGGAAAGGTCTCTCTGGGCATCGTCCCTCACGCAGGATGGGGTGAGGACATATATATAGGCTAAACCGAGTTACCGGAATACCCTCCACTTGCAACGGTCACTTCTCCGTACCGGCACTGCAGACGCGCACGCCTGTGCGTCATGATTGTCTCTGCAAAGTGGACAGGACGTGGCTTGCCCATGTCCTGTCCCATATCTCTGCTCCTAGGTACACCCGAGGTCAGCGGTGTACTTCCCCTGCTCCTTGGTCAGCAGAGTAAGCCCAGTCACCTCAGACATGCGCCGTACCGCACGCCGCGCTCCCGTGCCAGACGGGATGGGACAGGAGCATTGACTCCCGTCCGGCATAAGGATAACCCGGCATGGATATGCCGGATTTCCCTTCCTGAACAATCTTCCCTGCACATAAGAAAGCACATAAGTTACCGACATACATATGTCGTTCATGCTATCTCGGATCTTTATCTCGGATCCCTTGTCTCGGTCAACATATGCCGGCTGGCTCCAGCATGGTATCCCGGTCCCTTCTGGCCCGGGTTATCTCGGTACGCCTATATCGGTTTGTACCTACATCACACTCTGAAGTCCAGGTATGCCGGTTTTTA
The DNA here is from genome assembly GCA_947311845.1 of Poa pratensis. Classification (NCBI taxonomy): domain Eukaryota; kingdom Viridiplantae; phylum Streptophyta; class Magnoliopsida; order Poales; family Poaceae; genus Poa; species Poa pratensis. The sequence continues at coordinate 74,835,015 of CAMZMU010000063.1, forward strand.
CTGTAACTTGGCCCACACCTAGGCATAGCTTTTATCACATCATGACCCTACCCGGGGTACCCCCCAACAAGCTTCCCTCTGCGAAGGGCCTTTCTTTTACTTTTATGTTGAGTCAGTTTTCCTACTTCTTTCTATCTTAGAAGCAAACACTATTGTCAACTTTGGTGCTACAATTTTTATATGCTCGTATATTGCACTTATTATATGCTTTGTGTTGACAAATATCCATGAGATATATATGTTGAAAGTTGAAAGCAATTGCTGAAACTTAAATCTTCCTTTGTGTTGGTTAAATGCCTTTTACTTAGAATCTATTGCTTTATGAGTTAACTCTTATGCAAAACTCTTTGATGCTTGTCTCGAAAGTACTATTCATAAAAAGTTTTTGCTTATATGATTCAGTTGTTTGCTCATTATCTACTTGCTAGCAAACTATAGACCATTGACCTGGATCACTTCATTCATAACATGTGCTTTACAGTATTATTTGATCAAGATTATGATTGTAGCATGTCACCTCAGAAATTATTTTGTTTTTATCGTTTTACTACTCGAGGACGAGTAGAACTAAGCTTGGGGATGCTTGATACGTCTCAAACGTATCTATAATTTCTGATGTTCCATGTTGATATTATACCAATTGTTACATGTTTTATATACACTTCATAGCATTTTTATGCATTTTCTAGGACTAACCTACTAACAAGATGCCACAGTGTCAGTTCCTGTTTTTTGCTGTTTTTGTATTTCAGAAAAGCTAGTCTGGAAATATTCTCGGAATTGGACGAAACTTGGACAGAACCTCCTATTTTTCCAACACGAAGACGGAGTCCAGAGGAGAGACGGAGGAGGGCCACGTGGCACCCACACCATGGGGCCGCGCGGGCCCCCCTGCCGCGCCGTGGGGTGGTGTGGGGCCCTCGTGGCTCCGCAGCCGCCGCCCTTTCGCCTATTTATTCTTCCCGACGCGAAAACCCTAAACACCCGAGCCATTATCCACGAAAAGTTCCAGAGACGCCGCCGCCGTCAACCCTAGCTCGGGAGGGTTCAGAAGCTCTTCCCGGCACCCTGCCGGAGAGAGGAATCATCACCGAAGGGCTCTACATCACCATGCCTGCCTCCGAAGTGATGCGTGAGTAGTTCATCCTTGGACTACGGGTCCATGGCAGTAGCTAGATGGTTGTCTCCACTTTATGCTATCATGTTTAGATCTTGTGAGCTGCCTATCATGATCAAGATCATCTTATTGTAATGCTACATGTTGTGTTTGCTGGGATCCGATGAATATTGAATATTATGTCATGTGGATTATCAATCTATCTTATATGTTATTTATGATCTTGCATGCTTTCCGTTACTAGTAGATGTTCTGGCCAAGTAGATGCTTGTAACTCCAAGAGTGAGTATTTATACTAGATAGTGGGTTCATGCCTCCGGTAATCAGGGAGAGTGACAATAACTTCTAAGATTGTGGATGTGATGTTGCCACTAGGGATAAAATAACCGATGCTTAGCTTAAGGGTACGCCGTTAGGTCTAATGCATTTGTTTACATTACGCACATTACTTAATGCAATTATCCGTTGCTTGCAACTTAATACCAACGGAGAACTCGGTATGACAACCTTGCGGTGGATTATTAGTCATAGACGTTGTTGGATAACGGTCTATGTATTTTGTCGTAATGCCCACATGAATATCATAGTAATCATCATGTCATATATATGCATTGTCATGCGCTCAATATTTTGTCAATTGCTCAGCTGTAATTTGTTCACCCAGCATGTTAGTTATCTTTTATGGAGACACCACTAGTGAACTATGGACCCCGGTCCATTCTTTTACACTGATAATACAACCAACTGCAAACACTGTTCCTTTTCATTCTCTGCAATTTACTATTGTTTTCCACACCATACGTTTAATCCTTTGTTTTCAGCAAGCCGGTGAGATTGACAACCTCACTGTTTCGTTGGGGCAAAGTAGTTTGATTGTGTTGTGTGCAGATTCCACGTCAGCGCGCCACTGACAACCTTCAGAAGTGATTTCTTGCTCCTGCTGGTTCGATTAAAACTTGGTTTCATACCGAGGGAAACTCCTACTACACTGCTTCATACCTTCCTCTTGGGGTCTCCCAGCGAACGTGTGATCCACGCAATCAGCCCCCGACTTCCAAATCCAAGAGCTGGGGTTCCAACGCTCTCTTCCTTCACATAGCCTCCAATAAGCTGATCTCGTTGTGTATTCTCCCGATCTATTACAGGGCCAACTGAAGGTGTCCTGGTCCTGCAATTACCTCTGAACTGAACTTAAATGAACTGAACAGCCAACCAAACATTGGTGCACTCGCGTGCTGCCTCTGGTGGTGTCAACTCCTTGGCATCCAAGATCCATCGTTACTCAAGCAGACCTTTCTCTATAGTTCTCCTGTTTTTAAGCCTCGTGTCCACCGAGCTACATATTCCTAGAGAATACGTTTTCCGTTTCCCACCGTGATTTTCGCCAAGTTCCGTAAAACCTCCAAGGTTCCTTTATCCTACATCATCGGGAGCCCTTGCCACGGCCTCTCGTCGTCAGTTTTCTGAATCCATGCCCATCTTGTTCTCAGCGCCAAACCCTTCAACTTCATGTCCTTGACTCCAAGGACCAATGGAAGTGAACGAAGATACTAAGAGGAGAGAGGTTCGGTGAGACGGTTGCATAACTAGCAAGGTGGAATAGCCGTGGATAGTAAGTGTTATAGGGTGGCGAACGGTGTGCACATGTATGTGATAGCACGAGCCCACCTACATGATGTGTTGTAACGTTTTTTGGGCGTCTGAACTACATTCTTAGCATTTTTTCGATGAAAATGATACATTTTTTCATAGGGCATTCCCGAAAAAGAATTTTCGCATAAAACCGAGTCAAAAGGAAAAGTCAGGAAAAAAATGAAGGAACATGATGGATCGGGCCCATCCACATTATTGTGATGGGCTAAATAAAGCTTATTCACATTGTTGGGCCATGAGAAGCCCATGGTGCCCATCAAGAACTGAACAGCGAATACATGAATGCATCCTTGATCCGTGTCTAGGGAAAACTCGCTTTGAGCATTAAACGTTGCTTCCTCTCGCATAAGGAGAAGTTGCAATCCCGCGTCTCACACAAGGAAGTGCAAATGTGTTCTAGATCTCCTCAACGAGCTCAAAATTACAGAGATGAAGGTAGTAGAGTAACACGCAAGCATGTACTCCGTATAAAAGTTTTTCTTGTCTTGGTGGATCGCAAAATCTCAATTTGAAAGCAACATCATTTGCGCACCGCTGCGCGCTTTGTGTCCCAGCACAAGGATGAATTTCCTTTTTCTTTTTGTCAACGGCTTTGAAGGCCGGGGCACAACAGTTCACGCTGGACCCCGGAGCTTCATCAAGCTTTCCTCAAAGCAAAGGCGGAAAAGCCAGCAGCTAGTACCAAGTTCCCCTACCGCCTAGCTAGAAGAGATCACGAGTGGCACTGTTGAGTCAAATAGTAGCAGCAACAGACAGTGAGTGAAGCAGAGGATCGGCATCGCAGCCAATGGTGGGACGCATGCAGAGCTTTTGCGTCTTTCGCGGAAGCAGGCAGCTGCCCTGGACGATCAATGTCAGTGTCAGCAACAACAGAAACGGCTAGGCTAGGTACTCGATCGATCGATCCAGTGCGCTCGCTCGATGCGTTGGCGCCACTTTAATTTGTTTCCTCCACTTAATTACTACAGTAGTAGCTTCAGCAGCCCCATCATGATAATCAGCAGTGGGTAAAGGGGAAGGAATCGAGTTCCTTCCGAATGGATCCATCCGTAGACGGCCACTAGCAGCTCTAACCAAATTATAATGCGTGATCTATCTAATCCACCATCATTGTTAGTAGTATTCATTAGACGGCCACTCGGCCAGGTAGAGATAGTAGCTCAGTAGGTTGGTATGGACAGATAGATAGAAAGGTTATTATTCCAACAGGTAACCGGCCGGACGCAAAGATCACGGTGGTGGTGGTGTTGATGATGATGGGTGGTGAGTGGTGACGGGGGAGGGCACTGTCATGTCATGTATCTTTTGGCAGCATCAAAGTCTCGGACATGCCATCTCTATACCGGTGCTTAATGTACTTTTCTTATAAGCTTAATATAATAACGGGCAGAGCTCCTGCCGGTTCTCCAAAAAAAAAATTAAGTGGGCACGAGGCCGAAGGGTGAAAAGACAGGAATCATGCTAGTGATGAGGATGCGAGATCTAAACATCATCTCCCTTTTAGAAGCAAACTTTTGGCCTAAAACCCAGATTTGTTGCTCGTTTTAGTCGGAGCCGGAGAATATGCTTCCATCCATCCATCATCGATCACATTCACGGGCTGCTGCTCTCTTGTGCTCCACCAACACCATCAGGTGGTGATCGATCGACAAGATGAGGCGCCTTTTTTTCTTGGTCTTTGCTTTCCACAGGCCGAATAAAAGATGGATCGCACGGCAGGGGGGTCTTTCTATCTTTTTTTTTTTTACTTTGTCTTTCTATCTCTTTTCTCGAGAGGGACCCGAATATGGGCGCCTATAATTGTGGGCACACAGTCACAAAACTCCACTGGTGTTACGTCCATTCGTACGCGTCGTCCATCCATCCAGCCATGGATTCCTGCCCGGATTCGCACGCACACACCTTGATTTGCGGTGCAGACGGAGCACATGCCATGCCCTCGTTTTCTCCTCATATCACGAATCGATGCTCGTGATCGATATGGAAGCAGTCATGTATGCGCACAGCATAAAGGCAATGCTAGCTTTGCAACGATCGTACGTCAAAGCCTACTACATCGATGGAAACGATTGATCTCACTCCTCACTTCTTGAGAACCGTTCGTATTCGTTGTGGCAATCATGCATGCACACGACGGTGCAACCTGATTCAATCCACAGAATTATTCGCCTCCGCCATCCGACCGAAGAAATCGCTTCGCTTTATCCTGGCCGACCAGACGATCGCTCATGTTCTTTTCTCCTCCTCCTCCAAAGCGTCAAACCAAGATGCCAACTTCCACAAAAGCAAAGCAGCAACAATTATAGTACGACGCATCCTAGTCCTAGAGTTGGCGGGAGAATACGAAGATCTCTCTCGTGTTTATGCCCAAACTTGAAGTACTACTCAAGTGATCGAAAGCATCCATGTTGTGAATGAACGTCGAACCTGTCGCTGTCTAGCATCATGTTGTGTGCGGAACCTGCGCTGGGTTGTCTATTCGAGGTATCATCAAAAGATTATCCTCTCGTGCACTACCGATCGAGCTTCCTGTTAACACAGTACCGACGTCTTTTCACGAATCATCAGTCCACACGTAAAGCACGATCAAAGAACACATGAAAACGCACAAGTGGGAGAGAGAGAGATTATCTGTTGACATAACAGCTTCTAGATCATGCATGTTTAACAGGAAATCAACTTGCAGATTTTCCATATATACTACTCGTAGTAGTACTAATCGATGAAGTGGACAGAGACCTCTTGCAGTATTTTCCATAGAGAGACTATAGTTTTCAACAAAGAAGCTCGTCAGAAGCAGCTCGTGAACGAGGAAAAGTAAGTTCACGCGTTCCGGTCACCGGGCTGCGCCGAGACGGACGCCTATCTATGTGGACCGATATTCAACGGCCCATCAAGAAGACACGAAATGGAACGGCGTGAGGGCCACGTTCCAACACAGGCAAAAAGCTTCATATGCTTTCCCTCCTCCTCATACCACTACTAACATGATCCTTTATCTCCAGCAAAAGCGCGCACGGCCCTTTATTCCAGTCACAGGACCAGGCGACCAGCACATTTGTGCTACTCTTAACACGCATCATCGCCTAACTCCATCGTCCTCTATGAAGAAAATGTTGCTATACTAAACTTAGTCTCCTGCCTAATGAGCACTACTAGTAGTAGCTAATTATAGCTGCTAGACTCTTATCTTTATGCAATATTCTGAGCTGCTAGACAAGTAATACTTGTGCTAGGGTGATCGATGCAGTTGCGTTGTGCACCCAACGATGTGGACATAACAAGTAAACAAATTCATCATGCCCCTGTTATCCAAGTTCACCATTAGCTCTCTCTCCCAAAATGTGAACACACATATACTCGGGGCAGAAGTAGCAGCACCAACAGGCAATTAATAATAACCCCGAGATTAGTAGTGGCACTAATTAAATTTTGCAAGGGGGAATCATATCTTAGGATGGAATCCATTGTCACGTCTCCGGCCGGCGGAAAAGAGAAGAAATACTCCAGGAATCCACCACATTCACGTGTCGGCCCGGTGCCACCTTGTAGCCTTGGAAAAGTGCCAAAGCAACATCAGCTTTAAATACTGTATTTGATTTGATTATGTCAAGGAGATTGGAAGGCTAGACTAGACTAGAGATAGATAGGGAGTCGGTCATCGCTCGCACGAACCGATTAGGCACGCACGCATGCAGAGATCATTGGTGTGCCCAACGCAAAACCGTACGACAATAATCCAAATCCCGGGCAGCTTGAAAAGCCAAAAAGGCGCTCAGGATAGTTTACTGCTCCCCACGCACAAAGGCAAAGCAGCCGGGCTGAGCTGACAAGCAAGCACTGCTATGCTAGCTAGTGTATGCGAAAGGAGCAGCGACAAGTGCAGCAACAGAATAAAGAAAGGCGAAAGTAACGGGAGGAGATCGCATACTACAGGATTCTCGGCGACCCTGGACTGCACTGCACCGCACTGCTGCTATACGTCTACTCATCCAGCACGAATAACGACGCAGAGATAAGAATAGCTACGAGTCGTACTAGTTCGTCGAAAGTGCTTGCAGCATCCTAGCTAGAGAGAGAGAGCACAGTGTCCATTGTCGAGGGGTACAGCTAGATAGTCAAGCAGTGGTGGTGGTACTAGGCGAAAGAAAGAAAGGTGAAAAGACGGGCATCGATCCATTCGATCTGTACGTTGATCTCTTGCTCCTGTCCCTGCTCGCTTTGATGCGTCACGCTTCACGAGAGAGGGAGGGATGCAGTGCAAAGATGGAAAAGCAAAGCGAGGGATGCGTTGCATGGTGGACTGGAGTAAGGGTCCAAAACAAACCCTGAACTTGTAGGCGTTAGCTAAATCAAGCCTCCAACTTACAATCCTGAAATCGGCACCCTGAACTCCCGAATCCCGGTCTATTTTGAACCCTAGGATCAGTTGATTTAGAAATTCGCTGACGTGGCAGGTCAAAACCAGGATGTTGACTTGGGCTGTCATATTCTGTCAATTTTCCTTCCAGTTCATGGCCATGGTCACCGTGTCGCCTCTCCGTTCATCTCGGCCGCGAGGGCCGAGGAGCACGCTGCCAACTGCTTCATGACCGAGTGATTCGCATCGGGATGGCTTGGACAGCAGCCCTGCGTCGACAGAGGAGGATGAAGTTGACGAGCCAGAGCTCGCCGGAGAAGCGCAAGACGCTCGCTGCTCGACACGCTTGCAATGGAGGTCTCGAGCTCGGCCACGCGCAGGATGGATGGGACTTCCGTGGATCGATGCTTGGCGGACGGCGCTTCACTGCCGACACCAGCACCTTCACGGACTGGTCGCGTCCTCCGCCGCGGCTGCTGCTGCCGCCGTGGAACAACCTCTCGCAGCGCAGCGGTGCCGCCGCCGCCTCCGATGCTAGCTGGCCGCCGGACTCTGGGGCCGCGTCGTCGCGCTACCGGGCCATGTTGAACTACGGGATGGCCGCAGTGACGTCGGGATGGACGTCGTCGTGCCCGCGGCGAGGACGCAGAGCGACGCCATGAGGAGCGCGCCGCCATGCCTGCCATGGAGTTCGCCAAGCTGTACATCACCGGCAACATGGATGGGCGTCGCGCCTTTACCTTATTCTCCAGATCCAGCATGCGCAAGGCGCCGCCACTAGACAGCTCCCTAAAGTGAACCCTCGAGGATCTCTGCCGCTGCTGCAAGAAGCAGATTTGTTGTGATTCGCAGGAACTGAGACCAATCCCAAATACGTAGTAATTATCACGCTCCCTGAGTTAGACAAAGAGGAAGGAGAGCACCGAATCAAGCTAGCTTCCGATTGATACCAAATCAATCGATCTAGTAGAGTTAGCTTTGCAGGGTAGTTGCGTCCTTGCCGGCAACCGCTTTTGATGCCGTGTGCGGCGGCCGGCGGCCGGCTTACCGTTCGCTGTGGTGGCCGTGTGTGGGCGTAGATTGGGGAATTTTTCATAGACTAAAAAGGATGATGAATATGACAGGTAGACCCACATGGTCAGTAAGACTAAATAGTTATCCCGATCGGGATTGTTGATTCCCGGTGCGCCAAACAGACCCAGGGTTCAAAATAGACCGGGATTCGGAAGTTCAGGGTGCCGATTTCAGGGATTGTAAGTTGGAGGTTTGATTTAGCTAACGCCTACAAGTTCAGGGTTTGTTTTGGACTTTTTCCTTGTTTTTTCTTTTCTTTCTGCCGTGGCACACGGTTCGAGTTGTCCCAAAAGGCCAATGCGTACGCAGAACAGAAGTGCAGTACTTTTAGTAAATTATTACTCCGGGTGATGCAGTGCAGGCACCAAAGTGGCTAGCAGAGATGGCTAGCTTAAAAGCGCTCAAAGTAGGTCTTATCTTTGCCGTACTCTATCTAACCTAATCTACTCCTCTCCACTCCACTGATGCCGGCCGTTTCACGCGCCACCACCCCATGCATGCACCAACGAATCATGCATGTGTGCAAGGCTATGTAGCTGCTGCATCGAGATGCGCGCCCACCACCGTCGCCTTTGTCTCTTTCGCTGCGTTTCCTTCCACCACAGTTTTTCTTGCCCATCTATCTGGGTGGCATTTCACCAAACGTTCGTGGCGATAATGGATCAATTGCAATTCCCACCGAGTTTGCTGCCATCACCTGACCTAAAATAACGACGATATGGTCAGGGTGTAACCTAGTAGCAATTAAACAGCGAGAAACGGAGGAGCGAGCCTTGAAGACCGGACAGCCGGTGGTAAGTACGCGGATGGTCTTTGACGTTATCTGATGCGGATGGTCTTTGACGTTATCTGATGGAGATCCCCTCGGCGCAAGTGAAACGTTCGAGCTAGCTGAACGTGCAGGACAAGTAAAATCCGTGCAGATTGAGATAGACAATGCTAATCTGTACTGGATATGCCAATTTATGCGCTGTGTGCAAACAGACAGTGGGACTGGGTGCCGGGCTCATGACAACTCATGCGGACAGCCCGGCGTTCAACACACGTGCGTGTGCACACTACATCTTTAGACTGGTCAAGATAACCAGGAAAAAAAATAAAACTGATGCTCAAATAGTGCACTATCGATTCACAATGCATTTTTGTTTTCACAACAGCCCGAAAGTTCAATATTGCGAGGCGCGAAACAACGGGGCCTCGATGCCACATATAGCAATGGAAATACTTGACCAGGAAGGAACAGTTTTTAACCCACAAAAACAAGTTAGCTCAGAACATTAACAGGTAACATAGCTACAAATAAAAAACTAGTCTAGGATCTACATGCAAAATCAACATTTGTAATTGCATGCCTTGATCACGTGACACTAGAGCCACGCTGGCGAAGTCCCCATGCGGTAGAACAAAACACAGATTGGAGAAGAAGACAACGCCGGTGACGAACTTGGCAGAGGGGTGCACGTACGCCGGCGGCCTGGCTTCGAGGCTCAAGAGAGCAGGACATGGAGCGATGCGTTCTTGGTGGCGCGCAGACCGGGCACGAGTCCACCGAGGGCTCGCACGCAGCGCACAGGGACAGGTGCCGGCACGGGAGCAGAAGAACGCAGGCCTCGCCCTGACCGCAAGCCTTGCACGACAGAGCCGCCCCAATCGCCTTGGACGCCGTGTCGTCGGCGTTGTCGCCCGCCGGGGTCTCGAAGCAGCACGACTGGGCGTCCTCCGCATCACCCTCAGCAGCGACGGCGCAGGGGGGCTGCAGGAGCTGGTCGAGGGTGGAGCGGAGCCCCGCAGCGACGGCCTCGTGGTTCTTGGCGACGCCGAGCCACGCCTGGCCCTCCGCGGTCATCTGCCGGAGCCGCTCCTCCAGCTCGGCGTTCCGGTAGCGTGCGCGCTCCAGGTCAGCCTCCACGGCCTGAAGCCGCCCGGCCGCAGCGCGCTCGACGGTGGCCAGCACCGCCCTCGCGTGGCGCCGGCGCGCCTCCTCGAGCCCCGCACGCATCCTCTCGTTCTCGAGCCGGATGAACGCGTCCATCTCCACGCCCTGGTTGTAGAGCAGCGAGTTGAGGCCGCCGAGGGAGAGGCCGGCGGCATTGGCCATCCGCCCGCTGGTGGAGGCAGCGCCCGACCCCAGCGCCCGGCTTATCTGCGCGTCGCAGGGCAGCACGAGGCCGTGCATCGCCGCCGCCTGCTGCTGGAGAGCCAAGCGCTGGCGTGCCAGGTCAGCGAGCCCTCCTGCAGTGTCCTCGGCGGCGGCCACGCGCGCCCGCTTCCTGGGCGCGAAGCCGTAGTTGTCGTTGCATGTGAGCTCGCTTCGCGGGAGGTCGCTGAGCACCGTGTTGTCGTTCGCAAAGGCAGCCGGCACCGCCGAGGGCGCGCAGTCTTCGAGGAAAAACTGGGAGGCGCCGGTGTCCATTGCCCTGAAGGCGTTGAGGTCGTGGGGGAAGGCCTGGGAGAGGAACCGCGCCTGCACGGCCATTGCGACCACCGCTATATGGTTGAGAAAGGAGCGGGCGGAGAAGGCAAGGTGACGCGAGAGGAAACGGCTGGGAGGGAGTTGGGTAGAAGATAGAGGAGGCGTGGGGAAGGAGGGAGGGTGGTTATATATACGGCGTGGGTGCGGGCGGGGAAGGCAGACACGTTGGGTGCCTGCAAGGGGACAAAAGCTGTCTGCCTCTTGTTTATTTTGCTTGAAGAGGCCAAAGCGGATGGGTTGCACGGATGCGATGCCTGCTATCTCTATCTTTTCCACGCCTTTAATAATAGGGTGTGGAATGCTTTTCCTCTTTCATGGCTGCTTTCTTTTTCCTGCCTCCCTCCCTGCCCTGGTGTGGCTGGCGATTGATTCGTGGACGGAAGGACGTGGCGAGTGGGGCTGCCTGTGCCTGGCGTGGTGGTCCTTCCTGCCCGGGTGGGGGTTTCATGATGATAATAAAGGTGGGCCACTCCTCTCCTCTCCTCTTCCCTGCGTAGTGCTTTGACGTTTTCCTTTCCGCCCTCGTTTTCGGATGGCTACGTTGCTCTGCCATTTATTAGTTGGAGCGTACTTAGTATAATTTAATCCTGATTTATTTATTTATAGGTGTGGCAGGTCATTATTTTAAGCGTTCACCTGAAAGAATAGTTTGTCAAACATTGGCGCTCCGAGTGGACTGACCAGGCATTAATAGGCACCGAAAAATAAGTGGTAGAGGTAAAGTAGCAGTTTCAACGGCACAGGGCACGGAGATGGAGGCGACCGAGAATTATGGTGGAGGCAGGATGCAGACGCACGCACCCACACACAACCTAACGTCGTGGCGTGCCATTGAATAGCGGTCCGTATATTATTATTCACGCCAGCCAGCCTCGTGGTCGGTCACAGCATCACAGGTTTGAATAAGTACCTCTCCGAAACGCCAAGTGCGTGACCGTGATGTGTGTGCCCGCAGAACCGGATCGAGCGGAAATTGAGTTACCCACCAAACAAACTGCAGTTAGATGCGTGAATCACGGCCAGCAGTAATTAGTCACCGGTCCCATGCATGGGTCCAGGCTAGATCCCGCGCACTAAACACCAGGCCACATTTACGTCTCATCCAAATCTGGTGTCGCGTGTGGTGCAGTCCATTTGTCCTTGCGCCAGGCCTTCAAGTCTGCTACCACGTCGGTCGTCCGTCCCCGTTGGCACGGCCCGAGTCTGACCTGACCCGGGCTGGACCAACTGCGGCCACCACGGCACGGAGCACCACACCGCGCCAATGCACCTGCCACCGCTGCTGTGTGTCCGTCGTCCGTGCTCGGGGGCGCAGACATTAACCATGACCAGCGGGAATGGCGTGACGAGCGGCACCGCCTGCTGTACCTCTGCAATCTGCCTGCTGCTCCGCGCCCACCGCCAGGCCACACTGCATCGACCGGCCACCGGCTACTCTCGCACGTACGGCCACCACCGCTAGCGCTCAATCACGATCCTGAACAACACATGCATGCTGCCATGGGCTGCTACCACGGGTAAAAGGAAAACTGCTCCCACAGGCATTACATAGTTGACAGACTTGATGATACTGTCCGTCCTTGGATTGCGAATCCTGTTAGCTGGCCGTACCGCATTTACGGGGAGTACCGTGCACGGTCCGTCCCCGACCCCGACAGGTCGCGATCTCGCCCATAACGCGGCACCATCCATCCGTGGATGGAGGCGCACAGTGTCATGGTCTCGGAAATCCCACAGCTACGCAAGGTAATCCGACCGTCCGGCCATCCGCACATCAATCAGCAATCCATATGTATGAGATTAAGCGTACAGTACATGTAAATCATGTCATGCAGCGGTACCAGCTAGTACTACTGTATAGTTTGTGTGGATCGTGCATGGGTGTGTCTGCGCCGCGCCGTACCCCGGCCCGGCGAAGCAGCAAGCGAGCCACAATGATGATGATGATGTTTCACGACGCTGGCGCTTGCAGCTCGCCCATGCTCCTGACGTGACACGCAGCCAGCGCCACGGGTACGTGTACGGATCTCGATCGGGCTGTGCGAACAATGCGCGGTCGATCCACCTTATAATAACTCGCTCCACCTCCATCAGTCTGTGCCGTGCACAGTTGTCCCAGTCGGTCACACATGGTCATCACATGCATGCCTGTGACGACGCATCCAACGCACAGTGTGTAGCTGTGTGGATGTGCATGCACAGTGGGTTGACACGTCCAATGAATGGGCGGGCCTGCTCCCGCCGTGTTGGGGCGCGTACTGTACGTACGTGTGCCTGCCTCGTGGTGCGTGACGCTGATGCGACTAGGGATGCGATGGGAGGGAAGCAAGCAGCTGCTGTATACGATTCCTTGCTACAGCATCCTACACAGGCACGTACGGATCGAGCAACGGCTCCTCTACTGGACCACAACCTGGGCACCTGATCGCGCGCAGCGATTTGACCCCGCAAACTCAGGGCCGGCTCTAATATTTTACGGGCCCCGGGGCAAACTCTGAAAATGGGCCCTAATCAATGGGCCTTTAAGCATTTCCCTTTGTCTGTTAGGAGTTACCGCTGGCGTACATCCTATTTTGTACGCCACTAACAATATGCTGGGCAGTTTACACAAACAATACTAGTGGCGTATATTCTAGAATGCATGCCGCTAGTGTATTTATGGGCCCTAAATTTTGCGGGGCCCCGGGCCGTCGCCCCTCTTGCCCTGGGCCAGAGCCGGCCCTGCGCAAACTGTTAGAATATTGGCCCCATTTGTGGGCAGCCCATATAAGCAAATCATGAAATTTTAAATTGGTCCATGTGCATGACAGATTTTTGGAGGTACAAGAATGTGTTAAAGTTTAGTCTCACATTGCTAGTTGGAGGAGACAAACACCACCTTATAAGATGGAGTGTTGTATCTTATTACTGCAGTACCCCTGCCTTTTTTTTGGGCACCCCTTGTGAATTGGCAGATCCACGCGAGACGCATGCACAGCACTGATGTTGGGTGGCAGAGAGCTTTTAACCTTTTCGGTGACAGTCATGCAGCGTGCAGCAGGGCCCAGCCAGGATTGTGGGGAACACTCAGCCTTGGTCAGACCATGCAACAGACATTGTAATCTGCAACAGGCTATTAAAAATAGTAGTACCAGCACTAGTAGTGCTATCAGTAACAAGGAGGAAGCAGTGGCCGCGGGAAGGAAGGGAAACTGCATGCATGCCACGCTGTCTTGCATGATGCATGCATGTACTAGTACTGCTGACTGACGTGCGCTGCTTGCTTGCTTGGAAACAGACTCAGCTAGCTGATTCTGCGGCTCCATGTCGCCATGTGCTTCGCAAAAGAAAAAGAAAATTGTTGCCTTGCCTGCATTTGATTTGGGGCAATGGATGCGACCCTATTTTCTCTGGAGCCTGCGTGTGATGCATCGTCATCTAGGAGTAGCAAGTCAATCACGCACAGATCGAGATTTCCATTTCCTACACATGCCGACGCACGCATGATGCTCCCTTGTGAAGGGGCATGTGCTGGATGGGTCGATCATTGATGGATGTTACAGGCCGAACTAGTGCTACGTCAAAGCTACCACCAGGCCAGCCACAACCACAAAGACAGTGGAATTGGAATCCGTCCGAGTGCGGGCACGCCGGCCGAGCAAGAGAGATCGTGCGGTCTGGGTCAATATCCCGAAAGACGCACGCAACTGGCCGGGGATGCTTTGAAGGAGAGAGACACCGGCAGGTCAGGCACATGCTAGCATGCCGCGTCTGTGTATTCTGTGGGGTGCGCTCGGTCTCCGACGACGAAAGATTGCAATGCCTGCCTGCTCGACCAGGGCGCATGGAGGAAAAAGGCATCACACACGCACTGGTGCCTTGCCCGAGTGGGTTTGGCACGGCGAACCACATCATCTCTGTGCCCGGAGCGAGTGGAGACCATCATTTAGACGAGGCGAGTAAAAGTGGCTGGGCGTGGCGCCTTGCCTGGCAGGCAAAAAACACAATGCTCCAGTGGCACATCGCTCTGGTAAGTGGCTGTTGCATGTCGTAAAGATTCTACTAGCTCTCCGCTCACGATGCCTTCAGTAAAACAAAATCTACCCTATCACGACGAGATGGCAGCAAGCTCGGAACCTCTCTAGCTTCGTTCGTGTTGTTGATGGATGGCCACAAGCTGAACATGACATGTTGGCCCGTGGAGCTGTGTCCATCCATCCACATTGCGCTTGATAAGACAAGTACACCGTATGTTCTGTTCTAGCAGACGACGTTTACTCGCGCTGCCATTCTAGTGGCGTGTCCGTATCGCAACGAAAACAACGCGCGCGGTCATCAGGTCCCCGTGAGGTCGTGCAACTCGGCGGCACCGCACCGCATGCGTGATCCACCGGCCGGCGTTGGGTTGGACGGGACCCACCCACGGGTGGCGTGTTCGGACCTCCTCCACGGTCGGCCTCCGTCTTTTCTTATCAATCTCGCCAGCTAGCTCGGCGTTTTCTTCCTACTCGTGGCTCCATTCCATGGAATATGTGCATGCTTAGTTTGTGTACTTTTTGTTCTTTGTTTCCGCCTATGTCTCATTTGCGAGACTAGGCGTGCCAATGTACATAAACACTCTATTTCTACCTAATCGAAAGGCAATACGACTGCCGGTTCCTCAAAAAAAGAATATGTGCATACTTCTCC
This sequence comes from Poa pratensis, assembly GCA_947311845.1. Classification (NCBI taxonomy): domain Eukaryota; kingdom Viridiplantae; phylum Streptophyta; class Magnoliopsida; order Poales; family Poaceae; genus Poa; species Poa pratensis. Next base: position 74,850,360 of record CAMZMU010000063.1, read on the forward strand.
TTCCAGAAGCAGGAAATGGACGTGGCATGGTGTACGTATGTGGGCATCCCCATCTACCAGTTAATTTTGAAAATGGCAGCTAGGACGAACCTAGAGACGTGCGAGATGTGGGATGCTGCGTAGCGACGTGTGAAGGTAAATCTGATTCCACCTGGTACTACTGCTAGGCGTGGTTTCCAACCTAGTGTACGAGTAGTGGTAGTTGTACGTGTTGCTGACCTAGTTCCTACGACTACCTGCTGTGGATTTCCTACTACTAGGTGCAATCCTAGCAAGTAGCTCTAGAGAAACTACCGTGATAGAGTGATGTAAATACTAACTCCTTTTAAGAGCATCTCCACCGGGAGCTTTCAAATTCGTGTCCGGCACCCCCAATGGAGGCCCAATTGGAGGGTGCCGGACATGTGTCCGCCCATGTTTTCGACCGCGCCCACAACGGCGCACCCCAAACGTCCGCCCCCCAAACGCAAGCAAATCATCGAACACCTTGCGGGCGGCGGATTTTATTAAACGAGATTTAACAAATTTACAATATGAAATCTAAACGAGATTTAATAAACTAAATCTAAACCGCCGGTGAAGAAGATGCGAACCAAGCGCCGCGGGATCATCAAGAAACTTGCATGCCTCGATGATCTGGTTTCGCGGCGCGTGGTGGACTCTGATCTACCCATGGCGGCCACCACGGCGGAGGGTGCGGCCGATGACAATGAAAGTCTTCGGTGACCGTGACGCTGCCGTCGTCGTGGAAGATTCGCCTGCAACTGGAGGGGATCGCCCGCCCGCAAGGAAACCAGCACCGACGCGCTCGAGGGGATCCGCCTGCTCTCCGTGGAAAGGATCCACCGAGGATATCCACCGCCACCCATGGAGAGGATCCGCCGAGGGGATCCGCCGCCGTCCATGGAGTTGAATAGCAGGGAGCTTTATCGCCTCCCTCGTCCTTGTCCCTCTCTCGGCCTCCAAGCGCTCTGACACCGCCCATGGAGGAGAAGAGGTAGGACCTCCATTGCCGCCCTCATCCTCCTCCCTCGCGATATGGGCCTCCGAGGAGCTCTGCCACCGCCCATGGTGGAGAGAGCAGGGAGTTCCGCCACAGCACATGCCGTCGGTCTAACTACTCTGGCTCCATGTTGTGCTCGCGAGGAAACAGTGAGAAAGAGACAGGAAACGTGCAAGCCCATTTCAATACTTTGGCCATTGGTTGGTCCTCTTAGATTCAACTATCCAATACATGTACATCCAAACAAGAAATTTTGAATTGCAACCAATTTCAATGCATCGGTTGATTTAGTATTGGGAACAATTCAATTCTCAGGCCTCCAATTCATATATCCAAACACAGCCTAGACAAAATCGAAAGTGTGTACCTAAAGTTGAGCCTATAATTTGCCCCTTATCAGGCTTGAGAACAAATTTGTCAGGTCATGTTTGAAATTTAGATTTCAAATTCTATTACTCCCTCCGTTCAGAATTAGATGACTTCTATTTATCCACATACGGATGTATCTAGACATGTTGCTCCCTCCGTTCCAAAATAGATGTCTTCCATTTGTCTAAAAGTGGATGTATGAACGGAGGAAGTAATTCCAAACGGAGAGAGTACATGTTAGATAAAAAAATACTATATATACTGTACTTTCACTCATTTTTGTTAACCGGAAGTGGGTGCACGAGTAGCACAAGTACTTTGGATGCACGATATACGTTCACACTAGCAAAATACAGCAACAGGCACTGTGCTCAGAGCAGCCGCAGCCGTAGGTTCGTGCAAGGCTGTAGCAGAGGTGCCGTGCGACACGTTCGTTGTCGCAGCCTAGCTATCATGCATATGGGCAGGCATCGGAGGACGACTCACGGCCGGGAGCCCATGCTTTGTGATGAGCGCACCGCAACCGGAGAGGGAGCAGGGCCATTATTAATGGACGTGTCAACCGGACTGTGCAGAGTTAGCTTTGTTCCGGATGCGGTAGACTCATGCATGTACGCGATGCGGTGCAGTGTACCGGAGCTAGCTGTTGCTTAAGCGTGGAAGGCTGCACCCTGCACCAAGCTAGCTCTACTGTTGCGGTGTGCAGGTTGGTCACGATGTTCCCGCGCGCGCGGTGGCGTGATCTGCATGCACATGCTGATCAGCATCGACGATGGTTTGGACTTGGTGCGGCGTCGTGAATGCTGAATGGGGCGACTACACTATAGTGGTCAGGTAGCCGGTAAGTACTCTGGTGATCTGGTCTACAACAAGAAGCTGCGCAATGGCTGGTGTTGCTTTTGTGATGGGTGCCACGACGACTCGCGAGCTGCATGCCCAGCACTCCAGCAGGCTGCACTGTGCCGACGCCTCGTGCCGTGTCCCCCGGTTATTACTTGCTTTGTTTTGTTTTGTTTAATAATGCATGTGCTGCTTGCTTAAATACAGCCTCATAGTAGATCTCCACTGCCCAAAATTAACTACTCGCACGTACTCCGCCCTGATCCAGATCAGGAATGCAGGCTACCATGCATGCACTCTTTCCGTGCTCAACAGGACCAGGCTATCTAGATCCGGCTCTACAGGGCGCCTCTTGAATTCTTCATCACTCGCTTGGCGTTTGCAGGAGATGTATACATGGCCGGTACTATGCTGGTGGTAGTGGTAGTAGGACCGTCGGAGTATTATTAACCTCATCGTCGCCATCGACCTTGGGGCACAATGCGCACCTGCCCCGTTTTATCCGGCCCCGATAGTCCCCTCCGGCTGGTGTGGCAAAGCCTGCGCCTTAATTCGCGCGTCTACCCCGTACGCATCGATCGCATCATGGGATTTCTTTGATCGCCGCTTACATTGCCCCGGGCGTTGCACGGCGAGAATCTCGTGATCCCGCGTTACCTAGCAGTTTCCTAGGGAGCAGAGAGATTTTGACCGATCCAGCCAAAACCTACCGTATTTTACGTGATACCCAAACACCCATGGATTCTCGCACAAGTATGATTTGCGATCACGATGATTATTTACGCAGATCAGTTGCCCAGAATGCCGCTCTGAGTTCTGGCTTTTCGCCAACTGCAGGAGCGAGCGCATATAAAACCTTCTCCCTCCACATAGGCCTCCACGCGAATCTCCCAATCCATTCCCTCTCACCTCTCTTCGCCAAGAAAAGCTAGGCTAATAGTGCGTGGTTGGCCATGGCCGTGCAGCCGCAGCACCTCTCCCACGCCTACCACAACTCCAGGGCTCTGGACGTTGAGATGACGGGCGGATCCCTGTTCTTGGACGGCCTAGTCGGGGGCGCCCCGGCGGCGCCGGGTGGTATATGCAACACGGTGATCGGCGATGTTCCGATCATCGATCTCACCTGGACCGACAGCACCTGCGGCCACGGTTTTGTGCAGCGGAAGCGGCCGCGCGTGGCGGCGGACGCGCCTTCTTTCTTGGAAAACCAGCGCTCACAGTGGCCTGTGCCCGTCGGCGACGTGGTGACCAGGGCGGTGGGCTCCGGCATGACGTCCACCAGCGGTGAGATTGACGCGCTCGTACAAGTCGAGGTACGTGCAATTTTCTTCATGTGCCTTCGAGTTCTTGGCTTTCATTGAGCGGTGTTTTGATGGACGTTCTTCTGCAGACCGAGCGGATGCGCGCGGGTCTGGAGGAGGCACGGCGCCGGCACGGCCGGGCGCTCGTATCGGCGGCGGAGCGCGCTGCGGCGGCGCGTCTGTTGGCCGCGGAGGCTGCGCTTGAGGTCGCGCGCTGTCACAATGCGACCCTGTCAGAGCGGCTCGGCCAGATTAGCGCAGAGGGACAGGCGTGGATAGGCGTCGCCAAGAGCCACGAGGCCGTCGTGGCCGGGCTCCGTGCTACCCTCGATCAGCTCCTGCAATGCCCTCGCGCCGCAGCCGCCGGAGGAGCCGCCGGGGAGGGCGACGCCGACGACGCGAGGTCCTGCTGTTTTGAGACCCCCGCGTACGACGACGCCGGAAACGACGACGAGGCAGCGTCCAAGAAGTCCAGGGCAGCGTGCAAGACTTGCGACGAGGGCGAGCCGTGCGTGCTGCTGCTGCCGTGCAGGCACTTGTGCCTGTGCGCCGCGTGCGACGCCGCCGTGGACTCGTGCCCCGTGTGCATGGCCACCAAGAATGGGTCGCTCCATGTCCTACTGTTTTGATCCAAGCTAGCGCGCCTAGGGTCTTACATGAAAGGGCATGTCTTACGATTTATGAATACCAATGCTCCCGGAATTTGGAAGGAGTTGTAGGTGTTTCGTAGCCGGTTAGTGAATTTTTTGTAGGTAAGTCTTGTGACAACGATCCGATAGGTTAACACTTTCAAGCATGCAACATCAAGACTGTATACAGATTCAGTCCCCGGGGTCTTCTCGGAGTGAATGGTGTTGACGATGAGCTTTCTTTTTCTTGATGGGTGTCCTTCCGCCGATGTGCAGCAAATCGGACTTCGCGATTCGGAGCTCCAGGCTCCCAAAATCGTATGCTTGTCCCCTTATGGCACTGCTTCTCGGGCTCTCCGCTTTCCTCTATTGAGTTTTGGCGGCAAGATCGCCGTTGGTGAGGCGATGCATCGACGGATGCAAGACCGGGGGCTCTCCAGGTGGTTTCCGCCATCGAGTTTTTGGCGGAAAATGTCTTCTTGGTACCTGGCCGAGCGCTTGTGGCTTGCATCCGCGGGCGATTTTGAGTTCCCGCATTTTTCTTCTTCTTCTTCTTCTTCTACTTGCTCGCCGTAGTATGGGTTTTCTTGCTCGGTTTCCAATCATGGCGGTTCTCTCTTATAGCCAGGCGAGAAGATTGGTGGCATTCAGTGGGCGTCTCAACGATTTTCCTCGAGCTCGGCAGCTAAACTTCGTCTTACGGGGCGTGGGAGGCAGAGAGCTTGCCTCGTTCGCAAGCGCTCTACCTCCCATTGCTGGCTGGCCAGCTTGGCTGCTTTTTAATGTGCTTCTCGAATGGTTTAGGCCGAAGGTGCCATCCTTTGAGAAGTGTCGGCAAGAACTCCGTTGCTTGGCGAAGTTGAGGGGCGGTGGGCCACCGAGGTGATGTTGATGTCGTCGACGGTGAGGGTGAACGAGGTGGAACCCATCACGATGCTCGCAAGTTGGTGCACAAAACCCTTACCTGGCGCACCAGCTGTCGATGTTTCATAACCGTCTAGTAAGTTTATGTTTAGGTAAAGTCTTTTTGGACCACGATCAGATGGGTTAACAGTCTCAAGCACGCAAAAATGTATACATGTTCAGGCCCCGGGATCGTCCCAGTACAACCCCTACTCCTGTGTGGATCGATTGTATTCCGGCGTGTGAGACACTCAAGGTACAAGTTGATGTCGGTTAGTGGTTTAGCCGGCTAGGTGGATGGTGTCTTCTCCGGTGGAGAAGGTGCATGTGCTGTGTGTTTGTGGTTGTGTGTGATGAATGATCAATCTCTCTCTATGCCGGGGCAATCGGTCTATATAGGGGCATGCTACCGCCTTATAGATATGGCGGTGCAGCATTGCAAACCTTGTCGTAGCTATGGCTAGGTTGCTGTAGATGACGTCTACTTAGGGAATTCGTACGGGAGTGCCCTGCCATCCTGGGGGGGGGGGGGGGGGGGGCAAAACTAAATTCCCTTCCTGACTCCATTATGGAGTAGTGTATGATACTCCCCACTATGCCTAGTCTTAAATACAGCCTCATAGATCTCCACTGCCCAAAATTAACTACTCGCACGTACTCCGCCCTGATCCAGACCAGGAATGCAGGCTACCATGCATATGCACTCTTTCCGTGCTCAACAGGACCAGGCTATCTAGATCCGGCTCTACAGGGCGCCTCTTGAATTCTTCATCACTCGCTTGGCGTTTTCAGGAGATGTATACATGGCCGGTACTATGCTGGTGGTAGTGGTAGTAGGGACCGTCGGAGTATATTATTAACCTCATCGTCGCCATCGACCATGGGGCACAATGCGCACCTGCCCCGTTTTATCTGGCCCCGATAGTCTCCTCCGGCTGGTGTGGCAAAGCCTGCGCCTTAATTCGCGCGTCTACCCCGTACGCATCGATCGCATCATGGGATTTCTTTGATCGCCGCTTACATTGCCCGGGCGTTGCACGGCGAGAATCTCGTGATCGCGCGTTACCTAGCAGTTTCCTAGGGAGCGGAGAGATTTTGACCGATCCAGCCAAAACCTACCGTATTTTACGTGATACCCAAACACCCATGGATTCGATTTGCGATCACGATGATTATTTACGCAGATCAGTTGCCCAGAATGCCGCTCTGAGTTCTGGCTTTTCGCCAACTGCAGGAGCGAGCGCATATAAAACCTTCTCCCTCCCTCCACATAGGCCTCCACGCAAATCTCCCAATCCATTCCCTCTCACCTCTCTTCGCCAAGAAAAGCTAGGCTAATAGTGCGTAGTTGGCCATGGCCGTGCAGGCGCAGCACCTCTCCCACGCCTACCACAACTCCAGGGCTCTGGACGTTGAGATGACGGGCGGATCCCTGTTCTTGGACGGCCTAGTCGGGGGCGCCCCGGCGGCGGCGGGTGGTATATGCAACACGGTGATCGGCGATGTTCCGATCATCGATCTCACCTGGACCGACAGCACCTGCGGCCACGGTTTTGTGCAGCGGAAGCGGCCGCGCGTGGCGGCGGACGCGCCTTCTTTCTTGGAAAACCAGCGCTCACAGTGGCCTGTGCCCGTCGGCGACGTGGTGACCAGGGCGGTGGTCTCCGGCATGACGTCCACCAGCGGTGAGATTGACGCGCTCGTACAAGTCGAGGTACGGGCAATTTTCTTCATGTGCCTTCGAGTTCTTGGCTTTCATTGAGCGGTGTTTTGATTCGTGGTGGTTTTGATGGACGTTCTTCTGCAGACCGAGCGGATGCGCGCGGGTCTGGAGGAGGCACGGCGCCTGCACGGCCGGGCGCTCGTATCGGCGGCGGAGCGCGCTGCGGCGGCGCGTCTGTTGGCCGCGGAGGCTGCGCTTGAGGTCGCGCGCTGTCACAATGCGACCCTGTCAGAGCGGCTCGGCCAGATTAGCGCAGAGGGACAGGCGTGGATAGGCGTCGCCAAGAGCCACGAGGCCGTCGTGGCCGGGCTTCGTGCTACCCTCGATCAGCTCCTGCAATGCCCTCGCGCCGCAGCCGCCGGAGGAGCCGCCGGGGAGGGCGACGCGAGGTCCTGCTGTTTTGAGACCCCCGCGTACGACGACGCCGGAAACGACGACGAGGTAGCGTCCAAGAAGTCCAGGGCAGCGTGCAAGACTTGCGACGAGGGCGAGCCGTGCGTGGTGCTGCTGCCGTGCAGGCACTTGTGCCTGTGCGCCGCGTGCGACGCCGCCGTGGACTCGTGCCCCGTGTGCATGGCCACCAAGAATGGGTCGCTCCATGTCCTACTGTTTTGATCCAAGCTAGCGCGCCTAGGGTCTTACATGAAAGGGCATGTCTTACGATTTATGAATACCAATGCTCCCGGAATTTGGAAGGAGTTGTAGGTGTTTCGTAGCCGGTTAGTGAATTTTTTGTAGGTAAGTCTTGTGACAACGATCAGATAGGTTAACACTTTCAAGCATGCAACCTCAAGACTGTATACAGATTCAGTCCCCGGGATCTTCTCGGAGTGAATGGTGTTGACGATGAGCTTTCTTTTTCTTGATGGGTGTCCTTCCGCCGATGTGCAGCAAATCGGACTTCGCGATTCGGAGCTCCAGGCTCCCAAAATCGTATGCTTGTCCCCTTATGCCACTGCTTCTCGGGCTCTCCGCTTTCCTCTATTGAGTTTTGGCGGCAAGATCGCCGTTGGTGAGGCGATGCATCGACGGATGCAAGACCGGGGGCTCTCCAGGTGGTTTCCGCCATCGAGTTTTTGGCGGAAAATGTCTTCTTGGTACCTGGCCGAGCGCTTGTGGCTTGCATCCGCGGGCGATTTTGAGTTCCCGCATTTTTCTTCTTCTCTTCTTCTTCTACTTGCTCGCCGTAGTATGGGTTTTCTTGCTCGGTTTCCAATCATGGCGGTTCTCTCTTATAGCCAGGCGAGAAGATTGGTGGCATTCAGTGGGCGTCTCAACGATTTTCCTCGAGCTCGGCAGCTAAACTTCGTCTTACGGGGCGTGGGAGGCAGAGAGCTTGCCTCGTTCGCAAGCGCTCTACCTCCATTGCTGGCTGGCCAGCTTGGCTGCTTTTTAATGTGCTTCTCGAATGGTTTAGGCCGAAGGTGCCATCCTTTGAGAAGTGTCGGCAAGAACTCCGTTGCTTGGCGAAGTTGAGGGGCGGTGGGCCACCGAGGTGATGTTGATGTCGTCGACGGTGAGGGTGAACGAGGTGGAACCCATCACGATGCTCGCAAGTTGGTGCACAAAACCCTTACCTGGCGCACCAGCTGTCGATGTTTCATAACCGTCTAGTAAGTTTATGTTTAGGTAAAGTCTTTTTGGACCACGATCAGATGGGTTAACAGTCTCAAGCACGCAAAAATGTATACATGTTCAGGCCCCGGGATCGTCCCAGTACAACCCCTACTCCTGTGTGGATCGATTGTATTCCGGCGTGTGAGACACTCAAGGTACAAGTTGATGTCGGTTAGTGGTTTAGCCGGCTAGGTGGATGGTGTCTTCTCCGGTGGAGAAGGTGCATGTGCTGTGTGTTTGTGGTTGTGTGTGATGAATGATCAATCTCTCTCTATGCCGGGGCAATCGGTCTTATATAGGGGCATGCTACCGCCTTATAGATATGGCGGTGCAGCATTGCAAACCTTGTCGTAGCTATGGCTAGGTTGCTGTAGATGACGTCTACTTAGGGAATTCGTACGGGAGTGCCCTGCCATCCTGGGGGGGGGGGGGGGGGGGCAAAACTAAATTCCCTTCCTGACTCCATTATGGAGTAGTGTATGATACTCCCCACTATGCCTAGTCTTAAATACAGCCTCATAGATCTCCACTGCCCAAAATTAACTACTCGCACGTACTCCGCCCTGATCCAGACCAGGAATGCAGGCTACCATGCATATGCACTCTTTCCGTGCTCAACAGGACCAGGCTATCTAGATCCGGCTCTACAGGGCGCCTCTTGAATTCTTCATCACTCGCTTGGCGTTTTCAGGAGATGTATACATGGCCGGTACTATGCTGGTGGTAGTGGTAGTAGGGACCGTCGGAGTATATTATTAACCTCATCGTCGCCATCGACCATGGGGCACAATGCGCACCTGCCCCGTTTTATCTGGCCCCGATAGTCTCCTCCGGCTGGTGTGGCAAAGCCTGCGCCTTAATTCGCGCGTCTACCCCGTACGCATCGATCGCATCATGGGATTTCTTTGATCGCCGCTTACATTGCCCCGGGCGTTGCACGGCGAGAATCTCGTGATCGCGCGTTACCTAGCAGTTTCCTAGGGAGCGGAGAGATTTTGACCGATCCAGCCAAAACCTACCGTATTTTACGTGATACCCAAACACCCATGGATTCGATTTGCGATCACGATGATTATTTACGCAGATCAGTTGCCCAGAATGCCGCTCTGAGTTCTGGCTTTTCGCCAACTGCAGGAGCGAGCGCATATAAAACCTTCTCCCTCCCTCCACATAGGCCTCCACGCAAATCTCCCAATCCATTCCCTCTCACCTCTCTTCGCCAAGAAAAGCTAGGCTAATAGTGCGTAGTTGGCCATGGCCGTGCAGGCGCAGCACCTCTCCCACGCCTACCACAACTCCAGGGCTCTGGACGTTGAGATGACGGGCGGATCCCTGTTCTTGGACGGCCTAGTCGGGGGCGCCCCGGCGGCGGCGGGTGGTATATGCAACACGGTGATCGGCGATGTTCCGATCATCGATCTCACCTGGACCGACAGCACCTGCGGCCACGGTTTTGTGCAGCGGAAGCGGCCGCGCGTGGCGGCGGACGCGCCTTCTTTCTTGGAAAACCAGCGCTCACAGTGGCCTGTGCCCGTCGGCGACGTGGTGACCAGGGCGGTGGTCTCCGGCATGACGTCCACCAGCGGTGAGATTGACGCGCTCGTACAAGTCGAGGTACGGGCAATTTTCTTCATGTGCCTTCGAGTTCTTGGCTTTCATTGAGCGGTGTTTTGATTCGTGGTGGTTTTGATGGACGTTCTTCTGCAGACCGAGCGGATGCGCGCGGGTCTGGAGGAGGCACGGCGCCTGCACGGCCGGGCGCTCGTATCGGCGGCGGAGCGCGCTGCGGCGGCGCGTCTGTTGGCCGCGGAGGCTGCGCTTGAGGTCGCGCGCTGTCACAATGCGACCCTGTCAGAGCGGCTCGGCCAGATTAGCGCAGAGGGACAGGCGTGGATAGGCGTCGCCAAGAGCCACGAGGCCGTCGTGGCCGGGCTTCGTGCTACCCTCGATCAGCTCCTGCAATGCCCTCGCGCCGCAGCCGCCGGAGGAGCCGCCGGGGAGGGCGACGCGAGGTCCTGCTGTTTTGAGACCCCCGCGTACGACGACGCCGGAAACGACGACGAGGTAGCGTCCAAGAAGTCCAGGGCAGCGTGCAAGACTTGCGACGAGGGCGAGCCGTGCGTGGTGCTGCTGCCGTGCAGGCACTTGTGCCTGTGCGCCGCGTGCGACGCCGCCGTGGACTCGTGCCCCGTGTGCATGGCCACCAAGAATGGGTCGCTCCATGTCCTACTGTTTTGATCCAAGCTAGCGCGCCTAGGGTCTTACATGAAAGGGCATGTCTTACGATTTATGAATACCAATGCTCCCGGAATTTGGAAGGAGTTGTAGGTGTTTCGTAGCCGGTTAGTGAATTTTTTGTAGGTAAGTCTTGTGACAACGATCAGATAGGTTAACACTTTCAAGCATGCAACCTCAAGACTGTATACAGATTCAGTCCCCGGGATCTTCTCGGAGTGAATGGTGTTGACGATGAGCTTTCTTTTTCTTGATGGGTGTCCTTCCGCCGATGTGCAGCAAATCGGACTTCGCGATTCGGAGCTCCAGGCTCCCAAAATCGTATGCTTGTCCCCTTATGCCACTGCTTCTCGGGCTCTCCGCTTTCCTCTATTGAGTTTTGGCGGCAAGATCGCCGTTGGTGAGGCGATGCATCGACGGATGCAAGACCGGGGGCTCTCCAGGTGGTTTCCGCCATCGAGTTTTTGGCGGAAAATGTCTTCTTGGTTCCTGTCCGAGCACTTGTGGCTTGCATCCGCGGGCGATTTCGAGTTCCCGCATTTTTCTTCTTCTTCTTCTACTTGCTCGCCGTAGTATGCGTTTTCTTGCGTGGTTTCCAATCATGGCGGTTGTCTCTTATAGCCAGGCGAGAAGATTGGTGGCATTCAGTGGGCGTCTCAACGATTTTCCTCGAACTCGGCAGCTAAACTTCGTCTTACGGGGCGTGGGAGGCAGAGAGCTTGCCTCGCTCGCAAGCGCTCTACCTCCCATTGCTGACTGGCCAGCTTGGCTGCTTCTTAATGTGCTTCTCGAATGGATTTGGCCGGAGGTGCCATCCTCTGAGAAGTGTCGGCAAGAACTCCGTTGCTTGGCGAAGTTGAGGGGCGGTGGGCCACCGAGGTGATGTTGATGTCGTCGACGTTGAGGGTGAACGAGGTGGAACCCATCACGATGCTCGCAAGTTGGTGCACAAAACCCTTACCTGGCGCACCAGCTGTCGATGTTTCATAACCGTCTAGTAAGTTTATGTTTAGGTAAAGTCTTTTTGGACCACGATCAGATGGGTTAACAGTCTCAAGCACGCAAAAATGTATACAGGTCCAGGCCCCGGGATCGTCCCAGTAAGACCCCTACTCCCGTGTGGATCGATTGTATTCCGGCGTGTGAGACACTCAAGGTACAAGTTGATGTCGGTTAGTGGTTTAGCCGGCTAGGTGGATGGTGTCTTCTCCGGTGGAGAAGGTGCATGTGCTGTTGTTTGTGGTTGTTTGTGATGAATGATCCATCTCTCTCTATGACGGGGCGATCGGTCTTATATAGGGGCATGCTACCGCCTTATAGATATGGCGGTGCAGCATTGCAAACCTTGTCGTAGCTATGGCTAGGTTGCTATAGATGACGTCTACTTAGGGAATTCGTACGGGAGTGCCCTGCCATCCTGCAGCTTGTCTGCGATGACTTTCGGGGGGCAAAACTGAATTCCCTTCCTGACTGCCACGGGTGGGACTTCTCTAGCGGGGTCCTTCTTCTAGGTGCCTGGTAAGGTCGGGTGCACGGCATGTCATGACCCGTAGTTCAGAGAGTAGAAAGGGGCTAAATTAGATTTGTGCATTTGCATAGCATGCATCTGAAAATACAGGAAAATTTAAAACTTTTTCAACGAAGTCATAGAGTGTTCAACCACCACGCGAAAGGCTAGTTGAGAATGCCGTTAGTTTGACGAGTAACTAAAAACTTGGAATCCAACTTGTGAAACTTACATCGAGGTTTCGCTGATGTTGGTGGATTAGACTTAGTCATCAACATGAGTGATATAAACTTCAAAATCTTGTCTTATCTAAATTCTCAAACATTTGGTTACAAGCGAATAATACAAGAAACTATAAATCAAATGATGAGTATGACTTACATCATTAATCAAATAAGTACATATCTTAAAGAAAAGAAAAGAAGGAGTATATGGAAGGTGGATAAAAGACTAAACTAAATCTTAATCTAGATCTACTTATTCTATCAAGACTATCTTATCTTCTTATCTTCTAATCTTCTCCAAATCATTCTACTAGAGAAGACAACACAAGAAAGGAGGAAAAGCACTATGCCAGTCCATCACTAGTATTTGGAAACTCCTATAAATAGTGTGATATTCTTATTAACTTCTCTACAAATAGTGTGATATTATAAGGTTTGTGTTATATAGAAGTAGTTTGGTAACAAGCTAATCACCTTGTTAACAAATCACTCTTGTATGCTCAAACAATTGAGTGTCATATACAAATAAACAGAAGGTCAGATAATTCAGAACATCTCAACCTTTGTAATATAAGAAGTAATTTGGTGACAAGACTGATTATCTTGTTAACAAATTCTTTTGTATGCATAAGGCAATTGGATGTCATAAAGTACACATACATTCTTCTATAGCCATCTAATAGAAAGCTTTGCTATGATCACTCTGGATGTCTTCACCACAAGGGTGAGGCCAGTGATGTTGGATACTAGACCAGGGACTTTAAGAACTTGACTTAAGTCCTGGTAATGACTTGAGGGATCAATACCAAGTTAAAGACAACAATGGATGATCAGTTGGAGCATCTGGAATCAAGTAGGAAACTATGAGATTCAACCATGATCCATACAAGAGGGAGCATAAAGAGGAAACACTAAACCACACATATAACCTAGGCAACATAATCAAGTATCCAAATAAGATAGTGATATGGTAGTTTATGGTGTTTCTCCAAGAGTATGATTATCAGGGAGAAAGTAAAGCTAAAGCATAAAACCATATGATCATCATCCATATTTAACCATCACATGAGTTAACTCTCAAATTCATGTGAGTGTGGACATGTCTCATAAGAGAAGAGTTCACAAGTTCATCATCTGACCAAGACCATTTGGCTTGTTTAAGATTTCATTCTCAAGAAGAGATAAATCTGGACAAGTGGAAGTTGGAACCACATGGACTATTTAGTCAGCAGTTGTTCTAACAAATTGCTTCCACACACTGAAGTATCAATTTCTATCAAAGAGGACTACATAAACATTTTATCTTAAGAATGAGTTATGGAATCAAGAAGGATTCTATTTTCATCATCATATTCATCTATCTAGCCATAAGACCTGACCTCAGGCAGGATATCTGAACTTTGTGTATCCAGAGGCATCTGATCATGTTTTCACATGATTAAGTTATCATGTGTCATAAGGCAAGCCATTGAGGCAATACATCGTGCTTGGCATGTACTTGAATTGAAACACTGTGTATACTCTTTGTAGTCACCACAGAGAGCAAATCATGTTTATATTGCTGGACAACAATTTGGTGCTGCCCAGGATTAATAAAGCATCCAAGACAAGTTTGAATATTTATCTAGAGTTGAAATCAATCAAGAAATTATCTTTAGTATTTGAAAATAACAAATTCACCTAAATAATAAAGCAATATATTTTCATGTTGCTAAAATTAATGCCCAACAAAAATAGAGGTGTTAAGTTACACATTTCAAAATGAGAAATAAATCCAAAATAAGGAAAATCATTTAAAATGATAAGTGAATTCAAAATACATCAAGTATTCAAAGTTCAAATTAATATCATAATGAAATTCTACACATCCAGGGACTTTCCTGCAATTAAAAGTATTTCAAATAGGTCCTCAAATCATTTAAAACAGGAGCAGGGGCATGTCTCAACTGTTTCTGTAATTTCCTGGAAACCCAGGTTTTTTTTGCAAAAACGATAGAGTCGTCTTCCACCTCGCGACTAGGCTGTCGTCGTGTCCGCGCCTGCGTCGTCCGTCGCCACGGATGCGCGCCACCGCCGTTCTCAGTCGTTAAATAGCCAACGCCGCCGTTTTAGGAAACCCTAGCCGCCATTCCCCAATCGAAACCCTAACCCTAGCTCTCGGGCCGCCGCCGTGCGCCGTCGATTCCTTGCTCGCATGCTGCTCGGAGGAGCTCTGGAGGTTCGCCGTGTCGCCCTATTGCTCCTCGTTGAGTGGTGCGTGGTGTCTTCTCCAGCTCCGGCCGCCGGACGTGGAGCAAGTTCCGACGCCGTCCGTGCTCGCCGTACCTCGCTGAGGCTATCTACGTGCTCGTGGTGAGCCTAGCTATCTTCCCATGCCTTTAATTCGTTCGATTGCTTGAGGGATTCGTCGTCGCGCCGTGCGCCATCTCCGGCCGCCGTGAGAGCTCGTCGCCGAGCAAGCTCCGGCGACCATTAGGGAGCGGCGCCGCCACTAAATGGTTCGCCGAGTCTGGCTCTACCGTATGCGCGCTAGAATTCGCTTCAATCCGCTCCAATTCGTCGAATTCATCATCAACAGGGAGCAAGCTCCATTTCTGACGTCATGCTGACGTCAGCGGACCAATCAGGATTTTTCCTGAATTTCCTTTTTAAAAATAAATAGAAATATGATAGGTGGACCCACTGTCAGATATTTAATTATTTAGGAAATCATTTCTGGTAATTAATAAAACTATGACAAGTGGGACCAACTCATTTTAATAAAATCCAGAAATTGTTTAAATTGAATTTAAACTTTGGAAATTCCTAACTAAATCATTTTAAATCAGAAAAATACAAATAATATACCAAAATGATCAGAAAAATAAAATCTATCTGTTTGTATAAATAAAATGCTTGTTTGACTAAATTTGAATCATTCTAAAATTGAAATAACAATTTGCTTATTATTTGAAATATGGAGTTAATTTGAAATGCTAATTTGGATACATTTCAATTTCATGTAAAATGTTTCACATGCTTCACTTCAAATTCTAAAATGTGTTTTCATCATAACATGTAACATTTTTATTTCAATAATTGATTAATTAAAATGATACTTTATTTAAGAAAATAATCAATAAGGATTATTTTCATAATTTTGAAAATGAAGTTATAAGCTTATGAAATTTGTTCTACTATTATTTAATAATCATTTCAAATGAATACAAATCTAACAACACTTTGAAATACTAAGTTCCTTTTGAATAAAGGTTTCACATATTTCATTTATTACTTAACTTCCTTTCACTTAAATTTTGGTTAAGTAAAGAAAATAGGAAACAACTTAAAAGTTCATAAACACTAAGGTAGCAATGCAAGTGTTTTACTCCAAAAACAAATCCTTCATCCAAAATAAACCAAGCTAAGTATAAGTTAGTAAGTACTTGAGTAATAAAATAAGTACCATTATGGTATGATACCAACAAATGTATATATTATCTATTTCTTCAAAAGTTATTCTTTTTGTATTCATGAATAATAATACTACACCATTTCTTCAATTAATTGAAGTCATTACATGTTCTTTACAAACATAAAGATTACAATCAACCCTAAAACAACCACTTAGTACTATGATGTTGTTTTACTTTATTCTTATGCTTAACATGGTACTTTAAAGTTAGAGTTTTAAAATTCATCTTTCTTGTGAAGTAAACTTGAAGACAAAACAAATCTAAAAGTAATCACCAAACTCAAACAACCCTCAACCATCGAGAGTTAGCTACGTGGTTTAAAGCGATGCATCTCATACTTATGCATAATAGCATATTGCTTCTTCAAACATTAGTCCTTACCGGACCAATGACGCTTTTTCCAGATTTTGGAGTCTTTATTGTATCGAAGACCTTGGCTGCCTAATCTTGCAGTCAAAAAGGCAAGTTCACTCTTGCTCATGTCCTACTTGATTATGTTTATCAAAGTAAATAAAAAATACTATGGTTTATCATTGCATGAAAAAGCAAAACATATTTTCGAATGATGTGAATTGTTATATATATTGTTGGCTGGCAGATGGAACCATGGTATGATGTGGTTGGTGGAGGTTCCATTTGCACGGGAAAGTATTATCTAGGACTTAATAACCAATGCCGTCAGTGTTCTTGCGCCGTAAATGAAGCGTTAACCATAAGACTTGGAATGGGACGGGAAAGTCATATGTGACCTTTTCCCTTTCGCATGTCAACGGACAACCAGTTCCGTAGGCTGTAGATCTTGCGGGACTACATGCACATGGGTGGGATCCCTTAATTCCCACGGTTTCTGGTGTCTATGATGGATTGTAGGGGTTGTCTGGAACGGTCTATCTTTTTGTATAGGGGAGGACTTGGTCCGGATCGGTCTACCATAAGATAAAGGGAGGAAAACCTACAAAAGGGTGGGCATGCGGGGTTGTTGGAGAAGCACGGCGAATGGCTTGGATCATCGACTGGGCCCCACACCAAAGAGAGTGTGGACGGGAAAGAATCGCTCGGTTGTGCAACAAGGCGTTGATCTCTTATGGGTAAAGTGACGCACCTCTGCAGAGTGTAAAAAAGTGTGACATGTTACTCCCTGTTCCGGGAAGGAGCTACGAACGCTGCAGGAAAGGAGCTCCATGAAGTTCTAGCACCTGTGAATGGTTGACGGGCATAGTTTTCTGAAGATAAAATGAATCTTTTCCTAAAAATGTTTTACAAAGATATGCATGTTCATCCATGACCTTTTGGTATGGATGGTAGCTAGTGCATAAAACACCTTATTCCTGTTATATGAACTTGCTGAGTAACGCTCGTGTTGCTCACCCTTTCCTCCGTTGACCCCTGCTTAGATTTTTGGAGACATCAAAGGAGTTGACAGGAATCCATGACGACGTCGAGAAGGTCTTCAACAAGGAGTCAAATCAACCTGGTGGAGCCTGAAGGAGTCAACCTCTACTTTGCCAAAGGAGGAGTGGCGACAACAGTGCAATGGTGGACACGACGCCAATAATGCCTACGGAGAAGACAAGGATTATAGGAAGAAGAAGCACTACTCCAGACAAAGATATTCCAGATGGATAGATTAGGGCTGTGACAACAGTAGTGAATCAGGAGTTAGAGGTAGAGCTGATATCCAGCTTAGTACTTCGACTTGGATCTTTTTGGAGTTTAATTTGCACGAGACTTACTTCTTTTTGTTAAGGAGGTTCTCGAGATTTTGTATTGAATAGTGTTGTAATCCTATAGTGTTACCTTGGACCAGCTATGTTTCTGTTGTACTACTCTGAGGGATGTAATATTTACGGAAAGGTCCTTCCGTGAGTATTATATCAACGACTGGTACACTACAACATGCAGTGGTGTGCGTGGTACCTACACGGCAGTGATCTTAGGCAGATGTCCTTACTCGGGATTCGAGGGGTAGACTGTAGTCAATCGGTTGCCGCTTTAGGCGGTCAGCCCAAAGGCACCGGCTGGCAGTTTGGGTCTTGGTAGCGTCCTGCTACCTCCTTAGTCGGTTGTCTAGTTTTTTAGTAGCTGTCTATTCGTCCCGAGGTTTGGTGGAGTCTCAAAATGACACAATTGATCTAGGTACCTAGGAGCTGACGTACATTTGCGACCGCTGCAATTCCCCATGCGAATCTTAGAAGTCGACTTGCTTGAAGAGTCAGACAATGTCGTCTGCGCCTATGCCGGCGAGCCTTCATGTATCCACCGCGGGACGAAGATCTAGGTGACTAGTCTTTGCGGTCTCGGCTTTCGGCTAGTTTCCCTTATAAACTGGCCAACTCGTTTCTTCTTCTACGTGAATGAAAAGGTAAATACTTTGCCTTGTTTCACAAAAAAAATCTTTGATGGTCCTGACGAAAGAGTGGTAGCGTTCAAAGATCATCGCGAGAACGTTGCACGACTTGGAGGCAGAAGGCGTGCTCCCTGCACAGGTTCAGGTCAAAAGCCCGACGCCGCTTCCCCACTAGAAGGTTTATGCTGTTCACCGTCAATTTCAAGTGCACTTTCGGCTTCCCCGCGCATCTATTACTTTGTAATCTCGTTAATATTTAAGAGGTAGAGATCCATAACTTCCAACCCCATAACATACTCTAGGTTTCTGCCTTCATCATTGTGTGTGAGTGTTACCTCGAGGTGGCAGCCGAACCACACCGATGCCGGCAGCTGGTCGCCGTTCCACGACATCGTAATCTTCAAGCTATGTGATGTAGCCCAGCCCATGGCAATCATCTTCAATGTTGCATATTTTTTAATTTTGTAATAGAAAACTTCGCACGAGTTATGTTTAGAAAGCACATTCGAGATGTTGCAAAATTTTCTGGGCGTTTTTCTACAACTTTGTGTGTTTTCTCGAATTTTTTGATGACATGTTACGTGCTTTCAAATGCTGCAAAAATATGTTTTTTGTTGTAAACGTTTGTTATTTTTTGTTAAAATGGTTGGTGATTTTTGTTAGTAATGAATCCGCATAAAACAAATTTGTTGCATAACCACTTTTTTTATGGTGCAAACAATTTTTTTATTGAAATAATTTGTGATTTTTGTTAAAATTATTCATGATTTTCGTTACAGTTCAATCTGCAGCAAATTGTTGTCTTTTTAATATAATTTTTTTTGACGATTTGTTGACAAAGTATATTTTTATTGAACATGGGACAAAGAATTTTGTTGTTACTCAGGATTTTGTTGCAATACTACTTGGTGACATTTTTTCTGTAAATATTTTTTTTGAGGCAAAGACCGTAGAACAATTGTTCTACGGTAAATTTTCAATATATAAGTAATATTTACATGGCCACCAAAAACATGAAAAGAACTAACCAATAACAGCTTTTTCTAACATGATGAAAAGAAGGGAACTAGAGAAAAATTATGGAAGGGCAGCACCCATCCAATCCTTGAGGCAATTGAGGTGCTTGGCTTTGATTTTGTAGCTTAGAATCTGAAGATCATGCTTCAACTTATGAGTCCAAGAATTCACGAAAGGTCTGATGTTATGGAAGATTTTACCATTTCGCTGCATCCATAAATTCCAGCAACCCAAGATCACAATATCAAGAGCAATATTATTTGGGAAAGTTTGCATAGCCAGTACATTTTCTTCGAGAGCCGAAAAACCTCTGAATTTCCCGTGACAGATGACTTCCCAACATTATAGCGCAAAGGGACAGTCCCAAAATAGATGGTGATTTGTTTCTTCCACCTTTGCATTACACAGGACACAATCATAATCTGCGATGATAATTTTTTTCCTCTTGAGCAAGTTCCTTGTGTTTAGTCTGTCCTTTAGTAACAACCAGTAAAAGACCTTGTATCTCAGAATTGACGAACTTTTCTAGATCTTTGTAAATATTGGGTGAGCAGGAGGTCCATTTTTAAGAAGCTTGTATACTTTCATGGATGATAAGTCCTGCGAATTCCCATCCGAGAGAAAACAAGAATCTGACTCTTCGGTAAGCTAATCTGTCCAATGTCTTCTTGCAGAATATGAAGTTGTTGGAAAGCTTGCAAAGAGAGTGGTATTTGAAAGCTTTCCTCAATGGAGTTTCTTTGAGTATAATGTCTGAAGCTCTGATTGCAATTTAGACTGAATGAAAAAAGCCGAGGGATTTTTTCTTTACATGGCTTGGTATTCCACTTGTCTGTCCAAAACAAAATGTTGGAACCATCACCTACCTTGCAAGATGTTAGTCTTTTGTATCAGGAATTAGCTTGATCATGCTTCTCCACCAGAATGATCCAACCGTCCGATCATCCACTGGTCTATTGTTGTAGTACATCTCATAGATTAAACTGATCCAAGGAAGCTTTTTATTATTGAAAAAATTGTTCAGGTGTTTGAGTAGCAAAGCCTTATTGTGCATCGTTAGATCCAAGACTCCTAGACCTCCTTGTTCTTTGGGCATGGTGACTTTATCCCAAGCAATTAGGGCAGAACCTTTGTCCTCCATACCATATTTTCTCCTGAAGTAGTGCTTTAAGAATTTGTTTATTTGTTGGTGGACAACAACAGGCATCACCAGAGTACACATGTAGAATGTTGACAAACCAGTGAAGACAAACTTGATTAACTAAAGCTTTTCTCCTTATGACAAGAAGGTAGAACAGCCCGACAATCTGTTCTGGATTTTTTCCATGAGAGGTGAGTAATCAATTACCCTTGGTTTCGTGAGACTCAGAGGTAAGCCCAAGTATGAGAAAGGCAAAGTACCAATGGTACAGCCAATCGAGTTCGCCAGCGATTGAATATCTTCTTGAGGGACATTGAAAGGCACAATCATTGACTTAGCATAGTTTACCTTAAGTCCAGTATATCCAGCAAAGTGAAAGACGAGGGTTTTAATATGCCGAAGCTGAATGGGACAAGCTTGAAGGAATAGATCAGTATCATCCGCATATTGGACAACTGGGAAATCAGGACAAGCTTGAGAGATAAAGGAGCTCTGATCAGATCTTGCTGCATGGCTTTATTTAGGACAGTTTGAAGCAGGTCTGCAGCCAAAACAAAGATAAGAGGAGAAAGGGGATCCCCTTGTCGAACTCCTCTTTTACAAAGAAACTGTTTTCCTGGGATTCCATTGAGCAAAACGGACGAGAAACTTGTAGAATATATTTTTTCAATCCACATGATCCATTTGGGACCAAAACCCTTAGCAATGAGAATTTCTTGATGGTATTGTGGCTTAACATGTTGAAAGCTTTCTCAAAATCCAATTTGAGCATAAGAAAAGGCTCACCATGCTGCTCACATAGATGAAGATATGCATAGGCCCAAGGGAGACAATCTTGGATGGATCTGGCCTTTAGGAATCCATATTGGTTTGAGTGCACCAGCTTGTGCATAAATTTTTGTAATCTATTAGCCAACAACTTTGTAGTGATCTTGAGTGAGCAGTTAAGCAAAGAAATTGGCCTATAATCTGAGGCTTGAGTTGGAGAATCCTTTTTTTTGGAATGAGAGTGATGAAAGACGAGTTAATGCTTTGGAGGTTTATGTTGTCATCATAGAAATCTTGGATCAACTTGTAAAAATCCTCAGCAATAATGCTCCAACATTCTTTTATGAAATTTGTATTGAAACCATCCGGTCCTAGAGATTTATCGCTGGGCAAATCTTTTACAACATCATCAATTTCTTTCTTTGTGAATGGAGTTTCTAGAGCATCCAAATCTGGAATTCTAGTGATAAGGGAGTTGAGGTCCAGGTCATCTTCAGTATGAGTCGAGGTACCTAATCTTTCCTTGAACGCTCTCTCCAAGATAGCAGCTTTCTCCTGATGATCAATGCCAAGCTCATCTTGCAGTGTGGCTATAGAATTGTGTCTGAATTTGATGGTTGATTTTGCATGAAAGAATTTTGTATTAATTTCTCCAAATTTCGCCCATCTAATTGTGGCCCTCTGCTTCCAATATGAGTTCTGCTGAGCTAGTATAGAAGCCAATTTTTCTTCAATTACCTCTCTGCCTCCCCATTCCCAACTAGAGAGATGTCTTGATTCTTCTATATTGTCAAAGAAAAGAATAGACTTGTTGCATTTTTTATCAGCTGAGATAACTGCGAGATGTTCTTTGCCCAAATTTTTAAACCCTTCCTGAGTCGCTTGAATTTAGCAGTAATTCTTTTGGCACTGTCTTTTGTTGTAAATATCGGAAAGCTCATGTCCGAAAAGATATACCCCTTCATCTTAAATGGATAAGTTCCGTATTGCAGGTTGATTTTGCAAAATGTGATAGATTAAAATGCAAAAATATGATGTGATATTTTCTGGACGTAGAATGACGATCTGACGGGCTGAAGATAGAGACTCTAAGAAGCGGGTCAAAGTACCACTCGAATCTATACCTACTATAAAAGGAAGTAAAGCTTCTTCCGTCCGACCCCAAAATGACGGTTTTGCCCCTGCGAGTTTGGGCATATTACAACGCATTGCCACCGCCGAGTGGATACCGGTTCAAAACGCCGTTTTGCATAAAACCCCCTGACAAACTGGGACTAACCCGCAGTCCACAGAACGGACGTCCTGCTGACTTATTCGCGGTTTACCGAAAACCCGCGGACCTTTTTGCAAAGACGCCACCGAAGAGGTACGGGAAAATCTGGAGCGTCCGTTTAAGTTGGAACGGACGGTAGCGATTAATCTGTTTTCTAAATTTTGTTTAAATAAACAGAAAACAAACTAACCTTCGTAAATTCATAACTTTCAATCCACAACTCCAAATTTAACAAACTTTACATCACCGTGAAGCTCTGACCATGTAGTTTAATTTGGCATCATTGCTTTTCCTTTTTGCATCTGTTTTAGTTGATCAAAATACAGAGATACATTTCGTCCGTACAATTCAACACTTGAGTTCTAAAAATGTTTTCAAAATGAATCTTTTTGTTAAATGTCAAGAAATGCATCCTCTGTCCAGGGGAACCAAAGTTATAAATTTGGAAAATGATTTAATGACCCAATTAATCCGCTACCATTTTCTTTCCTTTTTAAAATGATTCACAAGTAATTCGTTACGAAAATTACATCCAAACTGAAACTCTGTTTTTTCCTCCCGTAGCGAAGCACGGGCACTTTGCTAGTACTCGATAACTCCGGGTCACCGGCTGGATAAGCACGAGATATAGAGATACCATCGTACCAGCAGAGGTTGAGCTTGACGCGCAACTTGCGGGCGCACCGATCTGCACGGCACCTACGTCTCAAACAATCTGAACCATGATATATGTACGTTGGCTTCTTTCGAGGTGACCACGAGTGCACCAGCGACGGAATACAATCGTCACTGCTCGATGACACTGAAGCCACGCGGAGCTAAGCTATGGCTATAGCTTAGCTTGGCAATTGGCATGATCGAGATCGACATGGGCCACAGATAAGTGGGCAGGTATATTTGTGATAATGCGGTGCAGATTGGACGCAGAAAAGCACGCGAGCCAACGTGAAACCCGGCTGAATGCCACCCCGGCCACATGCGGTCGCCGGAGCCTCGCGCGCGTCGGCCGGTCGCTGCTCCTTTTACTGATTGGTTTACCGACGGCACGCATGTCGATCACTTGCAGCTAGCCAGCTACCACTTCAATCACCCGTCAGATTGCGTCGATGTCAGGCAACACAACGTGCTCCGAAACACAGCAAGTTTTTAAAAAAATCTCCCAGGACACCGCGCGCGTTCCTCGCTGATAAGTGCAGCGACATTGAGTGGCCGACCTCTTGGGTGGTGGTTGTCGATCGGGGAGAAGTCCGGCTTGGTACTCGGACTAGTTTCGTCGTACTACTGTGGAGACACATGTTTTTGTTTCCACTGGATGGAGCTAAATTGCAGGTTTCAAGGCATGCACATCATTCAATGAATCATCAATGACATGACAGATTATGGGTAAGCTGCTGTTGTGAACTTGTTTTGTCAAAACTTGCAATGGGTTGCACGTCTCAGCAGCTCAGCGAGCGCTTAATTATGGCCGACTGGCTGGTGGCCTGGCTAGCAAGGCAAACACGAACGACGGTGAACTATCCCCGCTTTCCAAATAATTAACTGGGATATGATGAGGAAAGTCATTTTGCCTCATGAGTTCTAGTGCTATCTCTACTTAAAAAAATTCATTGTCATACTTATAAGTTTTTAAAAAAATCTGAAAAACATCATGTATGTTGTCAATAAAATGTAACTCACAAACGTGATTTTTTTTACTTGAAATACTTTATATTCCGATCTACACAAAAATGAAAAAAATCTTATATATTCTAGAGATTTGAAAGTGTGGTAATTTAGATCCACACATTTGTCATTTTTGTGTAGATCAAAATATAAACTATTTCTGATCAAGATTTTTCATATTTTTGGGATACATCATCGATAACATGCATTATATTTTCAGATTTTTTTGAAACTTATATACATATAATTTTTGGCCTTTTTTTTAACAGAAGGAGCACTCGAGCCTGGAAGTCAGAAAACTCTACTAGATATGATGATGGTGTTGCATGCTCTATCTGAATGACACGGCCAATTTTCTCTTCTCTTTTGATCTGGACCATGATTTCGACTCAAGGCGTACATAACAGGTATGTAAGAAATTAGGGTTAGGAGCTATTCGGCCTACCCTCTATTCCTCTGCCTTATCGGTGGTGCCGCTCACAATGCATATTGAGGCTAGAGGGTGGGACCTTTATATAGACTCCAAATTCCAGATAACTCAATCTGTTTCCAGATAGGACTCGTGACTTGTTAAACCAACCACTATCATTAACAGCCATTAACCGAGCCTATTACTGTTAAACAATTAGGTCCCGACACGCATGTGTGAGTCATGCGCCGAGTTTGAATACAAAATCAAACTCGCAGGCTTTAACAATCCATAGAGCCAATCCTATGAACAACCTGGCATTCCGCTCTATACTGTTCCCGGGTATAATTCCAGCATATTAATATACACTGTGTTCCAGTATAGCCGTACCGGCTTCCTTGAGTATATATCCTTAAGTACAATTCCACATCATTAATTCCCTGTTATTTCCGTGATGCTTTCACACTGAAGTTTAATTCCGGACAATGTAGTAAATATATAAAATGTTGCAAGACGCAATTTCCTACAAGGTACACTCCGGGTGTAGCTAGCGCAGGCAGGCTGATAGGCAGTTAGGCAGTCGATGATAGTCCGTGCACTGCTGGCGTTGAAGCATCTCCATGATTAAAACTGTAGGTGATCGATGTTGCTGCTACCCAAGAGTCCCTTCAGCAAACAAGTTACAGCACCTCATTTAGATAGCTCTAATTTAGCACTGTCAATCCATTGTCTCACCTTAAAGACATGTCCGGTACATGATCGGATTGGACCCCTAAGTGTTATATTCACATGCCGTGAACCTTTCACTGCTGCCCGACAGTACGTACGGCAGCTCTCCCTAATTAAGGTGGCCGTAGGGTCATGACTCTGAGAAGAAAGCGTCAACCTTGATGGGATTTGAGCAATTGGCCTATCGACAAGGTGTCAAGCCATCTCATCCAAGATTCTTCTAGCCGAACTCTCAAAATTTGGCTTTGCTAATTTTCAGACGCCTATGAATTAACTAAATCTCATCGTCTTTTTAGTTGTTCAATTTGCGCGTGTAATCCGTGAGTTGCATTTTATTTGTAACTAAGATTTTTTCTGATTGCACATGGGTTGCAACTGAGACAAACATATTCAAAATGTTGAATTTGTATTGTGATTCGTGCTAACTTGAGAATTGTACCTGAGTTGTAACTATGATGCTAGTGAGACTTTTGTGACGTCACCCGGGCAAAGATTTAGTCGAATCTCAGTCGACTGAGTTTTAGTCATGCCCCTTAAAACTAACTCAATCATGTCGGACGTAGTGTTCTACTTCTCCAAAAAAAAAATGATGGAGGTTGCTAATACGATCTCCATCTGGCGCAGTTTATGAGACAATGCATTGATTTATCGGCTCTTGAGTCTTCTCGGTCGCCTTCAAGCTGCAGGTAGCATCACTAGTTAGTTTTCTTCGTGAGAACATGTTTAGAAGACCGGCCAAAAAATATATTCTTATGGATACAATGGTTTCAGACTAGTATACAACACTTGAATATGTGGTGTTGTGCGGAAGCCCGAAGACAGGAAAGAAGGATGCACCACCAATTAGGACATTTAACACGATATGTGCCGCGTCTGGTGAGCTTTGCAGTGACGCATCGGCTGTAGGTATGATGTACTAGTACTCAACAGTACTATTCCCTCCGTTCCAAATTAATTGACTTCCATATATCTACATTTGGATGTATCTAGACATGTTACATGTACATATACATCCAAATGTGGATATATGAAAATCAATTAATTTGGAACGGAGGGAATACTATGCAGCCAACAGTAGTCCTATGCACGGCAGCAGGGCATTTAAAACGTGGACGCCACCCACGCGTGACTACTTGGACCTTGAAGGCGATCGATCGATGTTGGTTTTGATGCTGCGTGGGTCCAGTGACCAAAACTGGCGCTGTTTTGCGCGGATGGGCCTGGAGACGGTTGACGCTGGCACAGTGCTACTGTACTACTCACACCACCCACAATCGAGGAAAAATTGAGGCGAACGCATCACCACGCATATTTAAATATAGTACTCCACGGGTCATGATACTGTCGGCACGTAGTACTATCATGTGCCTAATTATTTCTCGGGGACAAATCTTTCTTAATTTCTGGACCGTGGCAGACTAGCTACCGACCCCACGGACTCACACAGGTGCCGTCGCCGTGCAGCTGATTGCATCCAACCACCGCCCACGTGCTACTAGCTGCTATCACTACGCCGTCGCGTTGCCCAGTGCGCACACGAATCCACTCAGCTCGCAACTCCACCATAGAAAATACAGTACTTATTCTGAAATCTATCAGACTACCCATAGTGGGAGTAACTTCACTAGTAACATAGATGGCCCCTAAGAAAAAAATCCTACGTGACATGTAATTAATGAGGAGAGATACAAATAGAGTAACTTAGCTAGTTACTTGTAACAGTAGTAACATCACACTTTTCAAGAGAAAATGAGTCTATAGAGTAATAAATGAGAGAATCTATGACACCACCTCTATGTTACTTTGCACTATGAGGGTAGTAACATAGTCTAGTAATATGTGTATGTTACTACTTGAAATTACTCCCCACTATGGCTAGTCTCACAGTATCGATTATCCTCTCCATTTTTTATACAAAGCCACTATCCGATTTTTAGACACCAATAAAACAGGACAAACTAGTAATATGCGACTAATTGTGTGGAATCAGGCCACATTTTCTCAAGCCTAAAGTTTGCCAAGTCTGGCAGCCACAAAATTGTGGCATTTTTTTTTTGAACGGGTAAGGCCCTTTGGTGGGTACAGTTTTACAAGGAGGCCCCTACAATCCATACGAATTGCACCTAGGCCCTTACAAGTTACAGGAAAGACCCTGAGACAAAAGGTGAAAACGCAATCAGGTCCCTGGTCTTCTTCTCCACCGCGTTGACTTGATCTCCAGCTCCGGGTACCTGCGCTGCCGCCGGGGAACGCGCCACTTGGGGCAACGCCGGCAGGAATTCCCAGACCGAGATCCACGAAGATCCTCCAGCACAGAGGAAGAAAAAGCTCAGGCACGCAGCCGAGCACGGAGTGACCACCATGGCCAAGGATAGCCGTGGCATGAAAACGCCACCGCTTGGGAGCTCCGCTCGTTGTCGAAGCAGCCTCTGGATCGCGTAGATGAGCACGCGCTCCAAGATCCCGAAGCGCATCGATCCCAGGCCGCACAAAAGCAGTTCGTCCTCTGTCCGCGTCGCCGTGACGCCAACAAACAAGAACAAACTCCCTCCGGCAAACCCAAATCGACGCACCAGCACAGCACAACGGGCCAGATGCAGCAGAAGCAGCGCAGAGCTTCGTCCTCCCCTCGCCGCCAAGGCCGGCCAGAGGAAGAAACCCTTCGCCATCCCGCGCATCAAGCCCTCCACCGCTCGATGAAGTGACCGACGCGCCCGTCCGTCCCCTCGCCCCCAAGGCCGGCCGGAGACAACTTCCGAGCAGATCGACATGAGACCAGCGAGTAGTGGCCGCGAGCCACAACTTTATTGAGAAGAGCGTCGGCCTCCTCCGTCGCTTCTCGCTCCAACCAAAGAAGCATCAAAGCTAGGAAGAAAAGCGCTAAACTCCAGGTCTGGCCGCCATGACCCGAAGCTCTGCTCAAACCTACGGGCAGAACGCCCCTACGCGGCATACAGCCGGAACCTAAACTGCAACTCTGTACAAGAGGACTGTGGGCACCTCCCCTTAGCCATCTCCGACCGGCGGCGCCGGCGGGAGAGGCCATGGTTCGGCCCGGAAACCGCACGGGAGCTCTCAGCTAGACTAGGAAAGAGACTGGGAGGATAAGAATGAGAGCGTCCCTACAAAATTGTGGCTTAGAAGTTGGGCACCACAAAGCATAGCAAAAGCTGCCAAAAAGTTCACTCTATGATATGATAGGTGGGCCATATTGGTACAAAGTCTGCAATTTTAGAGTGTGCCAAAACCGAAATACATACCAAACTCGCATGGCCTGGAAAATTAAACATGTCGCATGTGCTGTGGAATGGTGTTTTCTTTCGAGAGATTAAAGCCCAGGCTTTTCTAAACTTTACTGAATTTTCAATTTCGTTTTGCCCTTGGGTATGTAATAAGGTGGCTGACGCTATTGCGAGCTATGGTGCGAAGATGGTCTCGAAACCCCAAGTCGTATGGCCGGGCCGTGTACCTACCTTCGCACAATGTTTGGTTGCCAGCGATTTTGCTGAGCAGTTTGGTTAATGGAAGTGGATAAAATTCAAAAAAAAAATTATGGTTGCAACTTAATATTTACCACCGTATGAGGCAAAACTATATTTAATTCTTCTCGAGAAGAGACAATGCTCATGCATTTTTTTTTTGTATTGACCTTATATTTACAATGGAGGGAGTACTTAATACAATAGAAAACAAAATTAACATGACCATCTTGAAAGGTTTAATAATCTGCTCCACTAATTCTTAGTGAATTCTAATTATAACAGTTGTGATTTAAGTCAAACAAACAAACTAGGCTATTACACCATCCCTACTTTACATGCAACACAAACCGGAAGCAACACCAAAGCTTCGCACCTACATGCGTCTAAAAACGTAGAGGTGTACAACCACACTCACCGACCAATTCCTACATCAGTTGTGTTGTTGTAGGAATCTATTCCCTACATAAGGGTTCTTCAATCCCGCTAAACGTCTACGTGGATAAAAGTAAAGTAAATCAAACAAAGCCTAGTCAAGAAGAGCCCGTGATAATGTCATGGTTAGAAACCTAAAAACCAAGTCAAGATATTAAAAAACAAGCTCTAAGATGAAACCAATGAAACAATAAATATATTAGGCGGAGAGCTGGTTGGGGCTAATCCACCATGGACTTTGGCCCATCTCTTTTCACATCCACACCATCCAAGACTACGGATCAAGTTTTACCAATTTACTTCTCCCACCTACCACCATGAACCATGAAAGGTAACTATGGTTATTCTTCAATGATTTCTTATCTAAATAAACCCACAAGGGGGATGCAAGATTATTCACTCCCTGTTCAATAAAAAATCGGAGAGGAATAGAGTTTCAACCCACATCTGGGACGATCTAGTTTCGAATCCGAGGAGATTCGCTCAATTCGTGCCGACGTTGTGCGGCACCTTGACTTCACCCTGGAACGGTTCATCATGTGGTCCATATCCAAACCTTCGACGTTAGGATTAAGATGCGCTCCCACGAGGCAACCCAATCTATTTAGAAAAAGAAAACTTTGTATCAACTCCCGTATAGTGTAGTGTACGAAGATTTTCTTCATAAGACCTGTGAAAAATAACATGGTAAATACGGACAAGGTAAAACAAAGCATGTGTGTAAAAGAGAGAATATTTTAGAAACTTCTGATAAAAATCGATATTACACTTATATTGCGTTCGATGCCAAGAGGCGTGCATAACTTATAACATAGACATACATAGATCCAATCATATGAGCATGTCATTCGAGAGATAAAAAACGCAAGTATGCAATGGTCGGGTTTAGGTCTAAGTCAAAAATCTGTAGAAGTAATTTATTAAGAAATGTATATATAATAGACGACGAGAAGAGATCTACGGTTTAAATGGCAAGTTACGAACCACTAGGCACACGATCTTCTATTTCCGGATCAATCAGGGTCCTTGTCAACAATATATTACACTTAGTACAAAGATTTCTTCAAGCTACTATAAACGTACCCCAAAATGTATATAATGGCTAGAATAAATTTCTCTATTTTGAATTATATATCAATACAAGCGTACCAACAAGTAAAATAATTAAACATTTAGTGGAGTATCAAGAAAGAAACCCTACACGACAATTTCGGCCATCCAAATTAATGAAATTATAGCGACATGTACAAGTCTAGACAAGCGTCACCTCACAGGATAGTATTGAGTTTATCCTAGGATGGAGTGGGAGCGGAAACTCCCTTGTGCACCCGGGTGCACATGCACCCGTTTTTTTCGATTTTTTTTTTTGAAAATTCAACACTTGTCGAAAAATTCCGAAAAAAATCATGCACGTACCTGAGCATGTCACGCACCATCGTGTCAAATTTGGCGACGAAACGACATCGCGGCCGCCCTGTGAAAAAATGACAAAATTCTGACAGAAAATAGATCCAAAATGTCGATTTTTACGAAAATTTGAATTTTCAGATATGAGATTTGTCATTTTTGCACAGGGCGGCCGCGATGTCGATTCGTCGCCAAATTTGACACGATGGTGCGTGACATGCTCAGGTACGTGCATGATTTTTTTCGGAATTTTTCGACAAGTTTTGAATTTTCAAAAAAAAATCGAAAAAACCGGGTGCATGTGCACCCGGGTGCACATCGTCCGCGTTCGGGGTGGGAGTACCTAATTTCTTTTCCATAGACGTGTTTGCATTTGTGATTTGTCTGGTACTGGTAAATCGTTGCGTCGTGGTCTCTGTAGAGTGTATCAGTGTAGACTCGGAGGTGGGGTGAAACACAACAGCACGGTCCTGTTGGGTCCGATCCGATCCCGTTCTCACCACTGTAGACCGACGGATGCAGCCAGCGACCTGTACTCCCTCGCGTGGACCAGTTTTGATTAAGGCATGGCCATTTGCTTTGCCTTTTGGCCGTTCCAGCGTGGGGTCCAGCAGGGCCTGATCATTCCTCTCCCATGATCAGAATCCATGAAAGTGATGGCAGATCGCGATGCGTGTGCAGACCCGTGGTCCCCGTGGCAAGCAGTGCCGGGAGATGGGAGCAGGTGGGGCCCATGGAAAGCATGGCATCAGTTCGGACGGATGTGCCCAGGGCCCACACTCATTTAAGCTCCACTAGTACTCAATTTTACAAAACGTAGTGTACAATGATGATAGAACAAATTATTACAGCTAGTGACTGCTATCAGGAACGACAGATTTTTCCCGTCCGGTTACATCGATCACTCGCTTATCTCTTTGCTCCGTGCCAAGTTTCCACGCAAACGCGGCAACTACTCCGTACTACCGACGACCCAAAGCTCTCTATTAAACCAACCTTAATACTCCTCATGAGTCATGACTAGTCCGGTAAACAGTGCCGGTCCATCTCGTACGTACTGGCCAAGAAAAATGAGGATGTATTCTGCATCTGATTTTACGTGCAAAATATAGTACAGGTGTCCGTCCTTTTTTCTGCAAGTCTATGGATCGTAGGCTCGTACGTAGCCAGACCACACGGCCACAGTGCACGCCACGCTAGCTAACGTACCAAACTTTTTCAATGCGCATGTTGGCGTCTCGAGATCTTCCACCTTAGGCTGATCTTCCAATAAACTGAGTTTTCATTAAATCAGAGTCGCATGAAGGCGATAGAAATAAAAAAAGTCACACCTTGCTTCCGCATGACAAAGATCGATCGCACACCACCTCAACAAAAGTTCGACACGAGCTCATAGTCATGTGGTAAATAAATGAAAGCAGACCAAGCCGACCAAGGGGCTGATACGCAGATTACGTTGTGAAAACCTCCTTGACTACTCTCTTTGTGCTCATATTGTTACAAAACACACATTGTTTATAGCCAATGGTTTTTATTTTCCATGGTTGTTTATGGCCAATGTGTAGACGCCTAGATAACCTGCATTTTCTTTCTATCAACCAGAATATCAATTCTGTAAAGCCACAATACCCAGCATAATACTGTCTCTCCAACAAAGATATGTCTTTTATCATCCCTCATTAGTTATTTAGTGTGTACCACTCTTTCAACTGAACTAGCTGGATTACCCGCGCGTTTGCGGGGCTATATATATCATATTTGGTAGGCTTCTTTTTTCGGTTTTAGTCATACATTGCTACATTGGTGTGGCTGTATTTATATTTCCGTTTAGTGTATTAGATTGTTACCCGAGACCTTTTAGGGTGAAAACTTAAGAGGGATACGCGAATGCATGTGAAACCATAATGACATACTAATTTCCGGCTAGATCTTCCTCTGCTCTTGCATGATTTGTATATTCCCACGAATGTCCTTTTAGGAATTCTATACATTGATGGTATGTAGCTAAACCTTTTGCTATCTTCGTCTACTTGAATCATGTTTGACCGTACTTCTGTTGGTTTTTTTATCAGTGCAATTTCATGTTTTCATATGGTTCACCTCATGGTTATCTTAATCTAATTGCCTCTAATTATAAATAATATTGCTTGAAAAAAGTAGAACATTTTGGTTAACTAATTCCCAACATAATATGTTCCCTTCTTGTCCCACCGAATTTTTCGGTGACTATGGCTTAAGACTTTTGCTTTCCTGGCTGTATATTCTTAGAATCAAAAGGTGGCATCCATGTTTGACTTCTTGCACATTTTTCACCTATGGTACCAAGACAAGTTAGCTCGAAAGCAAGTAAAAAATTAGATCAAGTAAAAATAAATGGAAAGAATCGAAAGAAAAAGATAATCTTGTCTAGTAGTATACCTTCTTCGATCTCACACCCACGTAGCAGTAAGGAAGTAGTGAATCATACCTATTCTCTAACTAGAACTCCGAGTGAGCTTTTCAGGGCTATGACCAGGTGCGAAGCAAGAGAAAGTGGTCTTATTTTCACACATTTGTTACCACCCACTATAGAGTTAATAACATGGACACGGCGTTTCGGGTCACGGGTGCAGATGCACCCGTTGTGTAAACCATTTTTAAAAACTTTTCAAAATCTCAAAAAAATCTATAAAAAAAAACCGGATATACATCACACAAAATGTTTCGCGGAGAAAAAACATTTTTTGTGACATGTGCAAAAAAGACAAAAAAATGTCTCGTACATTTTGGAGAGTACAAAGTCATTTTGGAGCACCCGGTTTTGTCTTTTTTGCACGGGTCACAAAAATTGTCTTTTCTCCGCGAAATATTTTGTGCTTAGATAAAATGTTTTGAAATATATCCGAAATTTTTATTTTAATCTTTTGACATTTTAAAAATTATTTTTTGCGCCGTGTGTGCACCTGCACCGATGACCCGATATGGATTTCCGTAATAAATAGTATATTGCCATATATGCATGTTATTAGGTTATGTTAATTCCCACTATGAACGGGCTTAGGTTACGTACAGGACTGACCAGGAAATAAATTAGTGCTAGTTCATTGCTGTAGTTTTCGTGGTTGAAAAAATGGTTGGCCTAGGAATGGAAAATGTGGCATGTCAATTAATCACCGGACCACTCTCGTACTAGCAAACCGTGGCATCCAAACAAATACAGTGCATATAGTCCATCTTGAGATTTCTACGAGACAATGAGAGGATAGGCGACGTGGAAACTTTTGTGTTTTTCTCGTGGAGGGAGGGAGGGAGCCACATCACGTTCGGTCGGTCATAATCTTCAAGTCAGGACAGTGGGCCGAAAGTGACAAAGAAACGCTACAACCTGAGATGAGATGGCACGGCACTGGGAGCTGGAATCCATCCATCTCTGTCGGCAAAGTAGACGACAGTGAGATGAGATGAGCTTTCAAGCTTCGCACCACATGACAAAGTACTGGGCGCATGTAATAGAAGACGATAAGGAATGAAAACCTTGCGCGTACGTACAGACGCAATAGTTTTCCTCGTGAAACGGATGCCACACTTGGTTGCAGGGCTTGACCAGTAAGGTGGAATGGAATGGAATGGTTCTGCACCTAGAGCTCATTCTTGTGTTCGGTTAGATAGAGGAATGGAATGGACTGGTTCCTCAGAATGGAATATTCCGTGTAGATGCGTAATGCACTCGTTCAGCCAAATCGGCCGGACCGAGTGGAACGCTCGCGATTAATGCTCTCCTCTCTCTCACCTCTCCTAATCCTCTCTCACCGCACCGAGCGGAGGTGGACCGAGCGGAGGCGGTCAGTGGCAGCGGCCGGGTGGAGGCGGTCAGCGGCGGCGGCGAGCAGAGGGGGCGAGGCGAGCAGAGGCGGCGGCGGTTGAAATCAGGCGCGGCGGCCGGAACCAGACAAGATTTGCCCTCTTTCTTCTCCGATTTTGCAAGGAAGAACATGTAGCTAATCAGGACTATTTTTTATTAGTGTGAACATGTAGCTAATTCTATATATTAGTGCTAAATGTGTGCTTAATTAATATTGGAAACCTATTTTTCTCTACAAAAATTGTTGTGACAACTGATTATGTGTTCATTCCATTCCACCTCATTCTAGCCTAACCGAACACCGGAACGGAATGGAACCGTGACATTCCAATCTAGTGGAATGTCTGTTGGGTTTCGTCCACAGGATCGAATCACATCAATGTATCATGAACACACGTAGACAAAATTATCGCCAAGGGCTCATATCGTGCCCCTTTGTTTTTCTTTATTTTCTCAATATCTTTCGGTACAAGCTTCTGTTACAGGAGCTGTGCATATATATGCACCAAGCAACCGACACAAACCATATAAACCTACTCGTACAAGAACTCCAATACTAAACGGACTAGTACTAGTACTAGTACTTGCCTCCTAATCCGCCTTGGTAACTAGGCAACTACCAAACCTGCTAACCAAGTTTTGGCAAGTTTAGATTAATTCCAACATTCTCCCCCTAATCTAAACTTGTCGTCTCCTCGTGCTTTTCGTGGTCTTTACTCGCTGCAGCTTCACAACTCGATGACTCAACTCAACGCGACCTCCGGATTACCAGCCCACGCTGCCGCATCTTAGCGTGCCATATGTAGACTAAACGCATAGCCTCATGCAGGAACACATCTTAACCGGTTCGCATCCATCTTCACGCTGGTCTTCGTCTTCTCGTTGAGACACGCAGATAGCCACCCGCCATCTTGTCTACGCGCACTGTCTTCGCTCTTGGAGATACACCTTCATTGGAACACCTCAACCGTGACGTCTCACGTCTTCGCCCCTTGGAGATACAGCTCACTGGAGTACCTCGACCGTAAAGTCTCACGTCTTCGTCCCTTGGAGACAGCTCACTGGAGTTCCTCGACCATGACGCGCTTCCGCTGCAACGAACTCCCGCAGACCAGCACTTGGACACAACTTCACACCTTATTCTTGTTGTCGATGACGCATCTTACCGAACAACACTTCACGTCTGACGGCAACACAACTCTTCATGTACGCGCAACACATCTTTCCGTACATGAATTCGCCGGAACTTGTTACCTTTGCCCAAGATCGAACGCACGATCTCGCGGCAATTCCACTGGTCCAGCGGCAACACAACTCGCCGTATACGGGCAACACAACTTCCATATACGAACTGGCCGGAACTTTGATCACGACGGAACCACAAGGACACAATATCCTTTTTCCGCTTGCTCCCACACACAATTTTCTCCGCCTGTAACACAACTGCCGCAAAGAAACTCACAACCACAAGCTCTTGGACGCATCTGCAAGAACTCATGTACACAGCTTGACATCCTCCTTCATACTCCCCCGCATGACGATCTTGATGAGATTTTACGGTACCGCGCCTCGGCACCACCGCTCTCTCCAACGATCATCCGCCTCCAACGCCTTGTCGACGACAGCTCCATGTCGCCTCCTCTGCGCCGTTCCACCGAACGACGATCGCCCGCCCCGAGGCGCTAATACGGGTCGCCTCCCCGGGGCAAGCGTAGCTTCAAATTTTCGACCTCGCTCTGATACCAATTGTTGGGTTTCGTCCACAGGATCGAATCACATCAATGTATCATGAACACACGTAGACAAAATTATCGCCAAGGGCTCATATCGTGCCCCTTTGTTTTTCTTTATTTTCTCAATATCTTTCGGTACAAGCTTCTGTTACAGGAGCTGTGCATATATATGCACCAAGCAACCGACACAAACCATATAAACCTACTCGTACAAGAACTCCAATACTAAACGGACTAGTACTAGTACTAGTACTTGCCTCCTAATCCGCCTTGGTAACTAGGCAACTACCAAACCTGCTAACCAAGTTTTGGCAAGTTTAGATTAATTCCAACAATGTCACCATTCCATTCCACTTGGTTCTACTCCGTACAACCGAAATGCTTGAGCAGATAAATGGTCACCATTCATCTCTTCGGCATCGCATGCCTCGTATAAAATCCACCGCACTGCAACATGTAGCAGCAAATCAAGGAGTCCAGCCTTTTCTGTCCTACACTGGCTCGAGCAGCCGCTACCGTCGCAGGGTACAATTTATTACTCGTTGCATCAAACCGATCAAGCTGCAGCAAGCAGTGATATCTGCTCCTCCGACTGTATGTTTCGCCCAACAAAATTCACTGCTTCCACCAAACGACAGGCAATGCAGGATTACGTGCGTGGATCTGCCAGCTCAGCCCGGTTGCCAGACGGCAGAGGAGAAAGCAAGCAACCAAAACATGGGTGGATGGATCTTGATGGCTGCTGGGCATCGATTGCATTGCAATAATACCAGACACTGGCATGGCATGGTGCAGTGCAAAGATTTGCTGCTAGCAGTAGCAGCATGGCCTCTCTGGCTCCGTCTACCAAGAGCGTCGTGGGTGGGCCTCAGAGAGATAGAGGACCAGTGGGCTGTAGCTGCCACATCTCAGACCTGGTCACCGTCTCCATGGCCCATAGGATATGTGTAAGTTTACGCTCTCTACTGTGGCTAGCGAACAAATAATTCTCATTTGCTAAAAAATAATAATTTTCATTTGCTCAACAAAAGAACAAATAATTCTCATGATTCTAAAAAAACAAAACACTAACAACTACCATGTCCTTTTAAATATTTTCGTAGCAAATGAACGGTCAAGTCGTCCTCCAGTTATTTAAACGTACATTCGAGAAAACATGTTGTATGTTGTGCTTTTTTCTCTCCAAAAAGTCCACTTATCTATTAATAATCATTAAAAGTAGTAAAAGAAACCAAAATTACAAATAGATACTTGGTCCACCACATTAATTAGTTGATCTATGATTTGCACCTATGTGAAGCATATTACCCAAAAAGTTGGTAGCTTAGAGCATATCCAATACGTGATGCAAAATAGGAAATAACCGCCTTTTACATCATTAGGGCCTAAAAAACAATCTCCATCAGGAGCCGACGATGTAAATTTTGAGCAAAATTATTTACACCGCGACGTATATTTTCCCTTCTGCCATGCAAATATACATCACCACACCCCGTGCCCAAAAAGGCACACGCCACGCGCGCGCGCACGCGAAACGGCCGCGCGGAACTTTCATTCCCTCCCGCTGTCCTTTCGCCGCTTCGCCTCTAGTCGCTTCCGACGCCAATTCCGGCCTACCCTTCCCCTCGTTGTCCAGCCGCTGCCCCCCAAATCACGCCAAAATCCGTTGGAAATCTCCGCCCAAACCTCGGATTCATCCTCCTTAGTCGTTGGGATGATCTGTAGTTTTATGTTTAGTTCTTTGTTTTAGTTCGATGTTTAGGTCGAATGTTTATCAAAATTTCAGATGTTATAGTAAAAATTGTAACGTTTTGAGTTATTTTAGGGAAGCTGTTAGATCATTCGTGCCCTATTTTAAATCATCTGTTGGAGTTGGTTGTTCTCGGTGCCCTAAAAAACAAGATTCCGTTGATGTATATTTTACAGCAAGACGTTTTTGGTGTGTCCTATTTTGTGTCACCTATTGGAGATGCTCTTACGAAAAACAACCTGTAAGAGGTTCAACGGAAAGGGTGTGACCACGCAAACGAACGTAACGTTTGCGTGCGGCGCACCCAAAAGGAAACAGGGCCATTAATCACGCGTGTCAACGTACTGTGCACCGATCTAGAGGCTATACCTTGTGCGCGTACGTTCAACTTTCATTGGGGAGTCGTGGTGACTGATTTGATTTGGCTGGTGATGCATTGCATGCGGATTGTCCTTGATGGTCACATCCGATCATCATGACCTGCGATCGATGCATTGAACTATTCTTGGCGGTCGGTAGATCTACAGATCTGGTCTAGTCACCGACGATTCGACGTACAGCTCTACCATACTAGTACTAGTACTAGTAGTACGTCGTAGTGTGATAGCACTTGTACAGTACGTACGTACCTGCATTATATACATGAACGTGCACGTACCGGCCGATGGATACGGATCGGCGCGCATGCAGAGGCTGCTCGTGCCTCGTGAGCCCGCCCAGCTTGAAGTAGTCCCTACCACAGTCGAGTACAGTACCGTGCTATATCTGTCCATGGGATGGGGAGCATACACTTGATCCGGTGATCTGTGTTAAGAGCATCTCTAGCAGATTCCTCAAAACGTGGAACCTCAAAACAGTTTTGAGGGTCGCGGAACGCTCGTTTTTTGGCTCCAAACGAGACGCGGCGGAACAGAGCCCTCATACTCAAACTGTAAAACTGAATATTCGCATCTTTTCTTTTTTTCCCCACGTCTTCTTCTTCCTCTCGCTCGGTGACCGCGTTGAGCCGTTGACCTCGCTCCAATTGACCCCGCTCCAATCCGCCCATGGTCCGGCGTCGCGTGAGAATCGATCGACCAGCCCGCGTGCGAGATAGCTAGCCAGGCTAGCTACCGTGGAATCGGTCGATCCATGGTCCAGCTAGCTAGCTAGCTCCGGTCGCCGTCGCTGCTTGAATCGATCGAACGAATCGGTGCTAGCGACGGAGGCCCTCCGGTACCCAGCGACGAGGCCCGACACGGAGCACGGAGCCGACGCGGAGGCCCCCCGGCACCCAGTGACGGAGGCCCTCCGGGGCGCCGCCGGCGTGAAGCACGGAGCCGACACGGAGGCCCCCGGCGTCCAACATAGAGGCCACCTGGGCGCGGCTGCGGAGCCGACGAAGCTCCCGGCGGTCGGGTTTGGCCCGCCGCATCGAGCAGGCTGCTGGTTTGGCGAAAGTTCGCCGGATTCCGGTGAGTTTCACGGCTGAAGGTCGTCAGCGGGTGCTGAATGTTCAGCCCGCCAATGCCTCGCACGGGATACAGGGCACATCAAATTCGGTCGCGAAATCTGGGACTTTGAGGTTTGAAGGGTAAAATTCACGGGCCCCCTCAAAACCGTTTACGGGTCGGGGTGTTTTGAGGTTTCTGTTCTTTGCGTTTTTGAGCTTCCGAAACCGTATCCGGCGGTTATTTTGAGGGTTTGCGCGTTTTGAGGGTACTACTAGAGATGCTCTAAGACTAGCCACAATGGGGGTATCATAGGTGGTATCATGCATGCCACGTTGGTAAAAAGCTGACGTGTCACTGCAATTAATGATGAGAGAGGTTATACTACTCCCTCCATCACAGTTTTTTTTTGTGAAACACGGTACAACGCAGGCGCTCATATACACGCGCAAACACTCACCCCTATGAACGCACACACGCACACCCTACCCCTATGAGCACCTCCGAGAGACCGAGTCGGCGGATCGAGTCTTGAGATTGACGAAGTCACCACAGGCGCCTCGCTGTCAACGGGAACGTCGCCTCCCACTGAAGAATATTCCGCCTGAAATGAGAAACACCAGCGTCAAACCTGGGATTTGAACTCTGGTGGGCTGGGGATACAACCACCCTCCTAACCATCTTGCCACAGGCAAGTTCTCCCTCCATCACAGTTTATAAGGCATAGTTTGCAATTCTCTTGGACCTAGGTGAATGGCTATAGGGTGAAGGAAACAACATATGGCGCATTAAATTTCTGTTTTTATGCCTTATTTTGGTAGAGATCGAGGCCAAATATAAATGCGGAGAGTACTTTATTGCTAATCAACCAATGAGGGTATTTTCTGGGTGGGGATGGCACGGTTTCCTCCCCTCTAAATGAGCATTAATTACCTAAACTATGCCTAATTCTTGAAATTTCCTGAATTTAGTCTTATGCCTTATAAACTGTGACGGAGGGAGTAGTAGTATCATAGATAGATTCTCGTGTGCCGTTCGAGAGTGAAAAGTTCCCATCGAGTGACGAGACATTTCAGCGCGCTCGATTCTCGTGTGCACGCTCTACCACCCATCAGATTTGACCTGCCGACAAGGTATATCTACACAAAACTCGATTGTGCATGAGCAAATTGCAAAACACTCAGCTCATCAGTGGCGAATCCGGAATAAAATCACATGTTCAGCGGAGCCTATTTGCTTTGTTGCTGTTGTTGAATTCAGAAACGATATAAGTATGTAATTTCAAAAAATACAGATTCAAACTTCTAGGTGTAGATAATGTTGAACTCTACATGTGTACGCTAAATCTGAATGCAAAACTCGTGGTATTCTTAGAGCATCCATCTCCAGCAGCATTTGTAAAACTCACCAGGATTTGTAAAAACTGCTTTTATACAAATTGGGGTAGAAAAACAAGCTCCAGCAGCATTTGTATAACTGGTCGTCCCCACACCAAAAATTATACAAAGCTTGCTAAAACTACACCCTCACTTGGTATATTTGCAAAGTGGAGAGCCACTTTGTATATCCAGAAAAGCTGCGCGGGAGAGAGCAACCACCGCGCGGGGGAAATTTCACCGCCGAGTCGCCGCCGCCTCCCACGAGTTCTCCGAGCCTCCCCGCCGCCCCGCCCCACCTTTCCCCGGCCGTGCGAGCTAGGACGGCGCCGAATCAAGCTCCGCCATGGCCACGTCGCAGCCGGCCCGACGCCGTCGCCGGTGCGGGAGAAGGCGCGCCGCGGACCCAGGTGCGCCCGACCGTCGAGCTCGCCCGCCAAATCGAGCTTGCCCGCTCGCTCGCCCTCATGCTCCTCGCCTCCGCGTGCGCCGGAGGGCGACGACGACCCCGCCCCACCTCGATTCTGGCACCGCCCTGCCCTCTCCTAGCGCCAACCCCGCCTCAGCCCTCCGATGTGCTTCCAATCGCTGGTTAGACCACCGTGTGAGGAAGAGCAAAAATGTGTTGCTGACTATAAGGGCCCACATGTCATTGTGACACACACAAAATTTAGCAATCCACTTATACAAAGCTGCGAAAGCGCAAATTGCTTTGGCTTTGTATATCTTCTCTCACCTCTTGCTATATGCAGTTTTTACAAATCCATTTTACAAATGCTGTTGGAGATGCTCTTAGACTACATAACAAACCTGACACAAATCCAAGTTTTGCCAATGTGCATTGTTTATCACACCCAGATCTACCCATCCGTCATTTTTACCTACGTTAGAACACAACGAATTTTTGAATGGTTTTTTTGAAACTTTCAAATGCTATTTTTTCAAACAAAAAAAAAGCTTCCTTGAGCTCGGACTACAAAACGCCGGAATCCATGTTTCACCTCCTATGATATTGTTTGCCCCATTTCAAAAAAAAATCCACATTTTACCAATATGTTGCGACCTCCACGACGTTTTTCATCACATTTATTATTTTTCCCAAAATTAACTAGACTAATCCACGTGTGGGCAACTGCTAGGCGGATCAAAACCTATGCGTTGTAGCATGTTGTCCTAACACATAGAGAATTACACTGATATGACAGGAATGACAAAATAGTCAAAACTTGGAAGAGGAAAATACCACCGCAATGTCACTAATAAGGGTGATAAAGATATATTTTACTCACAAATCCGATATATACAGAGTACATTTGATGTGAACAATTTGCCCACCCATTTTTAGAGTGTATGGTGCAAATTGTTTTTACCACCTCTTCGTATCGCAAGATTGAGAAACAATAGGAATAAGAAACTTATACAAATAACCATCTAGATGAAACCGAGAATGCCTCAAAACTACGTAGTAGGTGAATCTTTCTTTCTGGCAACCTTCCTTGGCGAATGAATCTTAGAATGCACACCGTGTATTGCCCCTCTGCTTTTGGACCACCATCTAGTCCTCCGTGTCCAACCTAATACACTAACGTACCACGGTGAGTCGGCGATGAGCGTAAAAAGGATTAGAGTAGATCTTGAAATTCCAGTGAAATTTAGGTGTGTGAATGCAATCCATGGAAAACTCGTGAGCCATTACTATGATCCAACATAGGAAAAATAATTCTGAATTAAAGTTCCCTAAAATTCATACAAGAATCGTGAAATGCAAAATTAAAGTTTCCTATAATTCATGCCAAAAAACTTCCAATAATAAGAGCTTCGTAAAAACATTGCAACTGCTTATAAATTGAATGGAATATCATTTATTGCGTTCGACTCTCAAGGGGGAGTCTCAAAGAGACGAGAGAAAGTGTGTGAACCCATAACACAATGAATTTCGGATTGGTATTTTGCAGATTAGTAGTTCATCATTATTTAAATCTAGGATTTCGTTGAAACTTTCAAATGCTATTTTTAATTTTTTATTCAAAAAAAAAAGCTCCCTTCATCTCGGACTCCAAAACGCCATAATCCATGTTTCACCTCCTAGTTGCAGTCATATGATATCGTTTGTCCAATTTCAAAAAATCTTCCACAATTTAACAATCTGTTGCAACCTCTAGGACGTTTTTCATCACATTTATTATTTTTTCCAAAATTAACTAGACTAATCCATGTGAAATGGTAGGCGGAAACCTGTGCGGTGTAGCTAGACACACCTCTTTGGCAAAATTATTGTGATTTCATAGAGTTTGATGAAAATTGAAACATTTGGGAAATTTTTGGAAATGCTATAATGACTACCCAGTCAGGTAGCATGTTGTCCTAACACATAGAAAATTACACTGAGGACAGGAATGGCAAGATAGTCAAAACTATCACAAATATCACAATCAAAGTTCGGAATAGGCCACGATTTTCGGAAGAGAAAATATACCATCGCAGTGTCACAAATAGGGGTGATTAAGATATAATTTACTCTAAATCCAATATATATATAGGATACATTTGATGTGAACAATTTGTCCACCCATTTTTAGAGTGTATGGTGCAAATCGTTTTTACCACCTCTTCATATCGCAAGATTGAGAAACAATAGGAATTGGAAAATTATACAAATAATTATTTGGATGAAACTTAGAAGTGCCTCAAAATTATGTAGTAGGTGAATCTTTTTTCCGGC
This sequence comes from Poa pratensis, assembly GCA_947311845.1. Lineage (NCBI taxonomy): Eukaryota > Viridiplantae > Streptophyta > Magnoliopsida > Poales > Poaceae > Poa > Poa pratensis. The sequence goes on from CAMZMU010000063.1 coordinate 74,893,685, forward strand.
AACCTTCCTTGTGCTTTTCGACCACCATCTAGTCCCTCAGTGTCCAACCTAATACACTAAGACTAGTCATAGTGGGAGTAGAGAAATTGCCTGTGGCAAGATGGTTAGGTGGGTGGTTGTACCCCAGTCCAACAGAGTTCAAACCACATGTTTGACGCTGGTGTTTCTCATTTAAGGCGGAATATTCTTCAGTGGGAGGCGACGTTCCCGTCGACAGCGAGGCGCCCGTGGTGACTTCGTCAATCTCAAGACTTGACCCGCCGACTCAGTCTCTCGAAGGTGCTCATAGGGGTAGGGTGTGCGTGCGTGCGTTCATAGAGGTGAGTGTGTGCGAGTGTATATGAGCGTCTGCGTTGTACTGTGTTTCGTAAAAAAAGTCATAGTGGGAGTATCATAGCTAGTATCATAAATGCCATGTTGGCAAAAATCTGACATGGAAGAAAGAGATGATAGTGGTATCTACCTATGTTACGGTATCATAGCACGTAAAACAAGATATTTTAATAGCAAGTAATTCTTGTACATATATTTGCACTGAGATTGTACAAACCAATAAATAAGATGTGGCTATGATACTAATATATGATACCATGCATTATAGGGGTGGTATCATACACAAGTATCATATGCATGATACCAATCTATGATACTGTCCACTATGGCTAGTCTAAAGTACTAAGTGAGTTGCGATGAGCGTAAAAAGGATTAGAGTAGATCTTCAAATTTCCGTGAGGTGTGTGAATGCAATCCATGGAAACCTCACGGGACATTACTATGATCAAATATAGGGAAAAAATTCTGAAATAAAGTTCCCTAAAATTCGTACGAAAATCGTGAAATGCAAAATTAAAGTTTCCTATAATTCGTGCGAAAATCTTCAAATATAAAGAGCTTCATAAAAACGGTGTAACTGCCTATAAATTGTATAGCATGGAATATCATTTATTGCTTCGAGATTCATGTAATCCATACAGCATTGTTTACGCAGCTCCGTTGAACAAAAGTGATGGCTTCTTCCGCAACCGCCCGAGCACGCACACGTATAAAAGCTGCCTCCCCACTAATCTCTGCGGCCACTACTCTCTCTCTGTCAGTTTCGTCTTGCACCCCGCGTCGTCTCTTCTCGCCTATCGTGCCGCTGGGCATGGCCGTGCAGGCGCATCATGTCTCCCGTGCCTTCCACCACGACGCCCACTCCTACTGGTATGCCACGCCTGCCTTGAGTGGTTGCGCTCCCGTCCCCTGCGTCTGCATCTGTTTAAGAGGGCGATGTCTCAATCCTATTAATCTTGCAGGCCGACGGATGCATCCCTGTTCTTGGACGAGCGCGCACCGGCGATGGCGGGGATTGGCAACACGAGGTTGAGCGACGTCCCCAGAAGCGATGTCACCTGCAACGACAACAACTACAACAGCGCTTTCGTGCCGAGGAAGCGGGCGCGCGTGGCGGCGGTGGCGCCTGGATTCATGGACGACCAGCCCGCGGCCTCAGGACTCCTGCGGCGGCGCAGGGGTTTGTGCCCGTCGGCGATATGGCGAGCAGAGCGGTAGGTTCCGGCATCCCGTCAACCAGTGGGATGATTGGCAATGCCGCCGGCTTGTCCCAGGGCCTCCTGTCGCATCTGTACAGCCAGGGAATGGAGATCGACGCGCTCGTGCAGGTCGAGGTACGCACGATCTTCTTGCTCCTGAACCCTCCCGTTTGGTGATTGGTATCGAGTTCTTGATTTGGTTCACTCGGCTGGTGTTTGATTCCCGATGGTTTTTCATGGATGGGCGCAGACCGAGCGGATGCGCGCTGGCCTGGGCGAGGCGTGGCGGCGGCACGTCCTGACACTGGTGGCGACAGCGGAGCGCGCCGCGGCGGGGAGGCTGCGGGCCGCGGAGGCCTCGCTGTTGGTCGCGCGCTGCCGCAACGCGGAGATGGAGGAGAGGCTGCGCCAGATCAGCGAGGAGGGACAGGCGTGGATAGGCGTCGCGCAGAGCCACGAGGCCGTCGCCGCCGGGCTACGGGCCACCCTCGACCAGCTCCACCAGTCCCCTTGCGGCGCCGCCGGAGAGTGCGACGACGCCGAGGACGCGCAATCTTGCTGCTTCGAGACCCCCGCCGGCGCCGAGGACGACGCGGCGTCGATTGCATCGGCGGCGGCGTGCAGGGCGTGCGGTCAGGGCGGGGCGTGCGTGCTGCTTCTGCCGTGCCGTCACCTGTGCCTGTGCGGCGCGTGCGACGCCACCGTGGACACGTGCCCCGTGTGCGCGGCCACCAAGAACGCCTCGCTCCATGTCCTGCTCTGCTGACGCCTTCAGTTCCGGAAGCCCTGGCCTATCCTTCCTTCGAAACGGTTTCCTTGCTCATGTAATGGCCAAAGTTTTTTTTGTTTCTGAACTTTGATTTGAAGAAGCAAGTTTCGTCTAAAGAATGTTAGACTCAGGGTTTTGGATAGGCCAAATTCTGTCCGGAGGGCTCTGAAGAGTGAAGAATGCCATCTGCGCGCAAGTGCACAGTTGTATTGTGGGGATTTTGTTGCAGATTATGCATCCTGAGCTATTCTGAATAGGTAATTTCAAAAAGAATGTATCGCAATAGAGAAAATTCGGCAGCGAGCAGTGTGTTTGAAACTCTGGATCATGGAGGATTGACTGTTTGAGCCCGAAACTCCACCAGAATTTGTCCGTGTGAAACATCCCAACAGGCGCTGGGTCAAAATGGGACGTGCGACGCACACGTGTTGGAAGGATCAGGGGCACGCTGCCTGTGAGAACATGTATGTAGAATAGGACACGGTTTTTGTTGAAATGTCTCATTCAGCTGCGAAAATGCGGATCGGATGAAGCTGTTCGAAGTGACGGAAGCTATTACGATCGCAATTTCACGACTGATTGGTTGCCTGGTGCTCGGATGTGAGCTTATCGACATTGAAAAGGTCTTGGTTCAAGCTCTCGTCATACGCAAATGCGTCGTGCTTGATCAGTTGCGTGGGGGCCCAAGTTGTGTTGTAACCTGGTCAAGTGTCTTGTTCCGGTTGTCGCGATGTACTTTGTTTAACTGCCCTCAAATTAAAATGATAACCCAACATACGTACATATGCCGATATGCGCAATGATTTATATTCAAGTTGTCTAGGCCCAAAAAATAAATAGAGATTACCTTACACGGTAGTTGTCTGAAAGATATATAGTACTCACGGTAATGTCAAACTCAATGTAATGTCAAATTTGACGCAGCTGTAACTATGGAGTTGTACTAGCTAAGTGCATTTTGATCGACAGTTTTAATGGATCGCAGGAAGTAACACGTTTAGAATCAATCAATTGGTGATTGTCAATTTAGCGGCACGCTGACTGTGAGTTGAATGTCATTTTTTTTTTGGTCTGGTTTCTCACTGATTGCTGATTGTCAATTTCTCGTGTGGAGTACTTTTTCTTTTTGCGAAACGAGTACAGATATTTTCAAACAAGTACCTTCTCTCTCACGCAGGGGCGGAACTAGGAAATACACATAGGGGGCCCCGACTATAGTATAATGGTAAAATGCAAATAAATGTATAGAATATGTAGGTTTTTGCTGTCAAGTAGCAAAATATGTCAATTATATCTCATTATATCCGCATGTCATTGTATTTAAACCTTGAGAATTGTTTAAATGTCTTTTTGAGTGTATATTATTAAGCAATCTCTTGGAACCTCGTCTTTCACAATGACTTGCAAATCAGGAGATTAAAGTGAATTATCTTTAACATCGTATGTGTGCTACAACTGGAAGCTGCTCCGAATATTAAAAGAACAGAGAGAGGGGGAGAAATATATATTCCTGAACGGAAGCTTGGCCTCGAAGCCAGTACCACTACCACCGGTGTACTCCCTCCGTTCACTATAGTCGTGCGTGATGAAGCGATGACCGGAGACCGTGTAACCAAGGACCATACCGCCCGGCCTCGATCGCTTTCTTTATCACACACAAGCTCGCCGTCCCAAGTCTTGAATCCGTACAGCGCCGGCCGCGTGCCGTGCCGTGCGTACGTCGCATTCATAGTCGCGGCTGCTGCCCTACTCTACTCCGGCGGAACCTGCCGCGCGCCGGTCCGCTTTGTCTGCGCGGCGCAGGAGGCCACCGGCCACGCCGCGTCCTTTTAGTCATAGTCAAGCCTGCCGATGACTCGCGTGCCGGGCGCAGCCGCCGGCGTTGGATAGGCGCCAAGACCGTGCATGCATGGACAGTCGTGAAGTCCAACTACTACTCCCTCCGTTCCAAACTACGTAGATGACTTCCATTTAGACAAAAGTGGATGTATCTATACTTATAACATGTCTTAATACATCTATATTTGGACAAATGAAAGTCATCTAATGTAGAACGGAGGGAGTAGTAAAAAGACTTGCATTGCATGGCGGCAGCGCGCTAAGTGGGGTTGCTTTCGTAGCGGTTGGTACAGGGATCACTTCGTGTTATCCGATCGTTCAAGTCTCGACGCAACTGTTATCCGGTGGAGAAGTGGAGCGATACGGCGCTGCTTGGTTTCGCCGGCCGGAGCCGGAGTTGCGGACTCGACTATGTCAGTCGCGTCGCTTTCTCAGCTTTGGCATCCGAACATTTTTTTTCTCTGAGTGGACCAAAATCATAACTTAGCATTCGGGCTACGTGGTCAGGCCCATCCATTGCCTAGTGCAAACCCGGGCGACCGCAAAGGACCTCACAAACTGAGGGAGCCCCAACCCTATCGCTTTAGGGCGATGCACAACCCATCGACGCCTGAAGCAAATGCTTCATGAACCGCTTTGAAGCGGGTCAATATAAAAGGTACAGTACTATTTTTTGTGTCTTAACATTTTTAAATCTGAAAAAATTCAAATATGATTTTTTAATATGCTTTTTTAAAAATGTATGAACACTTTTAGCATTTGGAATTTTTTTTAAAAAAAATCAGGTCGGAGCAATTTTCAATTCGGAAAATTTAAAATTTGAAAAAATTCAAAATCTGAATTGAACTTGAAATTTGAAAAAAAATCAAATCACAACAAATTTTAAATTTGAACAAATTTCAAATAGTTTTTTAAAAAATAAACAAATTTAGAATCTGAACAATTTTTATTTTAAACAAATTTCAGATCAGAACATTTTTGAAAATATGATTTTTTTTTATTTGAACGAAGAAAAAGGAAAAGAAAAAACAGAGAACAAGAACGAGGCAAAATACAGAGAATAAAACAAAAATGCCAGATGGGCCGACCCATCCACGCCACCTCGCCTTCGTGCGAAGTATAGGGTTTGCCAAAAAAAAACTGGGGACCCCATTCCCCAGCGATCAGGCCACACTCACTCCACTTTTGGCCCAGACCAAAGTCTCAAGCGTACAGGGCAAACAAATTGGGTCCAAAATCTACCCAAACTACAATCCCTCCCGATCCGAGGCGGAGGCCAGGCATTACATGTCCAAGTGTGCTACCTACGTGAAAATTCTGTAAAGAAATGACATTTTTTGTTTTTATGAAAACAAATCGGTGCTCTAAAAAACATTTTTAAATCCTATACTAGACACTGATATTTGTTTTTTCGCATAGCACATAAGAAATGTTATTCTTGAACAAAACTGTACAAATATGTAGAAATTATGAATATGATTGTTTCTGACTTTTCTCAGGAATTTGATTGAAGCGTTTTTCTGTTTTGTATAATTTTGTATTCAGACAGGAGCATCGAGAGATACATTAAATTTCCGCCTTGTTTCCCTGCTATTCTTGGTTGGTTTGCTTTCATCAAAGAGATGGGCCCATTTATTGCATGCTTTGTTTGCTCTACATATTGGAGAAGGCGATCTGGGTAGTGGGTCTAGATGCACCCATTAGGTAATTTTTTTTTCAGAATGTCAAAAAATTGAAGAAAAAAATCCGGATGTACATTACAGCGTGATGTGTTAGCACAAAAATTGGCATGGTGAAAAAACTTTTTTAGCAACCTGTACAAAAAAGAGAAAATTCTGACACGTATATATACATTTTGATATGGCCGAATTTGTCTTTTTTGCACAGGTTGCAAAAAAAGTTTTTTGTTCGCGTAACTTTTTGTGCTGACTTGAAATGTGTTGGACTACATGCAATTTTTTTGTTTTGAATCTTTTGACATTCGGAAAATAGTTTTTAGGGTAGTGGGTGCATCCGCACCCACCGCCCGTTTTGAATATCCGGTGAAGAAAAGCTTATTTAAGAAGAAGAAACAAGCTTTGGAACCGAACCAACATCATGGTGCGCTTTTGTTGTCAGATACCATGGTGCGATGCTCCGCTATGTATAGATTAGAATCAAAGTTCTCTTTGGACGCCATTTTTACCACATAGTGGATGGTCTAAGTGTGTGAACATACAAATGGAAGCACTCGAAGATAAGCTTTTTTACGGAACAAACCCATTTTCTTCCGTGAGCACCATTACGGCCATTTTTGGATTGCAGGATTTTCAAAACGTAGGAATAGGAAAAACACAGGTTCGAGATGTCATGCACTTGAATTCCTACAGGATATCAAAACACAGGAATTTGGTAAGTGATGCATTTAGATGTGCACAGGAAACAAACACAGGAATTGTGCAGGATTGAGGAGAGAGTAGAGAGAGATAGAGTGTGAGTGCATTGGACTTCTCAAAGGAAAAAAAGAGGTTTGAGCTCATGCTGAGATTCCTATGGAATGGAGGGCATAGGAATAGGTTCATTAGGAATTTAATGGTGTCAATCCTATGATCCAAAGCCATTCCATAGAAAAAATTCCTATGGATTGGAATCCTCTAAAATTCCTACGAAATTCCTTCAATCCAAAGAGGCCCTACATCTCTGACCAAAGGCCCTCCCAACAGGTTCATCAGCAGCACAATTCAACTCCCTCGGGCAATAACCAAAGGTTGCTATAACTAAATCCCGAGCTTGTTTATGTGTGTGTTGTTTATGTGGTTTTCGTCTGATTTTTCTCAACTAACCGAGCAAAAACATGCAAAGCTTTTGCCTCATGTAAAAAATAAATCCCGCAATAGACTTTTGCAAACGTCATAGATTTGTCAGACTAGCACTGTGCTAACATTACAATGAAATGAACACAGCGTCTGGCAAATAAAAGACATGAAGTATTAAAGCCGTTAGAACAGGTAGACATACTCAGTCATGTAATCCAGTTAATACTACATCTGAAGACTGTCTCAAAGGCGTAAGAACAGGTGAACATACCCAGTCATGTAATACAGTTACAACTACTATATCTGAAGACTGCTGTCTCAAAGGCGTAAGAACATGTTAACATACTCAGTCATGTAATCCACTAATAGCTACTGGCAGTATCCAGTCTGAGAACTTTAACCTTATAAATTCTTCCCATAAATGAAGTGAATGAAATAACATGGAGTAGCATCGTTTACAAATGTGTAACAATGAGCAAACATGTGTACGATCAATCTGTATGTCAGTATAGGTGTCTATTTACAACCAACCTCAATTCAGTATTGAATGAACTATATCTGATGCTGTATAACTGCACAAAGGAGTGCATCCAACAGACCCATGATTCAGACCTTCAATGGAGAAGGACACAGAGGTGGTGTCTGTTCTACAGGAGGATGCCGCCAGCCAGCAGCGTCGAGAAGGCCATGTAACAAAATCCAAAGCCTGAAGCAACATGTGGATCTAAAACAGCCAGTGCTTCTTTCTAGGCTTGTATTGGCTTGGGATATCTACAACACAGCAATAATTTCCTTTTCTTAAGAATTGATATACAATAGAATCAGACAAACAAACTGATCCATCACAGATGTACAATTTAAGATAAGGACATCGCGGTTCTGACCTCGAGCATCATACAGTGAGTTGTAGTGAATTTCGGACCAGAAACTTAACCAAAGCTCTGAAGAAAACACAAAGCCAGGAATCAGTGATCACAACCGGTTATTTATTTAATTGCTTTAATCTCTACTTATGCAGTAATGAAAGACATTGTATCTAATCTGCTTCTGCACAATGAAATTTTATTGATTTGCAAATTGCGTGCAACAAATCTAGTGACCGGAATAATATGCTGAAGCAGCAAGTGCCAATAATATGACGAAACCAACCAGTCCCATTTGACTAGTGTTTTTAATGCACAATATTTATTGTCCCTTGACACAGGCCAAAAAACGTTACCTCTCTGCGGAGCCTGATACTGTGGAACAATTTCAACAAAACAGGTATCTCTGAATGATGTTAGAAGGCATATTTTCGCAGCAAACTGCAGAGGCAAAGAGAAACATTAGGAGATTTATTTCTCAAGGGGACTCATCTTATCTAGATGCGCACATACAGTTCCCTATAAGGGTATATGACTATGGTAGTGTGATTGCATATTTGCCTGCAACGTATAGAATTTCTAGTGCCAGACAAGTGCAAATATGAGATGTAATGCACCAAGAAAGTAATCACACATGATAGATTAAGAGACCATTAAGATTAGGGCCTAATTAAGATTCTATTACGAAGTCCTATCATCAACATAATATGTTAGTCTACAATGCGAAACAAATAGGAAAAAATTACAAATCAAATATAAAAGACAAAAATCTTGCAACACTGCAGGAAGTTGAGTAAAGTTTCAGTCCAACAGGTAAATGATGGAAATATGGCAGTGTGAAGTTTCAGTCCAACAGGTAAATGATGGAAATATTGCAGTGTGAAAGGGAATTAACCTTATCAGCAGCTGCTTGTAGCGTGACATGGTCTCCCCATTCACCAGATCTGGAAAATATGGTATTTCAGTGACAGTAATAACTAAGTACAAATCAGAAGCATGGACTGTTTCATCAATGTACTCTGCATAAAATCAGGCCCAGAAAGTGCATACTTTTTCATCTTCTTGCAGTAGTGTTTATATTTCATTGGGACGTGACCTTCATACAAGGAGTTACATGCCTTGAGCTGCAGAAGAAAGAAATGGGCACGCATGAGCATTCAAGTCTCTGTAAAGAAAATTAACTAGTCTGTAGCCCAATGATGAAAATCTGTTTATCTATAGCTCACACGAAGAAGAAAAAATTACTTCCTCCGTTTTTTAATATAAGATGTTTTAGCTTTTTACCACATTCACATGAATCTACATGTATCTAGACACATTTTAGTGTACATGTTCACTCATTTCAATCCACATCTAGACATGTGCAATAGCTAAAACATCTTATATTTATAAACGGAGGGAGTAGTAAATAAGACAAAGAGAGTATTCGTCAAAAAGGTGAAAATGCATGTGTTGAGTTATAGAATAGAAGGAAGAAGTGTCAGTGTAGCCATATGAACAAGTAACATATACTGAACAGTGGTATTTCTGATATGCCCAGGTGATCAATATACCTGCTTCACTATTTCTTTACGAATATGCCTGTGATGCTCAGGTGATCGATATAGCTGGTCCGAGAGTGCACGGAACTATAAATAAGAAATAAATGTATCTTCAGATGAACATACAGGCAAGAACTTCAAGAGATCATGTAATTTCATCAAGTGAATAAAATTCTGCTTTAGCAAAAACACAAACCTGACAATTGCCATCGCCTGATACCCTCACTTCGAACAAGCCATATGCATTTAACCTACAAAATACACTCTTGAATTAAGAAGTACGTTAAGAGTGATATCTGTGTTGGCATTCTGTTTATTCAATGAAACAGGTGGTAAGTGATTCCAGGTCAGCTTAAGCTGTTTCTGTAGTGTGCGCTGAGTACAAGCTCAAACTATTTCAGTATTTAAATATACCATTCATTTGAAATGCAAAAAATAAAAGGAGTAAAGGACCCAAGATATAATATTGATGCGCAATCCGAATATTGCGGCACAGTTTTCCCTATGTCTTCCAGATATCTTTAAAAGAGTCCCAAATGTCAGAGGCTCGGAGCAAAAAAAAAGACATGATTTTAGCTTGTGGCTCAACTGCTATGGACTAATGTAAGAATGAACTTCTATGGACTTGTATAGCTACCAACTCTGAACTCTTAATATTTGTCAAAAGACTCATAAGAAGAAGCATGTGTCATCCGACATGAATGAAACATTAATACCTCTGCCACTGAAGGCAATATATGGCAGTACTTTCTATGCTAAAAGGAAGCCTAGCTTTGCAAGAAGCAAAAAAACTGTAACAGATTAAAGCATATTAAGATCAGTAAAAGTTAGTAATACCTATCGTGAAGGCGGTGATGATCCGTAGTGGCATCACTATACGTCGGGAAGTATGTGTTGATCCGAGGAACATGCTGTAAATGTGCCAAAGGAATATAGTGTCAGTAACAGTTAACTTTATTTAACCAATACCACAACATAGAGTAGAGAAAATCAGAAGAGTGCAAAATGAAAGCAAAATCAACGATACTTACTAGCAAGGAAAGGAAAACAAGAATAAATAGAACAAAACATGCATGCAATATCTTACAGGAATAGATGTTAAATTTGAAAGACGCTTGGCCATAGCCCATCTAGCTTGGAATATTCTTCCTCAAGAACCATTGCAATCATTTTGTCATCATCGGTGTCGGTTCTCTGGCTGCCCACAGAGGTTGAGCTGGATGAGGCACCTTCACTTGGAAACATATGTGTCATCTCCAACCTATAGGCAAAAAATAGGAAAATATGCATTTTATAATAATGTTCAACAAAATGTGCAAGACTCTATTTTGTAAACCACATATATTTAATAGACACGGCAAAAATTTGAAGGGAACTTGAGGAGAGCCTCTGACAATTAAGTTACTGTAAAACATGTCGATGCTAAATTCTCTTCTTTATTGGAATGACGGACAATTATTTGCACAATCATTTTAGTTGATGTATCCAGGTTTACATTGAGTCCCTGCCTATTATCGGTGGAACACATGACATAACATTTTTTCTTCTTATAATGCATGCTTAAGCTGCAGTTAGTTCTAACAAACCAGATGAAAAATTCCCCACGTAATTGCAACCACGTTTCAGTTAAAAGCAACATATCATATATCTAGGACTCCATGTATGATGTATCTATATGTTTAACAATATAAGGCGTAACTATCTTTCCACTTCCACTGAATAATCACCTTTATCTGTGAATCTGTATGTGTGAAAGATAATTGATACATAATGATGTGCGTGCAATGGGGACATGGATGTTTTGATCTTGGCGCAAGCGGGTCCTGCTTAGGCAGCAACAAAGGTTCGCTATTCTCATGGACATGACAACAATCGGGAGGAAGTATCTCCACGTCTAGCATTGAACTACTACCTGCTTGCTAACTCTTCCAAAGTCATGAAGGCATTTGCGTTTGTTCTTAGAATCCAATGAAATTCTTCCGGAGCTGCAACCAGCCTAGTCAGCGGTATCCAGGTGACACAACGGATCCTTCCTGCTAAGGGCATCTCCAGTCGTCCCCCCCAGCGCCCCCAGGACGCTAAATAGCGCCGTTTTGGGCGAATAGCGCCGTTTTTCTACCAGCCGGCCCCCCAGAAGCCCAAATAGCGCCGTTTCGGCGGAAATTAGCGCCGGCGCCCCCAGGCGAAACCCAGCCCACTGGGTTCGGCCTAGGGGGGCCGGCGGAAGGAAAACCACGCGTGGGACAGCGCTGTCGGCGAGACAACGCATTTTCCCCACCCCGGCTCGCCTTTTCCTCTGCCCATCTCGCTGTCGCCATGCCGTCGCCGCCACCACCCCTCCTTGCGCCGCCGCACACAAGCAGCTAGGAAACCCGCCGTCCAGCCCCGCCACGCCGCCGGCGCCGCCCACTCGCCTCCGCCGCGATCTAGCCACCGGGGAGATTCTCGGGGCGAAACCCGTCCACCCCGCCCGCAAGGTGTTCGGCGTTCCGCCCGACCCAGCCATGGACTCCGACACTGAGGAGATGCTCGCTGAGCTCTTCGACGAGGAAGATCAGGCCGCCATCGACGACGAAGAACACCTGCTGATCTTGGCCTGCCTCGCCGGCTTGCTCGCCAACGAGGCGGGGCCGCGGCGTGTTGGATCGACGCGCGATCGCCGCAAGAGCAAGCCGAGGCAGCGGTACGAGGGGTAGTGCATCCTCTACTCCGACTACTTCGCCGATGATCCTACGCAGGACGAGAAGGTGTTCCGGCGCCGTTTCAGGATGAACCGCAAGCTCTTCCTCAGGATCATGCATGCCATCCGGGAGTTCGACACCTACTTCAAATTGAAGAAGGACTGCACCGGCACGTTAGGCTTTACCTCAATTCAGAAGTGCACGATGGCCATGAGGTTGCTTGCATATGGTGCTCCCACAGATGCACAGGATGACTATCTGCGCATGAGCGAGTCCACGGCCCTTGAGTGCTTGAACAATTTCAGCCGGGCAGTGGTTGCAGTCTTTGGCCCAATGTACTTGCGATCACCCAATGCGCAAGACACTGCTCGCCTCCTCGCAGAGAATGAAGCAAGAGGCTTTCCTGGGATGCTTGGTAGTATCGACTGCATGCATTGAGCATGGAAGAACTGTCCATTTGATTGGCAGGGGATGATCAAGGGAAAGGAAGGAGAGTGCTCGGTGATTCTTGAGGCCGTGGCTTCATATGATCTACGGATTTGGCATTTATTCTTTGGTATGCCAGGAACTCACATGCAGTGCTCGGATGTCTTTGTCGAGCTTGTCGAAGGCCATGCTCCTCCTGTGAACTACGAGATCAATGGGCACCAGTACACAAAGGGCTACTATCTTGCAGATGGCATCTACCCGAAGTGGGCAACATTTGTGAAGAGCATCTCCAACCCTGTGCCAGGAAGCGCGAAGGCTTGGTTTTCCAAGTGCCAAGAGGCTTGCAGGAAGGATGTTGAGCAGACATTTGGCGCGCTGCAGTCTCGATTCACTGTTGTCCGGTACCCAGCTATGACTTGGTCGAAGTCAAACATGTGGGAGGTGATGCAGTGTTGTGTGATCTTGCACAACATGATCATTGAGAGTGAGCGGGATCACTCGGTGCCTGACAGTGAGACAAGGGCACCATACTACCGTCAGGGTCCTCTTGCAGAGGTTGATCACCAGGTGCCGGCATCATGGGCAGCCTTCCTCACCACGCGCTGGGAGATTCGAGACGCTGCAACACATTAAGCTCTACAGAATGATCTGGTGCAGCACTTGTGGGCGCGCAAGGGCAATGGCAATGCCGATAATGGCGATGCCAATGCCTAGTACGATTTGTTTTATTTGCTTGCATTGTTGAACTATTTATTTGTGTGTGGATTTGTATGTTAAACTATTTATTTGTGTGTGGATTTGTATGCAAAAAGGGCCAACTATTTTATGTGTGAATTTGTATGCCAAAAAGGGCCGGCCTTTGTTTATGCCGAAATACGGCCGAATCGCCGGTTGGGGGCGGCCTGGTTTCACGGCTGGAAAACGCGCCCCCCAGGATCTTGATTCGCGCCGTTTGGCGCCGCGGCGGCCCAAAAAAAACGCAGTTTTGCTCCTTGGGGGGCGAACGACTGGAAATGCCCTAATACTCCTGACTGCACAGAATCTTCAGGGTTTTCCAGTTGAAGCCAAGACGTCAGGCTGTTTCAATCACACCCAAAACAAGTCGTTGACTCTGCGTTTGGGCATTGATTATTGTGGCCGATTCCCAGCGACACAAATCCGGAGCGCGGAAGCGCGTAGACTTTAATCACCACCGGGAACCACCAATTTGCTCACAGGAACAGCAGAACAAGTCATACTACCTTCGTTGGGCAGAAATTCCCCAACCGGGAACATGCGAAAGAAGTAGGCAAGAAAAAAACAGAGCCCGCCCATATCGAGTTTGCACGGGAATTGGTCGAACTGTTTTCTGATTTGCCATAAAAAAACTCCAGAATCTACCTCGAACCGTTCTACCGGACGGATTGGCAGGATCCCCTAACAACTCCCTAACCTCCGCCGCGGCCCGCGCTAATTGATCGATCCCTATACCAGCTTTCCTTTCCCGCTACCGAACGAAGAAATCACCGGAGGAAGGAGGCAGCACGGGAGCATACCTGCGGCGGGAAGGCCGTGCGTGGATGAATTTGGGAGCCGCGGCGGCGGCGGGGGCGCGAGGGCGAAGGCTTTGCTCCCCGTATCTCTCTTGTGGGGGCGTTTTAATTTGTTTTGATTTGATGGAGGCGGGGCGAGGTGGAATGGAAGGAACAGAATGGGGACGCGGATGGGTGACGACGCCTTCTTTCCTTTCCGTGTCTGGAGTAAGTACGATTGTTGATTGCGCTGCCGCGTTTTCTTACGTGTACGGCAGCCAACCACCACGCAGCAACCTGGGACCCGCGAGCCGATCACGGCCTCTGGCTCTTCCTCGGGCCCAGCTTTGTTTGACTGCCTGACAGGTAGGCCACGCGCCGGAGTTATGGGTAGAATCAGGATGCTCGTCTCTCATGGTCACATTTGCCGAAGCGGAAGAGTCCGACCCATTCCCTGCAGGGTGGTGATAACCGAAAACTTTTTGTAAACACCTTCGATCAGATTCACTCAATGAACAAGGATTCGGATTACAAGCTCGGATTTCACAGAAACATTGGAGAAGGAAGGTGCAAATCTAGGAGGAAGAAGAAGAACAAGGGACACACGCGACACACGCACGCCCAGCCAGGCCTCGGCCGAAGCCGCCGTCCAGTCCGTCCGTTCCAAGCCGAGTCTCCTTGTAGCTGACTTCCTGGTATATATGCTCCTCCGTTCCGTCCTCGTGTGACTCCCGAGCAGGCCTTAGCCCATGAGTGGCGGCCCACCAACCAGCCTAGTAGAGAGGTCGTTGACAATCCCCCTTCTTAAAATTCGGCTTGACCCCAAGCCGATGCCTTGTCAAACCTCCAGGATCCCATGGTACATGAGATTCTTCGATTATACGGGTCGGAGATGTGGTCGAGGTGGACTTGCACAAGGTTGATGAAATAGTTGTGGCTGAAGAGGCCTGGCCGAGAAAGACGGCACTGTAGTGGTAGTAGCAGTAGGTCGGAGCTTCAACCATGTTCTCGCCTTTAGCTACAACTTGTGTGAAAAGCCCGCAGAAACAAAGAAGTGCCCAGATGCCAGGATCCCAGGACAAGTACCACACAGGGTATGTCAGTGTTGCTGCAGAAATGAAATGGCTTGACTGGTTGTCGAATTCAATGTTCTCCCAGAAAAATGACCATGTAATCTTCCATTGGGTAACCTCAAAACCACACTGAATAATGTGTCCATTTAAGCAGATAAGCCAATCTTGTACTAGAACGTCCTTAAGAAGGCCAACTTCAATAGGAGTCCCAGGAGAAAATGTATGGTACACATTCAGCATCAATTGGTTAAAAGCTGGCATTGACTCCCTGAGAGTGACCAGCTCACTTCTTCCAGATTTTGAATTAGCCAAATATGAGCCCACGAGCAACCATGCAAACTTCCTGAATTTTGTCTTAACTCCAAGCCAATGTCGACTAAAACCACCAGGATCCCAGTGCATGTGCGGCACACATTTAATCTCAATCTCCAAGTAACAGATCACAGTAGAGCACTCTGGGGTAACGTACATGTGCATACGGTAATGAATAGAGTATGTCAATGTTGTAGGTGGCCATGCAATCACCCACTGAAATTATGCAGTGCCATAACTGTACAAGGAAGCTTTTCCAGGAGGGCAAAACTGAAACCAACCTTCTCTCTCAGCCTGAACTAGTGAATAAACTTCACCATCGGAGAACCTGGAGTGACAGATTGTTGACTGGAAACATGGCCAATGCAGATGCCCACATTCATTGCCAAAGGGATGTGCCCAAGGTTGGCACTCTTCTATTTCCGTTGGCTGTAGCACCATGCTGGAACTCTCACATGAAGGCCAAGGCTGAATCTGAATCGTAGTGTTGCAAAGGAGTTCATCTCGGAAATTAAAGCTGCTATTGTTCGCAAACTGAAGCCACCAGAATAGAGGTACAACAGGACCACAAGCTGAAGCACTAACATAAACTGCCCAAAAGTATACCCCAGAAGGCCATGGTTCCCATTCAGTTAATATCAGGTCAAGTAATCTTGCAATTTCCAATTGGCATTTTTCCGAGCTAGATAGGGACACCCTTCGAGTTGAACAAGGCAGTAGCACATCTTCCCATGGTGGAAAGTTGAATGACCATAAAATTGATTGGGAGAAAGGACATCTAAGAGACCATACGATTGTCCACTGAAGATTTTCACAACTGTATATGGACTCACGCTGATCACAGCAACACTGGAACCAAGACTTCAGTGGTACAAGATTAATTTTCCAGAAATTTTCCGATTGCACGAAAGCAGTGCAAAACTGAAACTGCAATAGTGAATGACTGAACAACCATTGCATCTGCTCAGAACAGTGAGTATGACCTCGCAGAATATGATGATAAATCCATTTTCGCACTGCAGGTGCCCACTGAAATTGCACTCTTGCAGAGTCAAAATTCACAAGCACCCAATGTGGAATAGCAAAATCAAAACTTCCAGGAGTGTAGTTTAGATAACACCAATTCACTAAAGTATATGTAGCTCTGTTCGCCAAAGGTAGAATCCATACGGATAATCCCCAGGAAGGCTGAGAGTGCAACTGCACCAATGCAACCACCCCTTTCAGTATTGTATCAATCAAAAGGCTACAGCTAAGCTGGCTATGCATCAAACGCCCTTGCAAGTAGTTAACTTCACTAGCAGTTAGCAACCTGACAGCGTGCTCATGTTTAATTGTACTCAGCTTGTTATCCATGCCAGACAGTGGAAGTCCTGGATCCCAGGGCAGCAAAAGAATCATGTTACCTGTAGCAAACTGAAAAAATGGCCAGAGCATTACTTCAGTCCTCACGAGCAAAAGAGTGAATAATCGTGATAGCACTACGGTCACACTGTATGTTCCCATGAATTCCTGATGTACATCAGCTGAAATCAGAAAAGGAATGTCCATGAACATCCGAGGCACACTCACAATGGCAAGGTCAACATACTCAGAACTGATAAGGACGGGCTGGGCAATGGCGCAGTTGGTGTCATTTCTCTTCCCGGAGTCTATGCCATTGGAAAACTCCATTGGCCAGGTGGCGAGTGACACCATGGTGTTTATCATACAGATATCAATTGGCATATCCATGCACACACCAAGAGGAGGCCATGGAGGCTTTAGCTCCACATCAAGCCAGATTGCATTCCAATTCCCCACACTGTCCAAACTTACTAAGAGTTCCTTGCCACGCTTTTGCTGCGCATCATGGCATAAGTCATGTCCACGAATCAGAGGTGTTCTTGCAGGATTCCAGCTGGGTGGTGGCCATGGCACAATTGCAGTCGCAGCAGGAACATCATTGAACACCTGGTACGCTTCTGTCAGCATACTTGGTGGCGTCCCAATGGGCTCAGTGACGACCTTGAGTTCTTTGTTGAGGGCGGACATCAAGCACAGCTCTACAGCACCCATTGGTACACTCAGTGGGCTTGGCAAGTCTTCTGGAGGCGCGTTAAAGGATGGCGGCGCACTCCCAGGAGTCAAGGACATGTCCATTGAGTCTTCTCCGCCGGTGCTGTGGTCGTCCGGCAAGCAGATGGCAGCCGTCGATGCAGTGTCACCCATGACGTCCATGTCGAGTGCCTTGTCGCTGAGCTCAGGTGCAGCAAGCTCGGGGACGATGCTGCTTGTGGACGAGTGTGGTGTTGCAAAGGAGATGAATGTAACTGCATCAACAGACGCGGCCTGGCTTGGGCGTTCCGCCGAGCAGGTAGTGGGCACTGAAGCAACGAAGTCGGCAACGCCAAAGTCGACTGCATCTTGGCTGTCCTCGATCTCTGCAGGGGAAGAGAGCATACTGGAGACAGTAGTTGATGATGCCGGGGTCGTTGTCGCACTCGTGTCGCCTGCTAGGCATATGGTCGAACATGTGGAGGGCTTTGAAGCAGCGAGGTGAGTACCGTCGTCGTTGACTGCATCATGGACCGCGTCGACCTCCGTACGGACCAAGATGTTGATGTTGGTGGAGACATCAGTCGTGGCCGACGCTGGTGGTGCGGAGCCACGGACGAGGTAGTCGTAGTAACGCCGGGCCCCCGGGGTGAGGTCATCGCGCGAAGCGAACTCATCGGAGTTGCCGACGATGTAGTCGTAGATAAGCCGGGCCTCCGGGCTGAGGGCGTCGCGAGGAGCGGAGGTGGCGCCGCTCGGAGCGCTCAGGGGCGCGGTCGAGCGCGTCGTTGAGGGGGTCGTCACTGCTTCTGCCGCGCTCTCGTGATCCATGGATTTTGGTTGTGGAGAAAAATTGGGTGGAAATTTTGTGGAATTTTGCGGGGGGACCGAACGGCTCTGATACCAATTGTAAACACCTTCGATCAGATTCACTCAATGAACAAGGATTCGGATTACAAGCTCGGATTTCACAGAAACATTGGAGAAGGAAGGTGCAAATCTAGGAGGAAGAAGAAGAACAAGGGACACACGCGACACACGCACGCCCAGCCAGGCCTCGGCCGAAGCCGCCGTCCAGTCCGTCCGTTCCAAGCCGAGTCTCCTTGTAGCTGACTTCCTGGTATATATGCTCCTCCGTTCCGTCCTCGTGTGACTCCCGAGCAGGCCTTAGCCCATGAGTGGCGGCCCACCAACCAGCCTAGTAGAGAGGTCGTTGACACTTTTAAACAGCTACTGTACCACGTGCGTGTACAGTTCTGGCTGCACGACCGTATCCGAAGGTGCAGCGGCGCTGCCGAATGATGGGCAGACAAAGATCAACGTCGCCTCTACTCTCCGTCTTTTTTTTTGCACAAGGAGGCTCCCGAAGGGGCAGGAAGCATTTCATTTAATCCAAGCAGTGGATGTACATAAAGTTACAAAGGACCCCATAAGATCCGAAAACACACATAGATCCCTAGTATAAGCAGAAAAGACCATGCTGACAGATACTAAAAAGCAATCAGGTCCTTCTCTTTGTCCACCACCGAGCCGGAAGTCAGCGTCGCCGCCGTCATGCCCGGAAGCGGGGACGAAACCACTTGCTCCCGTGCCGACACCTAATGCAGCAGTTGACCTCGAAAGGGTCCTCACAAAGGAGGTTAAACATATGCCAGAGCCCTTAGCCGGCTTTTGGATAGGCCAGACGATGGCCTTGGATGTCGGACGGTTGTTACCCGCCGCCGAGGTGATGCTCCAGAAGATTGCTTCCCAACTCCACTGTTGCTTGATGCTGGAGCTCGCCCAGTCGATTCCACCATCCTTCGCAACCACCGCGCCTGATGGAGGAGAAAGAAGACATGAGGAGCAACAGTACCTTGCAGCAGTAGGTTCTTCATCAACGCCGTCGGAGTAAACCGGCCCGCCGTCATACTCGCCACACTTGCCACGGGTAGGAGGAGACAGGCGAAGAAGATCGGCTTGGAGAAGAACCAGAGGAACCGACGCAGCTGCGAACTGGCCAACGATGAACTCCCTCCTCCCCTCGCCACCGAGGCCGGCCAGAGGACAGAGCCAGTCGCCCACCAACACACCTCGCCCACCACCACTCGATGCAGCCACCGACGCACCCAAGTATCCCCTCCCCTCGCCACCACGGCCGTCCGGAGGAAACACCCGAGCAGAACGAGCAGACATCACCAAGTGGTGACCGCAGGCCACATCTTTATTCAGGAGAGCGTCAGCTTCCTTCCCACCTCCTAGCTCCAGCCAGAGAAGCAAGAAGACAGAGAAGAAGAGCCCTAAGCTCCAGAAATCCCCACAGACGAAAACGACTCTTTTGATGTTCACATTTGCAAATACAATTGATTATCCCGTTCAACATATACTAGCGCACAACACGGTCCATCTTGTTTGCAACGCGGAGTTAAACAAGCCGCGGGGATGGACTAGCGGGTGGATCGGCTAACTGATTTCTTGTCAAGTCTGATGAGTTTACAGCGTCGGAGTATACACAAGTCGGAGCATCGCAGCGACAATGGGACATACTAGAAGGTTTAGGCGCGCTTTGCCGCGCCCGTTTTGTGATAGACGTCTGTTTGTTCTGTGTAGTTCGGTCGTTGTATATTTTTTCAGTTGAATCGGGACAACCATCAGACTTCATAATAATATACAATACTGAAACGTCAAGAACTTCCTCAATTCTGAGAAGTCGTCACGAAGTATCAAAGATAGTGATTAAAAATTATCAAATGGAACAATTGCTGTAAAAGGGTAGACCATTCATGTTTATTCATACCATCTAACCTTTCACATTGCTAGAAAGTGGCATGAGGACTTATCTGGTCTATATGATACTGTATGCAATTATCTCATTTAGGCTTGACATGCTGCGTTTCAAGAATATCACCCTAGAACATTCAGGCTTTATCTGACAAGCTTGGTTTGAAGAAATCACCCTAGACCATTCAGCTTCATCTGACAGGTCGTTTGAAAAAAAATCACCCTAGACCACATTACTGTCGGCATGACCTGTTTGTGAGAAACATACAACAATGCAATGTCTAAAGCGAAATAATAAAGAAGGATCATCTGCTACAGCATATTTCATAGAGAATTTTTGAACTATTCAGTATTGGATTTGTACATTAGTTATTGAAAAGTAGATTTTGCAATAAACATGAAAAGGAAAACGGCATGCGATAGATTCAAACCGAGATGAATTATATGATAAATGTCCAACTTAACAAAAAATACATGATTTAAGACAGGAAGATGGAGACGATGGCCTCAACCTTGTTGCTAGAGGGGATGACCAACCATAAATGTAAACAAAATTCACCTGTCCAATGGAAGTTTCACCAAGTAGAAATCCTGATATATCAGGATTGCGCAAGTTGCGAGTCATCAAGCTGAGGCAATGTCAAAGAAGAAACCTTGTCAGTTTGTATGTCTTTTGATCAAAAGGGCACGTGTATTGTTGTGGTCCACATATTATACTGGACCATGAATGTTTAGTTGATAAAGATCTTGAGAACTTACCAAGTGAATTAATCGCTCCCCAATGCTCTTGAGTTTCCCGTTCAAAAAAAAAAAATGCTCTTGAGTTTTACTCATCTTAAAAAAAAATTCTTTCTTGAGCCGGTATGTCTCTCCCACTCATTCAGGCTCATCAACTGTTTCTTGCAAGACTTTGATTACCCCCAAGAGCAGGGGATCACTGTAGCAATTCTCAATGTGAAAGTAAGGTATCGATCCGTAGGAGTAAGAAGGAAAAGTTATCTATTCCCTACAACTAAAGTGTCACAAGTTTTAGTTGATTATACACTAAACAAGTTCAAAGAGCGAGGTGGTTGATTTAATGGATAGAAGTTTAATGTAACAAAACAAGAATGTAAAAGTGTCCTAATCCTTTTCAATGCAAGAGGACAAGACAAAGGTTTTCTCTTATAGGAACAGTGGACATGGGTTCACTTAATCCTCACGGTGATTATCATGTTATAGATAAAGTACACACAATTGTCATATTTTAATGGTAGCTTTTATGACGGCTATATGTTCTAAAACACATAGTTGAAAGAAATACCCATTTGTGTTGCTAGGTCACCCTCGTAAGGCTAGCGTGGTTGCTGTCACTCTCACATCATACTCTTCTTTTTTACCCCCAGATAAAGGATGTTGGGCTGTATTTCACATGTCACTCAATACATATGCCGTGTCACATCGGCCATCCCGTACCTACATACATCATACTTCTTAATGGACAATATTCTAAACACTAGTGAAATGATTTATATTTCGTGTGTGTGACCACAACTCTCTCATCTATCTACACTTGGTGGTGTCAATCACCTCATGACATGGATAAACAAGGCATCTATTATATTATTAAAACAACGAACAATTAACGGTGGAGATTTGTCACGCTAAAACTAAGTTGCATAAACGGTGCAGATTTAGATCTGCCAACCCGCATATGCGATGTGGAAAAAAGAAGGGATCGATCCAATCTACCGTGCTTGACAATGTTTCACTACACCTGGACTCTTTTCTAGGTTTTCTATTGATGCATCACGGATTCGATGTCTATCGTTTCTTTGTCACCACATAATCGTCCGCCTATACAACAGCGCGACGGCGGCTGGCAGGTCGGCCGGCCATCACCGATATCACCCGCCTATAAAAGATATTCCTCTGCAGTAGCAGCGGGCAGGATTAGCGCCGCCATGCCCAGCCACAAGCCCACAACGCTGGATCGATGGCGCTAATTAATAGTAGTATCTCCAGGCACATGTAAGTAATCAAGTTTTTCTTTCCAATTAGATTCGTATGCTGCTCATATTGATCAGTTCGCCGACACCAAGGTCCACTAATCTGGAAAAACCAACTTGCTGCATGCATGGTAGGATTTACTTTCTTGAGAATATAGTAGGAGAGGCAATACGTGGTAACTGATTTTGCACACCACTTTTTTTTTCGAATGCGGTTTTGCACACGAGTAATCTCACGGTTTTTTGATATCATGGTACAGGTATGACCATGCAGATGCATCGTACGTATCAAAGAGGGTACAGAAGTCAGCCTATCTGATCACAGAAGCACGCCCAGGTTTGCCCACCACGTCCAGCAATAAACATATCAACCAGGCATGATGCCATAGAAGAATAAAAAGATACAATTTGAATGCTACGAAAGATTTGATCAGATGACATGCTTTGTTTAATTTTTAGTGACCAATCATGAAGAGGCGAATTAAAGTGAAAATTATTTGCAGGCCAGAAACATTTGGGCTAGAAATATTTGTTAAAGTTTGTCCATTCTGTTGCACATGCATACATCATGTCAATGAACGGAAATATTTTTTTAACTTTCATTGAATAATTGTTTTCACTCCACGCACCGTTGTAGCAGCCCAGATCAGAATCCGACTAAGGCTTCAACCAGGCGACCCACACAGAACTGCCAAAGCCGGCGTCGACGATAGGCTCATCCCATTGAAGTTGCCATATCAAGGTTTAGGCCTCACGAAGCAATACTGTCGATGTTCCCGACTCGCATTGCCGGACGTGTAGTTCCTCACGCATACCACACTGCCACTATGCACAATCTGCCTCAGTCCACTTCAACTGGCCAGGAAATCAGGATATATATATATCCATTGATGTTGAGGTAGGTAATCATCTAATGCTATTTACTGTTTCTGTATTTTTAACGTACATACAAATTTTGATCGATTAAAGCGACTCAGTAGTATTTGACCCGAAGTCCGCCGGGAAATATATTGGCATGATACAACAAAGATCCATTGTATTAAGGTACACCACCTGCATGCACGCATGATGCATGGCTGGATGCAAGGTAAACTGGTATTATGGTAAAATTTCTGCATCCATGCAAGATGGAGAGCAAACGAATTAAAAATAAGCCCTTTGGCCTCTTAGTAAAGAAGATTTCGTACACGCTAGGTGCTGTGATGAGCCGGGCATGAAAGGCATTAGAAGGTGTGTCCAAGGTACACAAATGTTTGCACTGCTTTTGATATTCGTTCTAGGTGCTACGATTCAACTGTCTAATTCAATTGGAATGGTTCCACGGGCATAAAATTTGCCCTAATTGGAATTGTTCCACGGGCATAAAATTTGCCCTATTCGTCGTCAAAATTGAATATAACAAATAAACTCAATTTTGTAGGGATGAATATGTAACCTTATGCAACTACATGATATAAGCAGGTGCAAATACCTATTATTTATTTCTATTAGTTTGTATTCTATGGTTGTGTAACTTTGGTAAGTGTAAATTACACGGTTCTTAGTGTACTCAATACATGTTCTTTTATTTTTTTTAGTTACTCCCCTAATGATGACATTAATTTCCTAACACAGTCCTATTTTTATCTTAAACTATTGTTGAATATGATAAATGCATCGGGCCAGTATATGATTGCTCGGACGAGTGCAAATTATAAATGATGGTTCTTTGTTCATGAGTTTAGACTTTAGATCGTATATAATTTCAGCAAACAAGCAATGTATTTCGTTTGAACTGGTCAAGAGTAGGGCTGATACAACCATGTAATTTGCTTCATTAAAGATGAAAGGCACAAAAGAAAATTTAATAGCTAGACCCTAACAAAGAAGAGAATAATGATAATTTCAAATCACCGTGTTATCGGAGTGAACCTATTTTGCAAGGAGAATGTGAGCTCCTTAAATTTGAGCGCAAAATTTATAGTGCAAATCTATTTGGTAGAATTTAGATCTTGGAAATAGATGTTTGATGAAATACAAAAGCAATGTTTCGAAATACCAAAAATCCTTTATTTATTTCTAAGATTCTTTTGGTGAATAAAACGAATATTACAGGTTCGGGTTGTTCAGCAAATCATGCATGGAGGCCATGGCGGCGCATATGGCTAGCAGCACGGCCGCAACGAGACGCTGAGGCCGTTCTGTGACCCTGTAAGCTGGATTTGCTCATGTACTTCATTGACGCCTACGAGTCGGAACAATTAAAACATGTGGTGCTGGATTTGGCTGCCAAAGGAGGAGAAAATGATGCACGAAGGCACCATCATACATACAAGTGTATCCTTAATAACTGCAACAAGGTATGTTTGATTATAAGCGTATGAGAGAAATATGCTTGCTATTTAATGCCATAGATGGGACATCAATCATGCATCTGTGTGATCAAGTATACATCAACATGTGTCATTCCTAGGGTGGAAGAGGAGTATATACTGGATCAAGAAAATTAAATTCAGGGCAAAGTCGCATCTATGGGATTCAACCGCAGATGATTGTTGTGGAGTAGAAAAGTTGGGCGTTGAATTTGTAAATATTGTCTTTTCCTATTCTGGGATGATCATATTGTGGAGTGTGAGGGTGTGAGAAGTTGCCATCCTCTTTAATCTCTTTCTGTTGCAGGTGAAACATTGATGGTTTCCTCATGACATTGAGAAATTGTATCACTATGCAAATAAAAAGACAAAAATCGAATCAATTGGACATAGGTTAGTATATCAATGTAATATGCATGCATATTTGCCCTTTTTCTTATCAAGTTAGCAATTTTGTTCAAGTTTGTCCATCCTGTGTTGCTTTCATGATGCAAGGAAGGATTCAAGGTAAGCTGGTTAGATCTCTCCATCATGTTCTGTGATGACACAATCATCTACAACACTTCTGGATATTAGCTACAGCCACTGATATTTTGTGGAGCAAAGAAATCCACTCAAACACAGTAAAAGAGAGAATGCAAATCAAAAGGCAGAATCTGTCAAAAACAGAACAGTCTGGAAAGACCAATTTTTTCGAAGCACTTAAGTTGCTCAGATGCGAAAAGTCAAAACTAATGAAAGTTGCGTACATATATGGGGATCACGCCTGACTTTTTTCAGAATTTTTGGATTTTTCTGGAATGCATACAGCTCAAAACGGTGGACAGCAAAAATCTGTCTCTGCGCAGAAATCCAAATCTAGCATCAATTTTCTATTAGAGGCTTTACTTGGCACACCAATACAATAAAATAAAGATAAAAAGGAGTTGTTACAGAAGTAAGCAAACTCCTTGACTCAAAGAAAAAGAAAAAATGCAGAAATAAAAACATGGGTTGTCTCCCATAAGCGCTTTTCTTTAACGCCTTTCAGCTAGGCGCAGAAAGTGAAAATCAAGTGTTTCCAAGTGAAGAAGGATCCAAATCATAACTTGTTCTAATAATAGAATCAAAAGGCAACTTCATTCTCTTTCTAGGGAAGTGTTCCATACCTTTCTTGAGTGGAAACTGGTACCTTATATTTCCTTCTTTCATATCAATAATGACACCAACAGTTCTAAGAAAAGGTCTTCCCAAAACAATAGGACAAGATGCATTGCATTCGATGTCCATAACAACAAAATCAACGGGGACAAGGTTATTGTTAACCATAATAAGAACATCATCAACTCTCCCCAAAGGTTTCTTCATAGCATTATCAGCAAGATAAACATCCAAATAACAATGTTCCAAATGTGGCAAATCAAGCATATCATAAAGTTTCTTAGGCATAACGGAAATGCTAGCACCAAGATCACATAAAGCATTACAATCAAAATCATTCACCTTCATCTTAATGATGGGCTCCCAACCATCTTCTAGCTTCCTAGGGATAGAAGCTTCATGTTTTAGTTTCTCTTCCCTAGCTTGTATGAGAGCATTTGTAATATGTTTTGTGAAAGCCATATTAATAGCACTAGCATTAGGACTCCTAGCTAGCTTTTGCAAGAACATAATTACTTCAGAAATATTGCAATCATCAAAATCAAAATCATTATGGTCAATGGCAAAGGAACCATTGTCTCCCATATTTCGAAAAAATTTAGCACTCTTATCAGGAACAGTTTCAGTAGTTTTGGGCAATTTTAAACGTTTTGCAGAGGTAGTAGAAACATTGCCGACACCAATTATGTTACCATTGATAGTAGGAGGCTTACTAGTATGTGAAACATTAGCATTACTAGTGGTGGTAATAGTACAAACTCTAGCTATACTATTCTCTTTTTCAATTATATCCTCTCTTTCCCACCTAGCATGCAACTCAGCCAACATCCTAATATTGTTGTCAATTTTAACTTGGATAGCATTGGCAGTAGCAAAAGTATTACTATCAAGAGTTTCAGGTTTGGCTGCCATTTTATTAATTCAAGAAGATTGTGCTTCAGACATGGATGAAATACGGTTTTCAGCAGTGGAAATCTTAGTTTGCAAACCAGAAATCTCCCTATTCAGATTTTCGAGTTGATGCCCTATATTTTTCAACATAGCAGATTGTTCATTCATAGTTTTAGTAAACAATTGATTTTGCTCATATTGTGATTGCATAAAGTTCTTAGTAGCCCTCTCAATTTCTAGCATCCTTTCCTCACTAGGCAATCCATTTCTACCATGAGAATTAAAATAACCATTGCCACTATTAGCAGGATAAGGCTTATAACCGTTGTTACCAAAATTATTCCTATAAGCATTGTTGTTGAAGTTGTTATTTTTAATGAAGTTTACATCAACATGCCCTTCTTGAGCAACCAATGAAGCTAAAGGAACATTATTTGGATCAACATGAGATTTACCATTCACAAGCATAGACATAATAACATCAATCTTATCACTCAAAGAAGAGGTTTCTTCAACAGAGTTTACCTTCTTACCTTGGGGAGTCCTTTCGGTATGCCACTCGGAATAGTTAATCATCATATCATCAAGAAGCTTTGTTGCAGCACCCAAAGTGATGGACATGAAGGTCCCTCCAGAGGCCAAATCCAACAGATCCTCGAAGAAAAATTTAGTCCTGCATAAAAGGTTTGGATGATCATCCAAGCAGTCAGTCCATGGGTGGGTGTAATACCCCGCAGTTATAGGACTCGAGAGGGTAGAAATAGGAATTGCATTTGTGCATTCATGCATCTTTTGGTGAAAACTAGAAAAATTTCGCGCTTTTGTGTTAAAAGAGTCGAGGGTCGATACCAGACGAGTGTCGATGGTCTGGGAGTCAGACATCGACAGATAGTCGAGAGGTATCGATAAACCCTACAAATTATTTTCAAAACCCTAATAGCTTTATTTCAAAATGGACATATAAATTTTGACATGACCTATTTATAAGTTCTTAAATTAAACACATTTCTATATCTTATCCAATCTTATCCACACACAAGATAATTAATACAAACATACACACTTATAAAATTCACAAGTTTGTGAACACATCATATCTAAACATTATAATTATCCAAACTCAAGTCATGCATAAACATTAATTCAAATAGAGGAATTCATTCTTCTTTACAAGAACACATCATTACACTTACAAATAAACAAATATTACAATCTGTCGATTCACAACCAGAGTTACAATTCCATTATTACATCAAGTGTGAGTTTACAAAAGAGTATAAATAAAAATCCTAAAGCTATATCTTCACTTCTGGATATCAAGGAGATCTCCAACCTGCAAAACAAACAAAACAAAACAAAAGAAATGGGGGGTTAAGGTTAAAATGTTGCCAACACCATTTGGTGCTGGCATGTTAATATATGAAACCTGGTTTCAGCCTAACCAAAACTTTGGTTTAATTAGGCTAAGTGTGGAGAATGCAAATCAAATCAAAGGCAACCAAGGGACTGATCAGTTTTGATCATGCTCATTAATCCGAAGGCAACAAATAGGGGCAAAGGCTTAAGCATAGCACTGAACAGATTTAACTTCAGGCAACAAAGAGTAAAGGCAACAAGTGCTATTTTGAGCATTTTGATCTCATAATCATATAAACAAAGCAACATATGAATCTACAAACTCCACACTTAAACCAGGAAACAAATGCAAGCAAAAGGCTGCACATTGGTATCACATTTGCCATTATTTGACAAATGGATCCTAATCCCACTTATTAAGCTAATGACTAGCTTAATTACTCATACACTTGAGTAATCATCTCAAACCGACTTCACTAATCAAATGCTTCACAGCCAAGCAAACCAGCAAAATATCTAGATCAAGATAGGATCAATGACTCGGCTGTGACTCAAGTTTTATCACCAAGGGGAGATGAACTGAGCAGCAGCAGCTGGAGTCTATCTCCAGTGTTAAAAGAATAGTAAAAGTAGTCCAAATAGGCAGCTCGAGGTGAAGAAGGGCCACTGCAAGCAGGTGAATCATCACAAGCCAATTATCCTGGTGTCACAAGCACAAGAAACCCAAAACAGTATATAATCAAGACCAGTTCGAAGCCCCAGCTCATAAATCTTTCAGCAAACACAAATCACACTTATTCCCAAGCACTAGAACATCAAGCATCACCATTTCTATCTGTTCTTCACCAAGAACAACCACAAACCACAAGCCATCATGGAAATTACCTAAACCATCCACCACAAGCCATTTCAGCTAGTAATTAAACTCTAGGAGAAGTCAAGCAGCAAGGAGGAGACGGTAGAACCACAAGGAGCAGTCCAGAAGAGACGGTTGAACCTTGGAGCAAGACCAGAGCTCTTCCGTAGCTCTAGCTGCTCTACAACAGAGGTTGATACAGATGTGCTAGAGAGTGATTTAGCAGGTTCTGTAAATGACAGTACCATGCTTGAGTGCTGGATTAGCATCTGCTCTTAACAGAACCTTGCTCAGCAAGGTAGGGTGCTATAGAAAAGAGTTTAGCACAACAGAGTACTTCTGTTCTGTGCAAGAAATAGGACAGAGAGATGAAAGGGAGTGGATTTGAGTGTTTTAACATTTGTTTGAGCATTTGAGGAAAAAGGGAAAAAGGCAGCAGTGTAGTATCTGTTCTTATTCTGTTTTTATCAAAGCACACAAGTCAGTGAACCAGCAAAGCTGGATTAGCTGAGCTATGCACATCTGAACACATGGAAGAAGCACAAGAAAACATAAAAAGCATTTCTAAACAAGAAAGCTACTGTGTTACTCTACTAGGAGTCATCACAGTAAGCAAAACCTGTAAAAATCATGCTCTAAATCAAGTTATCATCACAGCTAGTACAAGTTCTAGCTCAGAGTTAATTTCCTAAAGTCAAATTCATCATCTGTGAGCAAGAAATGCTCTCCACAATAATTCCAGAAGCTATGGGAAGATCTTCACATGCTTGATCTACCCCATACACTTCTACTGCATGCACATAGAGAAGGCAGTGCACAAATTTGTGTAAATCACCACCAAATCATCATCTGTTCATCAAGGACCTAGCCATGGTTTGAACTCTAGTTCAGATCAGAGCTTTGGGTAGCTAGCAGAAGGTCGGGAGAGAGTAGAGTAGAGGGGGAATATTTCTTACCGTGCGTCCATGGCCGTAGCTCCACGGCGGCGAGGCAGTGCTCCCGTTACTGTTGGAGGGGGCACACGGAGGTCGTAGACCAGCACCACCACACCACGGCGGCACAGGGGACGAAGCCCTGCCCCAGCCATGGTGAGCACGCCAGAGTAGAAGGTCGCAGACGGCGGCGAACTGCGCAGCACCGAAACCCTAACCCTAGGGGATTGGGTTGTGCGCGGCCGCAAGAGGAAGCGGAGCACAAATCCCTCCGGTGAGGAGGAAGAGCGGAGCGAGGGGAAAGTTTTGCCCCACGTCACGGCGGCGGAGATGGCCGGAGTTGGCCGGGGCGAGGCGGCGACGGCACGGCGACATAAGCGCCAGGGAGAGGTCGAGCCAGAGCTCGAACACGAGCGAGAGAGAGAGAGGACTGGCTCGGTCGGTTGACCCGAGCCAGACCCGAGTTTTGACTTGGTTCAACCAAGTTGGACCAGGGGCAATTTTGTAAATTCATAAATTTGAAAATTCAAATCTTTCAAAGAACTCTAAAAATTCAAATAAATTACTAAAAATACAAACAAAATATATACAAATATCAGCAGAAAATAACCTACCCAAATAAAATATCTCTTTGAATTTTTGAAAATGATTTCTTGTAGCAAAAATTCAAAGGATCCTTAAGTGGAAATGACTTTGAAATATTTCAAATTATTTTTAAATAAAATAATATGGGGAAATTATGTATCAAGTTCAAAGTATAATTTGAACTACATTAAGACTGTCATGTTACTCAACCTACCTAAAATTCAAATCAAAGAAATCTTTAAAAGAAATCCTTAACAAAACTCTGGGGAATTTTGGGAAAGAATAAAAATCATCTCATTCTATGCATATTGGCATGTATTTGGTTTTTCAACATTGTGTGATACAGACAGTGATATTGATTTTCAGAACACGCGAGTCCCAATTCGTCGGAAGCTTTAGACTGCACTACCTATCAGTCTCAAGGCAAGTTCCAACTTGCATGTCCTCAATTGATTATTTTTATCAAAGTAATTGCAAAGTACTATGGTTTATCATTGCATGAAAAAGAAAAACCTATTTTCGAATGATGTGAATTGCTATATGTATATGGTTGGCTGGCAGTGGAACCACGGATTGATGTCGTGGTGGAGGTTCCACTGTACGGGAAAGTATATACCTAGGATTAATAACCCATGGCCCAGTGATCCTAGCGCCGTATTGAAGCATCAGCCAACAGATTCACTATGGACGGGCTCGTCAGAGGTTTCTTCCTTCGTTCGCATATCCTCGGCAGACTATTACCTGGTTGAGTCCGTTGCGGCGGCCAACAGCGTGGGAGCGCATACCGTCCCCACCCGACGGGGTGATTTGGAATAGGAGCTCGGGAGTGGTGATGAGTCTTTGGTCTTTGTACCAGACTGGGTCATAAGGGGTGGATATGCGTTGTGCCGGGAAGCGACTCCACATGACTTGTTGCCCTGAGTTCTGGCTATAGCACACATGGTGTGCTGAGAGAGCATAAAGAGCCAGGCTGCTGTTGGGTAAAGTGGTGCAGCTCTGCAGAGCTAAACAAAGAAATTGTGACTGTTACATCCTTGTTCCAGGAGGGGACTACATACCGCAGCGGGAAAGGCATCCCAAGTGATGACTATAAACCCGTGGAGGCTGGGGGCATAGTTTTCTAAAATAAAATGGACCTTTTACTAAAAATGTTTTACAAAACTTGCATATTCATCCATGACTTTTTGGTCAGGATGGTAGATAGAGCATCAT
Source organism: Poa pratensis (assembly GCA_947311845.1). NCBI lineage: Eukaryota > Viridiplantae > Streptophyta > Magnoliopsida > Poales > Poaceae > Poa > Poa pratensis. The sequence continues at coordinate 74,925,138 of CAMZMU010000063.1, forward strand.
ACACCTTATCATCTATTATTGAGCTTGCTGAGTAACGCTAGTGTTGCTCACCCTTTCCTCTTTTGACCCCCTGCTTAGACTCTGAGGAGGTTACCGAGGAGGACTTTGGAGCATACCATGCCGACGAGGTGTACTTTGAAGCACCTGATCTGTCTGAAGGAGTAGAAGGCGTCGACTACATCATCGCCTACGGAGCCGACGACGCCGACGAAGAGGAGGTGGAGACTTAGAGTTATCATAATAGGAACCTGGCCGAGCAAGACTAGACTAGTACTACTTAGCTGCTGAGCCAATATGGTTCTTAGTTTATTGCTTTCTATCGCTAGTAGGTTGACTCCTGTCAACACAGCAATAATAGACGGTCCTCCCTTGTCGGAGGAAGACGTTGAAGTTTTTATGCATTTCTGGCTTGTAATATTCAGCAGTGTGTAATAAAGTGGACCCGCAATGTTTCTGTTGTACTACTCTGAGGGATGTAATATTTACGGATAAGTCCTTCCGTGGGTGTTATGTCAACGACTTGTACACTACAATATGCAGTGGTGTGCGGGGTCACCGCAGATGGTATCAGAGCAATTGCTAGACCTTAGGTTGGAAACCTATTAAAGGGAAAGCCTGTAGGTGTGCGAGGCCTTAGAATGAATCGAGTTTTACATTGTTATGATGGATATTCACTTGAGAATAACATTATCATGCAATTATTACATCAAACTTATACGATTTTCTTGGTTATAACAGCTAGGATGGAGAAACGGGGTTCCAGGAGGGCTGTGCGTATTAAAGATGCTGAGTTGGGCAAGGGTGTTTTCCGGGGAAGCTGGGCTGAAATGCTTGAGCAACTGATCTATTTTCTTGGTATCAAAACCAAGGTGATAGTGAAAGTGATGAGTTTCTACGACGGGTCAATTTTAGCTATGTACCGGGTGGCACTCAAGTTACCAACCGAGCTAAAGATGGGATTTAAAATGCCCTTTGGAGAAGCCAAGAACGTGGAAGTAGCTTTCCAGATTGCGGTTGTCAGAGCAGTCACTGCTATTAGGACATCCAAGGGTCATGTGTTGGGAGAAACGCCGTTTAACGCCATCCCAAGTGCTAATTACCGTCTTGAGGGTCCAGTAGACTATAAGAATTTCCTGAATTCTGATCCACGTGATGTGCCTGAGTTTCTGGATAGCTGTCTCAAGATGATTCGGGCGTATCATAAGACGTTCGGAGTAGTAGTTGGAGAGGTAGAATCCCTGGTAGAGGAGTACTCTAGTCCTGAAGTTATTAAGCAAAGGAGTGAGGTACTGAGGAATGAAGCTGAGAAGGTATACACTGAACCACCACCTACACCTGTTAGGATTATTGAGGAAGTAGAACCATATACCCCAGTTTATCCTACCTATGAACCACCACACCCAAATTACGTCTTAGTAGATGAGGAGAACAGTTGGCAGAGTTGGGAACCTGAAGTACCATGTGCCACAGGTTGGGATAAAAAACCTTATGAGGGAACTCCTAGTGATCCTATTGTGATTCCAGCGGATGAGGAGGAGGAAGAAGTTACTAGTCGCGTCGTTAGAGGAAAGCCAAAGTTGGGACGAGCACGTAAGCCTATTGTGATTGACTCAGATGAGGAAGCTGCTTTGGAGAAAGGCATGTATAAGGCTAAGTATACCCAGGGGGCAAGTTCTTCTAGGCACCCGAAGAAGGAGCCAAGTGAGGAGCCTCGGAGTTATTACTGTAGCACTAATGATGTGCCAACAGGTCTATATAATGATACCGAGGAGTATGGAGGTGAAGGCGTATATGATAGTGAAGCGGAGGCATATAAGTACATCGATAGTTACTTTGGAATGACCGATATGACTCTAGAATCATATCCATCTGATCCTGAGTATCAGCCGGAAGAGAAGGTGAAGTTACCAGGAATTCTCAGGAGGACCAGCCGTAATAGTTGGTGGAAGCCTGGGAAGTATGCGGAGAAGTGAAGCACGACAGAGTGAAGCAGTAGATGTATTATATGTATAATACAGAGTTGTGTAAGGCGTATTGTAAGGCTTGAACGCTAGCAATAAGTGAGGCCTACTCACTTTAGAGTCTGTTACAATTTTGTACCCATGTTTGTAAGCCTACATGTATAATACATGGTATATGTTTGAAAATTTTGGTTTTCTCTGGATCTTTCTGGATTTCCATTGTTTGACTAGTACTTGTGCATGGAATAAGACTCGAAGTGCATATGCATAATGTAATGGAGAGTTCTATTCGATGTAGCAGGACTAGAGGGATATGACGGATCTCGGTGAGGAGAGTGAATTGCAGAGGCAAGAGCGTGAAAACAAGCAGAAACAAGATGCTGAAGCAGGAGGATTACCAATGCCACCAAGGCCAATCACAGAGCAAAGCTTTATGCAGTACATGCAGATGGTGGAAGAAGGCAGGCGTCGAGATCAAGAAAGGCAGAATAAATTCCTACAAGACTTACTGGAAGTGCAAGCAGGGCGAGCTAGAGATGAAGTACCCAAAGGAGTAACATTATCAGATTTGAAGAATGCAAGACCAGTACCTTTTGCAAGAGCACCAGAACCTATGGATGCAGAAGATTGGATTGCTGATACTGAAAGGAAACTCAATACAGTTGGATGTTCTGATGAGGAGAAGGTTAGGTACGCAACCCATTTGCTTACCGGACCTACATCATCCTGGTGGGAAGCTATTGCAGCAACCTTACCAGATGGACATGTAGTAACCTGGGAGGAATTTAAGAAGAGGTTTAGAGAGGCCCATGTTCCTGAAAGTATTATGGAGTTGAAACGGAGGGAGTTTGAGAATCTGAAGCAGAATGAGCTACCAGTTGGACGTTATGTTAATGCGTTCAATATTTTATCAAGGTATGCTTTGGATGAAGTGGATACTGAAGAGAAAAGGAAGAAGAGGTTCATGAAGGGTCTGAATTCTTTCATGAAGATGCAGCTGAGGTTGGCTAAACCAAAAGAGTTTCAGGAGTTGGTTGATGCAGCAATAACTCTTGAAGATGATTATAAATCACTTCAAGAGGAAAGAAGGAAGAAGGCAAGAATGGAACCAAGGAAGTTTCAAGTTCAAAAGCCACCACCAAACTTAAGTTTCAAGCCTAAACTTAGAAGGGATATAAGGAAGCCTATGCCACGAAATCCTAACCCAATGAATAATATCATTTGCAATAGTTGTGGAATGAGGGGACATATGACAAAGGATTGCCAGAAGCCCAAAATCATATGTTTTGGATGTGGCCAAGCTGGACATATTAAGCCTGATTGTCCAAATAGGCAGAATCAATAGGTGAGTCGTGGAACTGGTGGAGGAGATAACCAAGGTGGAGGAGGATTCCAGCCAAGGAATGGAGGATTTGGACGGAGCACGGCGGACAAGAACAAAGGGAAGCCCTATGGGAAGCTGAACTGCACCAGTCTGGAGGAAGTCAACAATACTGACAATACGGTGATCGGCATGCTCAAAATCCTTTCGCATCCTGGCAAAGTTTTGTTTGATACTGGAGCTACTACATCTTTTATTTCACAACAATTTGTGGATGCATATGGGATTAGATGTCAGCCGTTAGAAGTACCCCTTACGGTCATGTCGGCCGGGGGAAAGTTATTCGTAACGCAAGTCAAAATGGATCAAGTGATTATGATCTGTGACCGCGTCTATGACGCAGACTTGTTAGTAATTCCCATGAAAGATATAGCAGTCATCCTAGGGATGGATTGGTTATCAGATCATGGAGCCCAAATAGATTGCGCAGAAAAGACTGTATCCTTGAGAGGACCAGGAGGTTTGAGGACTGTGTATCAAGGAGATAAGCATAGTCACATACATGCAGATCTGCAGTTGAATGCCATGAAGGCAGTCAAGATGGAAGAGATTCCAGTGGTGAAAGAATTCCAAGATGTTTTTCCGGATGAGTTACCAGGAATGTGTGGGGACCCCGGACTAGCTGTCCGAAATACCCGATTATGCTTAACACAACGATCCCGTGATCAGTCTGTCGTTGCACATAATCCGAATTGGGTACCAAAGTTTACATCCATTACAATACCGAATAAAAAGTCTTACATAAATGGTCATTTAGACCAAGTTCTTACATAGGTGCCTTCATGGGCCAAACCAGATATATCAGCGGAAGCTACGGCGTAGTAGACATCATATTCTAACGATGACAACCCGACAGGCAGCTGACTTGTGGAGATCCTTAGTTGGCGTAGAAGTCGCCATATTCCTGCTCGGCGTAGTGCTCCTCCTCGTAGTCTGGCTAGGTCAATAGCCAGGGACGAAACCAATATGAGTACATTTGAATGTACTCGCAAACTACCCCAACATGAGTATGCACCAGTTTTATTTTAGTTGACAACTTTTTTTTTTAAACATCTCTATATCTTTATTGAAAAAGGTAAGAAGAGTTTTATAACTATCTTTAAAGAAGTCACCATTTTCATCTGTTTTTCCAAAACTCCTCCTTTTTCCGACCATAGCCCGTCATGGTCCACTTTCATCCAACCACCTCATACCGATCCGTTGGTATAGGTGTAGGAAACAATCTCCACTTCATTTTTCTTTTAAAACTCAAAGTCTTTTTAAAAACTTGCACATGGTCTTAGGACAGTCTCCCAATTGTCCATATCCGAGGACTCGGCTATTCGAATAGTTTTAACACTCTGCAGAGGTAGCACGCTTTTAGCCCACATCCATCCGGCAACTCATCGTGTCTGCCACGTCTCGCCATACCAGGTGTATGCGAAGTAAGCCGTCGGCCCTAGCCTCTTATTTGCTCATGCTAGTATAGGATCCTTCCCATATGACACTTTCCATCTACACCCAGTCCGGTTTCCCGTCAGAAACCCTAAGTGTGAGGACTCATAGTTTTGTCCGGCGGTTTATGGTGGAACCTTCTATCCTCCCCACCAACTTGTGTGAGGACCCGGGTCAGGGGGTAGGTCCTCGGACCATCCCCTCATGCATAACGGAGTCATCTCCGTCGATGAGGTATCCCATACTAATAAGAGCAAACTACATGACTAAGCCTTTTCCCATATGTGGTAAATGTGGTCGCACAGGGTAAGATTGGTCGCCATAGTACTAGGACACTGTGCATTTTTCATAAACATCACCACTTTTCCACTTTTCCAATACAACACCGACATCTCGGCATTCCATAAACTCACAAGAAATTTCAAAGGAGTTTTGAATAAACAACATTGTTTTCCCATCCTAAAGTTTTATATAAACTACTACATAGGGTGGCAAAATAATATCCATATACTTTTGAAATGGGTTTTATAAATCTTGCTTTGAGAGTAAAACATGTTATGAAAGTAGATGCATATGTTGGTAGTGCAAGCTCAGAGAATAGCTTGCCTTGCTTGGCAAAGTGATCTTGCTCTTGTTCTTCAAATTCAGCAAACTCTCCTTCCTCGATATATCCGACAACGTTCTCGTCTAATTAATAAACAAACAATGCAAACAATCACTAAGCTATACAAGCAATCATCTCAACATAACCATCATCAACATCACAATTAGCTACTGCACACATCAAACCACACAATTTGATTTTCAAATAAGTTGAATTAAACATTATTTAATTAAGTCCAAATTATGGCAGAAACTAGTTATTCATGTTTAAATCCACAACTTGAGTTTTGTTGGTCACAAAAATACAAACTAAATTTCTATAGAAAGCTACTGATGTGTAGAAGACAACCCAATTTGAATTGGATCAATTGGAGTTACCAAACTCCCTACACATTGGACTGAATTCAGTAGCTTAATAATCAAGTTTTAGCTACCATTTAAATTCTATTGTTCCAAAAATTAAACCCTTTTAGGGGTAACTAAACATGGCTATATGTGAGCTAACAAAATTGGTCCTAACTCATTTGGGTCAACCAATAAACATATTTGTTTGTTTTAGTCCAGAAGGGTTTATCTTGAAGTCAACAATTAATACTGCTTAATTAATTCTACCAAAATTAGGGGAGCTAACACAAGGCAGTACTAAGCTAGCAAAATTGGTTTGGAATTATTTGGACTCACAGAGCATCAGAAACAAACAAGTTTAGAATTTAAACCTTCTGTAGCATTTTCAATAATACTTTTTATCTATTTAATTAAATGACATGAGACCAATTGTGTTGGTTAAAAATTTCATAAGCTTTCCAGAACAATTGAGTTTGATTTATTTGGATTCCTAATTCTCAAGTTATTGAATTTCAAAGTCAGGACCAGTACTGACTTCTCAGAGAGGAATTTAAATTCGAAATTAAATCTCTCTGGATAATGTTGAAAAGGCTGACAGGTGGGGCCTACATGGCAGCGGCACATCGCGCGCGGGGAAATGATTTAAAACCTGACGAGCGGGGCCCGCCCGTCAGTCTCTCTCTCTCTTTCACTTCTAAACGAAACGGTACGCAACCGTTGGATTTAGATCCAACGGCCCACGTTTGCCCACGTCGACGGCAAACGTCGGCGACCTAAAACGAGCGGCGCTGCCGCGCCGGCGACGGCGAGGTGGATGAATCTCTCACCTAGAGGGCTCGGGAGGTCGCGGAGATGATGCAGATCGACGGCGGTGGTGAGGTGGAAGCTTCTGGCCGAGTTACACTTGCTGGGGTGGGCTGGTTCGTCGGCGGCGCGCTCTCGCTCTTCCACGGCCACGGGCAGCAACTCCGGCGAGGTTCCACGGCCGCGTCTGGGCACTGATCAAAGGGAAAAAGGGTGCGGTGAGTGCGGTGAAGCAGAGGGAAGCAAGTGCAGGCCAGAGAGGGAAGAATGGGGGAGCAAGGCGCTGCGGCCATGACCGACCTTGACGGCGGCAGTGGCTGCGGCGGTGCACGGCCTCCCGCGGTGCACAGATGAATCGAGAGGGAGGGGTGAGGGAGTGAGGTGGTGTGGTGCTTCCAGAGGGGTGGGGGGTGGTTTTATAGGGCAGGGGCCGGCGTTCGTGGACGAGGCGCACACGGCGACGTCCATGGCGCACGGGAGTGGATCAATTCCACGGCGGTGGTGCGAGGGACGTGGGCGCGCGGTGTTCAGCGGGGTCCGGACACATTCTAGAAGGTGTGGGTCGAGCTGCGCGTGTCGAGGCGCAGAGAGCTGGGCCAATTTGGCCGGCGACGCCGCGGGTGCCACGGCGAGGCATCGGGGAAAGGGCGGCGTAATGGCGCGGGGAGGGGCTCGAGTGCTCTCTCCTGCACGCAGAGGCAGCAGAGGCACCGGGCGCGCGCGCAGGGGGGGCCTGGGCGGCTCGGAAACGGCGATGCGCAGCACGGCGACACGGCGGCACGTCGGGGCGAGGGAGAGAGGTAGGGGATGACGTTTTTGCAGAAAACCCCCTGCCTCCTCTCTGCTTTCTTTTTATTTCTGTTTTAGTCCTTCTGTTAAATCCAGAAGGTTTTCTAGGATTTAATTAGGGCATTTAAACATTTTAGAAAAATTTGCAAAAATTTGTGGGGCCTTCCCATAATGTACAGAAGCTCCACAAAAATTGGCATAAAATAATAAAATGTTTTGAAACATTTTCTTTTATAGTACTTTGTTTATGTTATTTTAATTTATTTCAATTTGTTTTTATTTTAGAATTTCAAAACTAGTTCAAAAATAATATTTGGAGGGGAAAGTGGTAGGAACAAAATGGGGAGTGTTTACATTACAACTCCACTGACTTTGGTTTGAAATAATTGGTTTGTCACTTGAGATTTTCATGTGACAACTTGTCACTTTTATTTTTCTTGCTTTGATTTTATATTTTGTTTTCTTTCTTTCTTACTAGTGTTCACTAGAGCAAACACTCACACAAACAGCAAGAACAACATCTCAAGTAACAAAAGCAATTAACATACAATAAACAACAAAAGTTTTTGTTGGCTCTCATTTTTGGAATATAATCCTGATAATAATTTTGGGATGTTACAATCCTTCCCCCCTTAAAATAAATCTCGTCCCGAGATTTGCTAGGCTTAGGTTTTAAGGAGGTCTGGGAATTCGCTTCTAAGATAATCTTCGCGTTCCCAAGTTGCTTCTTCTTCAGAGTGGTTAGTCCACTGGACTTTGTAAAACTTGATCGCACGTCTTCGGGTAACACGAACATCTTCTTCGAGAATTTTGAGGGGTCTCTCACGATAAGTCAGGTCTTGGTTCAGGTCGATGGAGAGGTGGTCGATGTTTTTGAAAACATCAGGCTGGTCAGGAACTTCAAGACACTTCCGGAGCAAGGAAATGTGGAAGACATCATGATAATCTCCTAACTCCTGGGGTAACTCCAGCTGATAGGATACTTCTCCTCGACGAGCAATGACCTTGAAGGGTCCAATATACCTTGGCGCTAATTTTCCTTTGACATGGAAACGCTGCATTCCCTTGAGGGGTGTCACTCGGAGATACACATAATCTCCGACACTGAAAGTGAGATCACGGCGCTTGGTGTCAGCGTAACTCTTCTGACGGGATTGGGCAGTTTTGAGGCGTTCACGAATAAGCTGAACTTGCTCTTCAGCTTCACGGAGGGTATCTGGTCCGAACAATTTGCTCTCTCCGGTATCGGACCAATTCAGGGGTGTACGACACTTCTTGCCGTAAAGGGCTTCAAAAGGGGCCATTTGCAGACTAGACTGATAACTGTTGTTGTACGAGAACTCTGCAAACGGAAGACAATCTTCCCACTTGGAACCATAGGATAGAACACATGCGCGAAGCATGTCCTCCAATATCTGGTTCACTCGCTCAGTCTGGCCATCGGTCTGGGGATGATAAGCTGTGCTAAAGGCTAACTTGGTTCCGAGGGCTTCATGAAGGGATTTCCAGAATCTTGAGGTGAATTGCGTGCCTCTATCAGATACAATCTTCTTAGGCACACCATGCAGGCTCACTATTCTGGAAATATACAGGTCTGCTAACTGAGCTCCGGTATGAGTGGTCTTGACAGGAACAAAGTGGGCAACCTTGGTCAGTCGATCAACGATGACCCAGATTGAATCATGGCCTCGGTTGGATCTTGGAAGTCCGGTAATAAAATCCATTCCAATCTCATCCCACTTCCACTCGGGAATTTTCAAAGGTTGAAGCAATCCAGCGGGTCGCTGATGTTCAGCCTTGACTCGCTGACAGATATCACACTTGGCTACGAATGAACCAATCTCTCGCTTCATTCCATGCCACCAAAATCTTTCTCGAAGGTCTTGGTACATTTTGGTTCCGCCGGGGTGGATTGAATAAGGGGTCTCATGGGCCTCCTTCAGGATTAACTCCTTAAGTTCCGTGACATTGGGCACACAGATACGGTCATTGAATTTCAGCACTCCTTCAGCATCTTCGGTAAAACCGGGTGCTTTGCCGAGGGAAATTTTCTTCCTAATTCCCTCTATGCTTTCATGACCTTTTGGGCTTCTTTGATTTGATCCATCAGGGTTGGGGTTAACTCTAGATTGGCGAGATAACCATGGCTAACAAGCTCTAGTCCAAAATCTTGGAAGTCTTTGAACAAGGCTGGCTGTTCGGCTTGGATCAGGGCATTCAGGGTGCAAGGTTTGCGACTAAGGGCATCGGCAACTACATTAGCCTTTCCGGGGTGATAATGGATTCCAATATCATAATCCTTGATTAATTCCATCCATCTCCTCTGTCGCAGGTTCAGATCTTTCTGGGTGAAAATATACTTCAAGCTTTTGTGATCTGTATAGACCTCGCAGCGATGTCCCGCAAGATAGGGACGCCACTTCTTAAGAGCAAAGACTACAGCAGCTAACTCCAAGTCATGGGTTGGGTAATTTCTTCATGCGGTCGCAACTGCCGGGACAGATACGACACAACTTTGCCTTCTTGCATCAGAACGCAACCAAGTCCGAGGCGTGATGCATCGCAATACACGTCGAAACTCTGGGTGACGTCTGGCATGATCAGGATTGGGGCTGAGGTTAGTCTCTTCTTCAGTTCTTGGAAACTATCCTCACACTTCTGAGTCCATTCAAATTTCTTGTCCTTCTTCAACAGTTGGGTCAGAGGTTTGGCTATACTGGAAAATCCTTCAACGAACTTGCGGTAATAACCGGCAAGTCCGAGAAAGCTTCGGATTTCAAAAACATTGGTTGGGGATAACCAGTCAAGAATGGCTTGTATCTTCTCAGGGTCAACAGAAATTCCTCCGCAGACACAATATGTCCGAGAAATGCCACTTCACTGAGCCAAAACTCACACTTGCTAAGCTTGGCATACAGCTGGTGCTCTCGGAGGTCTCCAAAACTAGACGCAGGTGTTCAGCATGCTCTTCTTCGGTCTTGGAATAAATAAGGATGTCATCAAGGAAAACTACCACGAACTTGTCGAGGTACTCCATGAAAATCTTGTTCATGAGATTCATGAAATAGGCTGGGGCATTGGTCAGACCAAAAGACATCACGGTGTATTCAAACAACCGTAACGAGTGGTGAAGGCGGTCTTGGGAATATCTGTCTCTCTGATCTTCAACTGATGGTATCCTGTCCGAAGATCGATCTTTGAAAAGACTCGGGCTCCGTTCATTTGATCGAACAGATCCTCGATCTTGGGAAGAGGGTACTTATTTTTAATGGTCACGTCATTCAGCTTGCGATAATCCACACACAGGCGTGTGGTACCGTCTCTCTTGTCCACAATATAATGGGTGATCCCCATGGTGAAGCGCTTGGGCGGACAAGACCTTTGCTTAGCATATCAGCCAACTGCTTCTTCAACTCAACCAGTTCTTCCGGATTCATCCGATAAGGCTTTTGGGATATGGGGGATGTTCCTGGGATAAGCTCAATTATGAACTCAATATCCCTATCTGGCGGCATACCAGGCAATTCTTCTGGGAAAACATCCTTGAACAGATGAACAACACGGATCTCATCTAGGGCGGGTCGAGCTATGCTCTCATGGCAGCCTGGGTGAGGTTGACTAGTTTCAGACACATACTCCACTTCTACTTCTTTGTCGGTGGTGATGGATACAGCTCTTCTGGCACAGTCAATTCGACCATGGTACTTGGCTAACCAATTCATACCGAGTATAACATCGATGCCTTGGGTTCCCAGAACAATTAAGTTAACTGGAAACTTTTCTCCTTTGATCTCAAGGGGTACATCGGAGCAAAACATCTTGGTCTCTACGGTGGATTCTGGGATTTGGATGACCATGGGTTTGGGTAAGAGGCTCTTAACTAAACCTCCCTTAGCAACAAATTCTTGGGTAACAAATGAATGGGTAGCACCAGAATCAAACAGAACAGTTGCAGGTACTGAGTTGACAAGGAACGTACCCAGCACAACATCCGGAGCATCCTGAGCTTCTTCAGCATTGATGTGGTGCAGACGACCCTTGGCAACAGCAGCATTTCCGCGAGGTGCGGCATTCTTGCCATTTCCATTTCCATTGCGGCCTTGACCATTGTTCTGTGCCGGCGCATTGGGGCGCTGGACATTCCTCTTGGGATTGGGACATTCTTTGGAGTAGTGACCCTTGTTGCCGCATTCAAAGCAGATCACATTGGGATTGCGGGTGAAGTTGTTGAAGTTTCCTCCGGGACGGTTATTGTCATTGGGGCGGTTGAAGTTGTTTGGGCGGTTAGGGTAATTGGGGCGTGGAGCTTGGGGTGGACGATAGGCAGGCCTGGTGTTCTGCTGAAAGATACGAGGTTTCTGGCTGCTCGAGCCTTCCTGAGCATTCATCCTCCTCTTGCGACCTTCATACATCGACTTGCGCTTGGTCTCCAGCTGGATGGCTTTGTCCACAAGTGACTCCAGATCACGGAAGTCATGGATAACCAAAGCACACTGAAGTTCATCATGAGTCCACTCATGAAACGCTCCATCTTCTTCTCTTCCTTGTCGGTGTCATCAGGAGCATACCGAGATAAGTCGGTAAACTCCTCAAGATAACCGACCACATCTCTACTTCCCTGCCTCAGTTTGCGGAACTCATCCTTCTTCCTCTCAATAAGTCCACTGGGAATATGCTTCTTGCGGAACTTCTCCTGGAACTCAGCCCAGTTGATGACATGACCAGCTGGCTGGAGAGTCTTGGTAGTTTCCCACCAAGCTCTTGCAGGTCCAGCGAGATAGTGGGTTGCATACAACACTTTCTCATTTTCTCCCACAGCAGCAACTTCAGATTATTGTCGATGGTGCGAAGCCAATCATCGGCTTCTAGTGGGTGAAGTCCCTTGGAGTAGGTGGGTGGGTTGGTCTTCTGAAAATCACCCAAGGTAGATCGCTGGTTTCCATCGCCATTGCCGTTACCACCATTGTTGTTGTTGTTGTTATTGTTGTTGTTGTTATAAGCGGCTGCGAGTTGTTGTAAGGCAGCGAGATGAGCTTGGCGCTCTTGCCGGGCATTTTCACGCTCCTCCATGATAAGTGCGAGAAGTTGGGTGGGGGTTGGGTCCGGTGGTGGTGGTGCTGATCCTGATCCTTCCGCATTGCTGCGACGGGGTGGCATCCTGAAGCACACCGGGTATAAGAGACAAGGCAAGAAAAGTTCGACTAAGGGAAAAGACGATCTCTCAAGTGGTTGATTAATTCTAAGATTTATATGAAAATAGTTTACACAGATTTAAACAAGACAAACATACTTATATTTCACAAACAATACATCAAGGAGTTCACATCAACATCAAGCTTACAACATCAAGCTTACATCTAGGATACATAACATCTGGTTTCCAAAAGAACCACTACTACTACTCGACTAGCTATAGGGGTCAACCTAATCCTGCGGTAGTGATCAAGTCACTCGCCTACTGAGGTGGAACCTCCAGCTCTAACACGTCAGCATCTGACTGGTAGGCTGGCTCCTCGGGATCCTCCTCCTCGTCCTCGAGAACTGGCTCGAGTGGCTCCTCCTCCTCGTCAACTAACTCCTCCTCATCATCCTCCTCCTCACAGTCCATCTCCTCCACGAAGTCATCATCGTCACTGAGGAAAGCGTCGTTCTCCTTGCGGAGATCCTCGCCCTCCTCCTCCATCTCGTCAGTATGGTGCTCTAGATCCTCAATCAGTCCGTCCTGCTCTGCCACCTTCGTGCGGAGCTTCACGATAGTCTTCCTCAGCTGGGCCCTCTTCCTGAGAAGAGCAACCTTCTCCACCATCAGCTTCATCTCGTTCTCGCGAAGCTCAACGAGCGACTCGCGGTCGAAGTGGAGCTGAATCCTAGTGCGCAACAGATCATCCTGAGTGCACTGAAGTAAGATCTCCATGTCCATGATGTAGCTCCCAAACATCGGGTGGTAAGGTGAAGGAGTAGGGTGTCCATCGCAGTTGCGCCTCCCGTAGAACCGGAAACGGGAGTCTACTAACTCCGCCTTGTGCTCCTCACAAAGTCGGGCTAGCATCCTCTGTGTAGCAGTACAGAGACCGTCAACCCAGGTGGCCTCCTTGGTGGTGAAGATGAGCGTCCTGGAACTGGGAGACTTGATGTTCCTGCGAACTGACGATCTGATGAGCCAGCTCAGCCTTCCAACACCGTGAACATCAATCTGAGCTCCCTCAAACTCTGGAGCGGGGCGACCTAACAGCTTGGTCAACTCGAACAAGTCCCTCTCAAACGTCAGCTTGCTGTCCTTCTCCAGCTGAACGAACTCGGTCCAATGGAGTGCCATCTACAGTTTTTAAGCAAAATTTTAAGTTAGTTAGGTGACAAGTATATCAAAATTTTAATATAGTAGGGCAACAAGTGAGTCAAATTTTAAGCTTAATGAGAGGTGACTCGAAGTGCATATGCATAATGTAATGGAGAGTTCTATTCGATGTAGCAGGACTAGAGGGATATGACGGATCTCGGTGAGGAGAGTGAATTGCAGAGGCAAGAGCGTGAAAACAAGCAGAAACAAGATGCTGAAGCAGGAGGATTACCAATGCCACCAAGGCCAATCACAGAGCAAAGCTTTATGCAGTACATGCAGATGGTGGAAGAAGGCAGGCGTCGAGATCAAGAAAGGCAGAATAAATTCCTGCAAGACTTACTGGAAGTGCAAGCAGGGCGAGCTAGAGATGAAGTACCCAAAGGAGTAACATTATCAGATTTGAAGAATGCAAGACCAGTACCTTTTGCAAGAGCACCAGAACCTATGGATGCAGAAGATTGGATTGCTGATACTGAAAGGAAACTCAATACAGTTGGATGTTCTGATGAGGAGAAGGTTAGGTACGCAACCCATTTGCTTACCGGACCTACAGCATCCTGGTGGGAAGCTATTGCAGCAACCTTACCAGATGGACATGTAGTAACCTGGGAGGAATTTAAGAAGAGGTTTAGAGAGGCCCATGTTCCTGAAAGTATTATGGAGTTGAAACGGAGGGAGTTTGAGAATCTGAAGCAGAATGAGCTACCAATTGGACGTTATGTTAATGCGTTCAATATTTTATCAAGGTATGCTTTGGATGAAGTGGATACTGAAGAGAAAAGGAAGAAGAGGTTCATGAAGGGTCTGAATTCTTTCATGAAGATGCAGCTGAGGTTGGCTAAACCAAAAGAGTTTCAGGAGTTGGTTGATGCAGCAATAACTCTTGAAGATGATTATAAATCACTTCAAGAGGAAAGAAGGAAGAAGGCAAGAATGGAACCAAGGAAGTTTCAAGTTCAAAAGCCACCACCAAACTTAAGTTTCAAGCCTAAACTTAGAAGGGATATAAGGAAGCCTATGCCACGAAATCCTAACCCAATGAATAATATCATTTGCAATAGTTGTGGAATGAGGGGACATATGACAAAGGATTGCCAGAAGCCCAAAATCATATGTTTTGGATGTGGCCAAGCTGGACATATTAAGCCTGATTGTCCAAATAGGCAGAATCAATAGGTGAGTCGTGGAACTGGTGGAGGAGATAACCAAGGTGGAGGAGGATTCCAGCCAAGGAATGGAGGATTTGGACGGAGCACGGCGGACAAGAACAAAGGGAAGCCCTATGGGAAGCTGAACTGCACCAGTCTGGAGGAAGTCAACAATACTGACAATACGGTGATCGGCATGCTCAAAATCCTTTCGCATCCTGGCAAAGTTTTGTTTGATACTGGAGCTACTACATCTTTTATTTCACAACAATTTGTGGATGCATATGGGATTAGATGTCAGCCGTTAGAAGTACCCCTTACGGTCATGTCGGCCGGGGGAAAGTTATTCGTAACGCAAGTCAAAATGGATCAAGTGATTATGATCTGTGACCGCGTCTATGACGCAGACTTGTTAGTAATTCCCATGAAAGATATAGCAGTCATCCTAGGGATGGATTGGTTATCAGATCATGGAGCCCAAATAGATTGCGCAGAAAAGACTGTATCCTTGAGAGGACCAGGAGGTTTGAGGACTGTGTATCAAGGAGATAAGCATAGTCACATACATGCAGATCTGCAGTTGAATGCCATGAAGGCAGTCAAGATGGAAGAGATTCCAGTGGTGAAAGAATTCCAAGATGTTTTTCCGGATGAGTTACCAGGAATGTGTGGGGACCCCGGACTAGCTGTCCGAAATACCCGATTATGCTTAACACAACGATCCCGTGATCAGTCTGTCGTTGCACATAATCCGAATTGGGTACCAAAGTTTACATCCATTACAATACCGAATAAAAAGTCTTACATAAATGGTCATTTAGACCAAGTTCTTACATAGGTGCCTTCATGGGCCAAACCAGATATATCAGCGGAAGCTACGGCGTAGTAGACATCATATTCTAACGATGACAACCCGACAGGCAGCTGACTTGTGGAGATCCTTAGTTGGCGTAGAAGTCGCCATATTCCTGCTCGGCGTACTGCTCCTCCTCGTAGTCTGGCTAGGTCAATAGCCAGGGACGAAACCAATATGAGTACATTTGAATGTACTCGCAAACTACCCCAACATGAGTATGCACCAGTTTTATTTTAGTTGACCACTTTTTTTTTTAAACATCTCTATATCTTTATTGAAAAAGGTAAGAAGAGTTTTATAACTATCTTTAAAGAAGTCACCATTTTCATCTGTTTTTCCAAAACTCCTCCTTTTTCCGACCATAGCCCGTCATGGTCCACTTTCATCCAACCACCTCATACCGATCCGTTGGTATAGGTGTAGGAAACAATCTCCACTTCATTTTTCTTTTAAAACTCAAAGTCTTTTTAAAAACTTGCACATGGTCTTAGGACAGTCTCCCAATTGTCCATATCCGAGGACTCGGCTATTCGAATAGTTTTAACACTCTGCAGAGGTAGCACGCTTTTAGCCCACATCCATCCGGCAACTCATCGTGTCTGCCACGTCTCGCCATACCAGGTGTATGCGAAGTAAGCCGTCGGCCCTAGCCTCTTATTTGCTCATGCTAGTATAGGATCCTTCCCATATGACACTTTCCATCTACACCCAGTCCGGTTTCCCGTCAGAAACCCTAAGTGTGAGGACTCATAGTTTTGTCCGGCGGTTTATGGTGGAACCTTCTATCCTCCCCACCAACTTGTGTGAGGACCCGGGTCAGGGGGTAGGTCCTCGGACCATCCCCTCATGCATAACGGAGTCATCTCCGTCGATGAGGTATCCCATACTAATAAGAGCAAACTACATGACTAAGCCTTTTCCCATATGTGGTAAATGTGGTCGCACAGGGTAAGATTGGTCGCCATAGTACTAGGACACTGTGCATTTTTCATAAACATCACCACTTTTCCACTTTTCCAATACAACACCGACATCTCGGCATTCCATAAACTCACAAGAAATTTCAAAGGAGTTTTGAATAAACAACATTGTTTTCCCATCCTAAAGTTTTATATAAACTACTACATAGGGTGGCAAAATAATATCCATATACTTTTGAAATGGGTTTTATAAATCTTGCTTTGAGAGTAAAACATGTTATGAAAGTAGATGCATATGTTGGTAGTGCAAGCTCAGAGAATAGCTTGCCTTGCTTGGCAAAGTGATCTTGCTCTTGTTCTTCAAATTCAGCAAACTCTCCTTCCTCGATATATCCGACAACGTTCTCGTCTAATTAATAAACAAACAATGCAAACAATCACTAAGCTATACAAGCAATCATCTCAACATAACCATCATCAACATCACAATTAGCTACTGCACACATCAAACCACACAATTTGATTTTCAAATAAGTTGAATTAAACATTATTTAATTAAGTCCAAATTATGGCAGAAACTAGTTATTCATGTTTAAATCCACAACTTGAGTTTTGTTGGTCACAAAAATACAAACTAAATTTCTATAGAAAGCTACTGATGTGTAGAAGACAACCCAATTTGAATTGGATCAATTGGAGTTACCAAACTCCCTACACATTGGACTGAATTCAGTAGCTTAATAATCAAGTTTTAGCTACCATTTAAATTCTATTGTTCCAAAAATTAAACCCTTTTAGGGGTAACTAAATATGGCTATATGTGAGCTAACAAAATTGGTCCTAACTCATTTGGGTCAACCAATAAACATATTTGTTTGTTTTAGTCCAGAAGGGTTTATCTTGAAGTCAACAATTAATACTGCTTAATTAATTCTACCAAAATTAGGGGAGCTAACACAAGGCAGTACTAAGCTAGCAAAATTGGTTTGGAATTATTTGGACTCACAGAGCATCAGAAACAAACAAGTTTAGAATTTAAACCTTCTGTAGAATTTTCAATAATACTTTTTATCTATTTAATTAAATGACATGAGACCAATTGTGTTGGTTAAAAATTTCATAACCTTTCCAGAACAATTGAGTTTGATTTATTTGGATTCCTAATTCTCAAGTTATTGAATTTCAAAGTCAGGACCAGTACTGACTTCCCAGAGAGGAATTTAAATTCGAAATTAAATCTCTCTGGATAATGTTGAAAAGGCTGACAGTGGGGCCTACATGGCAGCGGCACATCGCGCGCGGGGAAATGATTTAAAACCTGACGAGCGGGGCCCGCCCGTCAGTCTCTCTCTCTCTTTCACTTCTAAACGAAACGGTACGCAACCGTTGGATTTAGATCCAACGGCCCACGTTTGCCCACGTCGACGGCAAACGTCGGCGACCTAAAACGAGCGGCGCTGCCGCGCCGGCGACGGCGAGGTGGATGAATCTCTCACCTAGAGGGCTCGGGAGGTCGCGGAGATGATGCAGATCGACGGCGGTGGTGAGGTGGGAGCTTCTGGCCGAGTTACACTTGCTGGGGTGGGCTGGTTCGTCGGCGGCGCGCTCTCGCTCTTCCACGGCCACGGGCAGCAACTCCGGCGAGGTTCCACGGCCGCGTCTGGGCACTGATCAAAGGGAAAAAGGGTGCGGTGAGGGCGGTGAAGCAGAGGGAAGCAAGTGCAGGCCAGAGAGGGAAGAATGGGGGAGCAAGGTGCTGCGGCCATGACCGACCTTGACGGCGGCAGTGGCTGCGGCGGTGCACGGCCTCCCGCGGTGCACAGATGAATCGAGAGGGAGGGGTGAGGGAGTGAGGTGGTGTGGTGCTTCCAGAGGGGTGCGGGGGTGGCTTTATAGGGCAGGGGCCGGCGTTCGTGGACGAGGCGCACACGGCGACGTCCATGGCGCACGGGAGTGGATCAATTCCACGGCGGTGGTGCGAGGGACGTGGGCGCGCGGTGTTCAGCGGGGTCCGGACACATTCTAGAAGGTGTGGGTCAAGCTGCGCGTGTCGAGGCGCAGAGAGCTGGGCCAATTTGGCCGGCGACGCCGCGGGTGCCACGGCGAGGCATCGGGGAAAGGGGCGGCGTAATGGCGCGGGGAGGGGCTCGAGTGCTCTCTCCTGCACGCAGAGGCAGCAGAGGCACCGGGGCGCGCGCAGGGGGGGCCTGGGCGGCTCGGAAACGGCGATGCGCAGCACGGCGACACGGCGGCACGTCGGGGCGAGGGAGAGAGGTAGGGGATGACGTTTTTGCAGAAAACCCCCTGCCTCCTCTCTGCTTTCCTTTTTATTTCTGTTTTAGTCCTTCTGTTAAATCCAGAAGGTTTTCTAGGATTTAATTAGGGCATTTAAACATTTTAGAAAAATTTGCAAAAATTTGTGGGGCCTTCCCATAATGTACAGAAGCTCCACAAAAATTGGCATAAAATAATAAAATGTTTTGAAACATTTTCTTTTATAGTACTTTGTTTATGTTATTTTAATTTATTTCAATTTGTTTTTATTTTAGAATTTCAAAACTAGTTCAAAAATAATATTTGGGAGGGGAAAGTGGTAGGAACAAAATGGGGAGTGTTTACATTACAACTCCACTGACTTTGGTTTGAAATTAATTGGGTTTGTCACTTGAAGATTTTCATGTGACAACTTGTCACTTTTATTTTTCTTGCTTTGATTTTATATTTTGCTTTCTTTCTTACTAGTGTTCACTAGAGCAAACACTCACACAAACAGCAAGAACAACATCTCAAGTAACAAAAAGCAATTAACATACAATAAACAACAAAAGTTTTTGTTGGCTCTCATTTTTGGAATATAATCCTGATAATAATTTTGGGATGTTACAATCCTTCCCCCCTTAAAATAAATCTCGTCCCGAGATTTGCTAGGCTTAGGTTTTAAGGAGGTCTGGGAAGTCGCTTCTAAGATAATCTTCGCGTTCCCAAGTTGCTTCTTCTTCAGAGTGGTTAGTCCACTGGACTTTGTAAAACTTGATCGCACGTCTTCGGGTAACACGAACATCTTCTTCGAGAATTTTGAGGGGTCTCTCACGATAAGTCAGGTCTTGGTTCAGGTCGATGGAGAGGTGGTCGATGTTCTTGAAAACATCGGGCTGGTCAGGAACTTCGAGACACTTCCGGAGCAAGGAAATGTGGAAGACATCATGATAATCTCCATGAACTTGATGAACAAGATTTTTATGCCTTATCTGGACAAGTTTGTGATTGTGTTCATTGATGATATATTGGTCTATTCCAAGACCAAGGAAGATCATGCACACCACTTGAGTATTGTGTTGCAGACATTAAGGGAACATCAGTTGTATGCCAAATTCAGTAAGTGTGAGTTTTGGTTGGATCAAGTAGAATTTCTTGGACATGTGATTAGCAAGGAGGGAATTGCAGTTAATCCTGAGAAAGTAAAGGCAGTATTGGATTGGGAAGCACCCAAGAACCCTAAGGAAATTAGAGGATTTTTGGGAATGGCCGGATATTATCGGAGATTTATTGAAGGATTTTCTAAGATAGCTGGACCATTGACAAAGCTACTCAGAAAGAATGTTCCATTTGAATGGACGGAGAAGTGTGAGAAAAGTTTCCAAGAACTCAAAGAGAAGTTAACAACAGCACATGTGTTAGCAGTACCATAGACTGGAAAAGTTTACACAGTATATTGTGATGCATCTAAAAATGGACTAGGTTGTGTATTGATGCAAGATCGCAAGGTAATTGCTTATGGATCAAGACAGTTAAAACCACATGAACTCAATTATCCTACACATGATTTGGAGTTAGCAGCAGTTGTTTATGCTTTGAAGCAATGGAGACATTTCCTCTATGGAGAAAAGTGTGAACTGTATACGGATCATAAGAGTTTGAAATACTTCTTCACACAAAAGGAATTGAATATGAGGCAGAATAGATGGTTGGAGTTAATCAAGGATTATGACCTGACAATAAATTACACTCCAGGAAAAGCCAATGTAGTGGCAGATGCATTAAGTCGTAAGGTGAACTGTAATCCTTAGATGGAAGAAGGAATGTCTAAGGAATTGAGGAATGAGATACACCGAGCTGGTATTGAGATCTGGGATGGTCCAGAGTTGAATAGTATCGCAGCTATGGAGGTTGTTGAAGAAACAGAGATGGAATTGAAAGAAAATATCCTTTATAGGCAAAGAGAAGATGAATTCATAGCCGAAGAAATCTGCAGAATCAAAGAAGGTAGAAGATCTGAATTCACCTTGAAATCAGAAAATGATTCATTATGGTATCATGGTAGAATATGTGTTCCAGATATCCAAGAGATCAAAAGCATAATTTTGAAAGAAGCACACGAGACACCATATTCTATACATCCAGGTAGTACTAAGATGTACATGGATTTGAAGAAGACATTTTGGTGGAATAATATGAAAAGGGAGATTGCAAGATATGTTGCAGAATGTCATGTTTGCAGACAAGTAAAAGCGGAACATCAGAGTCTAGCAGGGTTATTACAACCACTACCAATTCCCAAATGGAAATGGGAAGAGATTCGTATGGATTTTATCACAAGATTACCCAAAACAACGAGAAATAAGGACTCTATCTGGGTAATAGTGGATAGATTAACAAAGAGTGCTCATTTCTTAGCTGTGAACCAGAAAGATACTGCAGCACAGTTGACCGAACAATATGTGAAGGAGATAGTTAGTAAGCATGGAGTTCCACAAAGTATTGTATCGGATCGTGGATCCATATTTACTTCAGCCTTTTGGATACATCTTCACAAACAGTTGGGTTCAAATTTACAGTACAGTACTGCGTATCACCCACAAACTGGTGGACAGACTGAGAGAACAAATCAAATACTTGAAGATATGTTGAGAGCCTGTGCACTTGATTTTGGAGGATCATGGGATGAACACTTAGCTTTAGCTGAATTTTCCTATAACAACAGTTATCAAAGTAGTATTCAGATGGCACCATTTGAAGCTCTATATGGAAGGAAATGTAGATCACCAATATGTTGGTTTGAAGTGGGAGAGAGCAAAGAATTTGCACCAGAGTACATAAAGGAACAACAGCAGATTGTTGATATTATTAGAGATCATCTCAAAATAGCTCAGAGTAGACAGAAGAGTTACGCTGATCTATCCAGAAGACAATGGGAACCAGAGGTACAAGATATGGTATATCTAAGAGTTAGTCCTACCAAGGGAGTGAAGAGATTTGGAGTAAAAGGAAAGTTGAGTCCCAGATACATAGGACCGTTCAGAATTTTAAGCCGGAAAGGTGAAGTAGCCTATGAATTGGAATTACCTGCTATATTATCACAAGTTCACAATGTGTTCCATGTGTCTCAACTCAAGAAGTGCTTGAAACCACCAGAAGGACCAATTGAGTTTGAAAAGTTGAATTTAAAGCCAGACCTATCATATGAGGAGCAGCCTGAGAAGATACTGAGGGAGAATTGGAAAAGATTAAGGAATCGAGCAATCAAGTTTTGTTTAGTTCAGTGGAAGAACCACTCAGATCGAGAAGCAACTTGGGAAAAAGAAGAAGATTTGCGACGAGATTACCCACAGTTGTTCAGGTACCCCAGAAAAAAAAAACTTCGGGACAAAGTTCAGTTTAAGGGAGAGGATGTAATACCCCGCAGTTATAGGACTCGAGAGGGTAGAAATAGGAATTGCATTTGTGCATTCATGCATCTTTGGTGAAAACTGGAAAAATTTCGCGCTTTTGTGTTAAAAGAGTCGATGGTCGATACCAGATGAGTGTCGATGGTCTGGGAGTCAGACATCGACAGATAGTCGAGAGGTATCGATAAACCCTACAAATTATTTTCAAAACCCTAATAGCTTTATTTCAAAATGGACATATAAATTTTGACATGACCTATTTATAAGTTCTTAAATTAAACACATTTCTATAGCTTATCCAATCTTATCCACACACAAGATAATTAATACAAACATACACACTTATAAATTCACAAGTTTGTGAACACATCATATCTAAACATTATAATTATCCAAACTCAAGTCATGCATAAACATTAATTCAAATAGAGGAATTCATTCTTCTTTACAAGAACACATCATTACACTTACAAATAAACAAATATTACAATCTGTCGATTCACAACCAGAGTTACAATTCCATTATTACATCAAGTGTGAGTTTACAAAAGAGCATAAATAAAAATCCTAAAGCTATATCTTCACTTCTGGATATCAAGGAGATCTCCAACCTGCAAAACAAACAAAACAAAACAAAAGAAATGGGGGGTTAAGGTTAAAATGTTGCCGACACCATTTGGTGCTGGCATGTTAATATATGAAACCTGGTTTCAGCCTAACCAAAACTCTGGTTTAATTAGGCTAAGTGTGCAGAATGCAAATCAAATCAAAGGCAACCAAGGTACTGATCAGTTTTGATCATGCTCATTAATCCGAAGGCAACAAATAGGGGCAAAGGCTTAAGCATAGCACTGAACAGATTTAACTTCAGGCAACAAAGAGTAAATGCAACAAGTGCTATTTTGAGCAGCAGCAGCTGGAGTCTATCTCCAGTGTTAAAAGAATAGTAAAAGTAGTCCAAATAGGCAGCTCGAGGTGAAGAAGGGCCACTGCAAGCAGGTGAATCATCACAAGCCAATTATCCTGGTGTCACAAGCACAAGAAACCCAAAACAGTATATAATCAAGACCAGTTCGAAGCCCCAACTCATAAATCTTTCAGCAAACACAAATCACACTTATTCCCAAGCACTAGAACATCAAGCATCACCATTTCTATCTGTTCTCTACCAAGAACAACCACAAACCACAAGCCATCATGGAAATTACCTAAACCATCCACCACAAGCCATTTCAGCTAGTAATTAAACTCTAGGAGAAGTCAAGCAACAAGGAGGAGACGGTAGAACCACAAGGAGCAGTCCAGAAGAGACGGTTGAACCTTGGAGCAAGACCAGAGCTCTTCCGTAGCTCTAGTTGCTCTACAACAGAGGTTGATACAGATGTGCTAGAGAGTGATTTAGCAGGTTCTGTAAATGACAGTACCATGCTTGAGTGCTGGATTAGCATCTGCTCTTAACAGAACCTTGCTCAGCAAGGTAGGGTGCTATAGAAAAGAGTTTAGCGCAACAGAGTACTTCTGTTCTGTGCAAGAAATAGGACAGAGAGATGAAAGGGAGTGGATTTGAGTGTTTTAACATTTGTTTGAGCATTTGAGGAAAAAAGGGAAAAAGGCAGCAGTGTAGTATCTGTTCTTATTCTGTTTTTATCAAAGCACATAAGTCAGTGAACCAGCAAAGCTGGATTAGCTGAGCTATGCACATCTGAACAAATGGAAGAAGCACATGAAAACATAAAAAGCATTTCTAAACAAGAAAGCTACTGTGTAACTCTACTAGGAGGCATCACAGTAAGCAAAACCTGTAAAAATCGTGCTCTAAATCAAGTTATCATCACAGCTAGTACAAGTTCTAGCTCAGAGTTAATTTCCTAAAGTCAAATTCATCATCTGTGAGCAAGAAATGCTCTCCACAATAATTCCAGAAGCTATGGGAAGATCTTCACATGCTTGATCTACCCATACACTGCTACTGCATGCACATAGAGAAGGCAGTGCACAATTTTGTGTAAATCACCACCAAATCATCATCTGTTCATCACGGACCTAGCCATGGTTTGAACTCTAGTTCAGATCAGAGCTTTGGGTAGCTAGCAGAAGGTCGGGAGAGAGTAGAGTAGAGGGGGAATATTTCTTACCATGCGTCCATGGCCGTAGCTCCACGGCGGCGAGGCAGTGCTCGCGCTACCGTTGGAGGGGGCACACGGAGGTCGTAGACCAGCACCACCTAACCACGGCGGCACAGGGGACGAAGCCCTGCACCCAGCCATGGTGAGCACGCCGAAGAAGAAGGTCGCAGACGGCGGCGAACTGCGCAGCACCGAAACCCTAGGGGATCGGGTTGTGCGCGGCCGCAAGAGGAAGCGGAGCACAAATCCCTCCGGTGAGGAGGAAGAGCGGAGCGTGGGGAAAGTTTTGCCCCACGTCACGGCGGCGGAGATGGCCGGAGTTGGCCAGGGCGAGGCGGCGGCGGCACGACGACATAAGCGCTAGGGAGAGGTCGAGCCAGAGCTCGAACACGAGCGAGAGAGAGAGGAGTGGCTCGGTCGGTTGACCCGACCCGAGCCAGACCCGAGTTTTGACTTGGTTCAACCAAGTTGGACCAGGGGCAATTTTGTAAATTCATAAATTTGAAAATTCAAATCTTTCAAAGAACTCTAAAATTCAAATAAATTCCTAAAAATACAAACAAAATATCTTCAAATATCAGCAGAAAATAACCTACCCAAATAAAATATCTCTTTGAATTTTTGAAAATGATTTCTTGTAGCAAAAATTCAAAGGATCCTTAAGTGGAAATGACTTTGAAATCTTTCAAATTATTTTCAAAGAAAATAATATGGGAAAATTATGTATCAAGTTCAAAGTATAATTTGAACTACATTAAGATTGTCATGTTACTCAACCTACCTAAAATTCAAATCAAAGAAATCTTTAAAAGAAATCCTTAACAAAACTCTGGGGAATTTTGGGAAAGAACAAAAATCATCTCATTCTATACATATTGGCATGTATTTGGTTTTTCAACATTGTCTGATACAGACAGTGATATTGATTTTCAGAACACGCGAGTGCCAATTCGTCGGAAGCTTTAGACTGCACTACCTATCAGTCTCAAGGCAAGTTCCAACTTGCATGTCCTCGATTGATTATTTTTATCAAAGTAATTGCAAAGTACTATGGTTTATCATTGCATGAAAAAGAAAAACCTATTTTCGAATGATGTGAATTGCTATATGTATATGGTTGGCTGGCAGTGGAACCACGGATTGATGTTGTGGTGGAGGTTCCACTGTATGGGAAAGTATATACCTAGGATTAATAACCCATGGCCCAGTGATCCTAGCGCCGTATTGAAGCATCAGCCAACAGATTCACTATGGATGGGCTCGTCAGAGGTTTCTTCCTTCGTTCGCATATCCTTGGCAGACTATTACCTGGTTGAGTCCGTTGCGGCGGCCAACAGCGTGGGAGCACATACCGTCCCCACCCGACGGGGTGATTTGGAATAGGAGCTCGGGAGTGGTGATGAGTCTTTGGTCTTTGTACCAGACTGGGTCATAAGGGGTGGATATGCGTTGTGCCGGGAAGCGACTCCACATGACTTGTTGCCCTGAGTTCTGGCTATAGCACACATGGTGTGCTGAGAGAGCATAAAGAGCCAGGCTGCTGTTGGGTAAAGTGGTGCAGCTCTACAGAGTTAAACAAAGAAATTGTGACTGTTACATCCTTGTTCCAGGAGGGGACTACAAACTGCAGCGGGAAAGGCATCCCAAGTGATGACTATAAACCCGTGGAGGCTGGGGGCATAGTTTTCTAAAATAAAATGGACCTTTTACTAAAAATGTTTTACAAAACTTGCATATTCATCCATGACTTTTTGGTCAGGATGGTAGATAGAGCATCATACACCTTATCATCTATTATTGAGCTTGCTGAGTAACGCTAGTGTTGCTCACCCTTTCCTCTTTTGACCCCCTGCTTAGACTCTGAGGAGGTTACCGAGGAGGACTTTGGAGCATACCATGCCGACGAGGTGTACTTTGAAGCACCTGATCTGTCTGGAGGAGTAGAAGGCGTTGACTATATCATCGCCTACGGAGCCGACGACGCCGACGAAGAGGAGGTGGAGACTTAGAGTTATCATAATAGGAACCTGGCCGAGCAAGACTAGACTAGTACTACTTAGCTGCTGAGTCAATATGGTTCTTAGTTTATTACTTTCTATTGCTAGTAGGTTGACTCCTGTCAACACGGCAATAATAGACGGTCCTCCCTTGTCGGAGGAAGACGTTGAAGTTTTTATGCATTTCTGGCTTGTAATATTGTCATCGTATGAAACAACAAATGCCTAGGGGTAGGCTTAAGTTCGGGCCGATGGACGCTAGAGGATTCGGGGAGGGATAGCGCGCAGGATTGCGCACACAGACAAACAGATCAACACGGGGATTTACCCTGCTTCGGGGCTCTCGTGAGGAGATAAAACCCCTACTGCAGCATCTAGTCTACTTGGTGTATTCTCTTCTCTGTATACGGTCTGTACAAATGCTCCTCGAGCTGTATGGAACGAGCTATGGAGATGAGCTCCAGGGAGCCAGCAGAGAGAGCGGGGGGAGAAGAAGGGAGTGAGCCCGCGCAGGGGCGTCGTCGCCGTCCTGAGAGCGTTCCCCTGGTGCTCCTTATAGGGAGAGCCCAGGGGACAAGGGGTGGCCTACACGTCACTGTACACGCACTGCTGATGATTTGACTACTGGGGTCTTGTCCACACTGTTGCCCATGTCACGTAGATGTACTCTCGTCACATCCGTGCCACTGTAGCCACGTCCTCTGTCCTTGTCTTCTAGCTCCTGTCTTCCGGATATTCTGGGGATGGCAGAGGTATCTTGTACTTGACGATGCGGTAGCTGGGATGCCGGTGGTTGAGGTAGTGTGTCGAGGTAGTGCCTGGAGAGGTTGGTCCGGGAACAGGTGCTGGCGCTGGAGTGGAGGCCGAGGTACCGGAGACCTCGGTCGAACCTGTCCCGAGGCCTGGCGTAGTAGCGCTGCTGGAGGATCCCGGTCGAGGTAGTGCCTCGGTCTGCCGGAGCCTCGGTCGCGATCCAGGAGCTTCGGTTCGCCAGACGTTTGCGCTTGCCTCGGCCTGCTGGAGTCTCACTGGCCTGCTCCGAGGCTGCAGCGTCGTCTCGGTTCACCGAAGCTGGAGAACCGTCTCGGTCCACCGAACCGGGAGGCGAGGCAAGGCCCAGCTCAACCGAGGCTGGCGATCAGCGCTGGTGCGCTGGCCTGGTGCCGCGCTGGAGTGTCCGTCGATGGAGCGAAGGCCCGTCGCGAGGTGGCCCGAGGTAACGATGTGCTGGTCCAACCGAGACTGAGAGATGTTGGCCCAGTCCGGGACGGAGGAGCCCATACGAGGTAGAGCACTTCGGTCCACCGAGTTAGAGTAACCTCGGCCCATCCGGGATACACAGAATTCGGCCCATCCGGGGTCTCTGGCCGATCTGAGGCGAGCGGCGCACAGCTCTTCACCGCCCAGCGAGCGACGGATATCTCGGCCTCGCCCGGGGCTTGGTATCTCGGCCCAGCAGCGGGTATCTCGGCTGGGCAGTGTATAACCCGGCCCAGTCTGCTGTTTTATGCTTTCTCTCTTATTTTCTTTTATCCTTTTGCTGTTTCCTCTATTAACTCAATAAAACAACCAACTCTGGGGTACCCGGGGTTACATCCCCGACATTAGTCCCCGAGGCTGCGGGGGACTCGCAGAGTCGCGCACAGACTTCCCGAAACAAGGTATCACAGAGTTGATGCCAACATAGACACTGTCAAAACCAACAACCATCATCAGAAAAATACTTTCAAGCTGCCTGCATGGGCATGTCTCATATATCTCTTAAACGTCGGTTTTTAGCCACTCTGGGCACTACCGAAGGCGTATGTCTGCATGGACATATCTCATATGTCTCGGAGCATATGTCTGCACGGACATATCTCATATGTCTCGGTATCTCGGCCTGTCTGGGCATATCTCTTCTGTCTCGGCATCTCGGCCTCTCTGGGCATATCACATATGTCGGTTTTTAGCCACTCTGGGCGTTTACCGACATAGATGTCTCCAGCCACTGCTGGACCGACATAAGCGTATCTCGAATGCCGGTTTTAGCCACTCTGGGCGTTTACCGACATAGATGTCTCCAGCCACTGCTGGACTGACATAAGCATATCGCGAATGCCGGTTTTAGCCACTCTGGGCGTTACCGAAATCAGATGTCACCAGCCTTAGCTGGATTGACATATAGCCGTCAATGGCTAAATCTGACATTTTGCCTTCATGGGCATTTGTCAGATAACGAGTTGAGACACCTCTCAACCCGTTAAACTCAGGGAGATCAGATACCTTTTGACTCACCGCGCCGAGATAAAGATGCTATGATACTCTGGTAAGTTCGGGTAACTGAGGAACCATGATAATTGATTAAGTCGATAAAGACAGCAAATATGAGACGCTCGATGATATGAGATAGATGCCGTGATATCTTGGCAAACCGAAATAAACGGCGATTTGAGATATGAGGTGATGTTGAGATATATCCGCATACCGAAATAAACGGCGATCTGGAGAATACCAACAATACCATGATATCCTGGGTGATTCAAGATAACCAATATAACCATGATCTTGAAGACGAATATTGTCTCGGTAAAACCGATGCCCCCTTTCAACGTTAGTACATGCACATATGTATATTGAATATTAAATGGAACAGCAACTTCATTTAAGAGATAAACATAAGTCTAGCAAACGACGACAGTTACTTCTAGCAGCAAAACTATGCAACAGGACACAGACTCGGACTCAACCGAGTCCCCGAGTCACTTTATAAATCTAGGAGAAGAAGCAGAACTGACTGACCAGCCAGTCCCCGGGTCAAGACATCTTGGCCCCGGGGAAAACAACTAAGCAAGACAGAAAAGAGGGGGCAGTCCCCGAGCACTATTTGAGACTATCTAAAAGCGTAATACAAACATATAATTGATACTCACAAGGCAATGTTGTTGGAGAAGTCAACGAAGATGCTGCTGCCGGCATGGATATCAATATGCTGGCCTGATCCACCAATACCTCGGTTTGAGCCACTTTTATGTCGGATTTGACCAATATATGTCGGATTCCAATCTTATGTCGGATCCTGCAAGTTTAACTCGGATTTCCAATATATGTCGGATTTGACCAATATATGTTGGATTCCAATCTTATGTCGGATCCTGCAAGTTTAACTCGGATTTCCAAGCCTTAACTCGGAATTCCAACCTTAACTCGGATTTCCCAAGCTTAACTCGGATTTTCAGGATAACCCGGATATTCAGGATAACTCGGATTCCAGGGTAACTCGGATTTTCAGGATAACCCGGACTTTCAGGATAACCCGGATTCCAGGGTAACTCGGATTCCAGGGTAACCCGGATTTTCAGGATAACCCGGATTTTCAGGATAACTCGGATTCCAGGGTAACTCGGATTTCTCCAGCATACCAGCATATGTCGGATTTACAGCATATCAGCATATGTCAGATTTCCAGCACATCTCAGATTTCCAGCATATCTCGGATGGACAGTGTCGCCAGGACATGGACATGTCAGATGAACAGTGTCGGATGAACAGTGTCGACAGGACATGGATATGTCGGATGCACAGTGTCGGGTGAACAGTGTTCCAGGACATGGATATGTCGGTTTTCGCTATGCCAACCTGGATTTGACCAAGTCAACTCGGGAATGATGTCGGAGTCGAGTCCCCGAGTCACCTTTCTCACCCGGGATCTGCCGATGATGTCCGTTGGTGGAGGCAGCGCTAGCCTCTGCTCACAGCGGCAAGCTAGAGCGCGGGGGACAATGGCGATGTCGAGTCCCCGCGTTGATGACGAAGGTCCCGTTCGAATTGATCCAGCAAGCGCCACTGCCAGCCCCACGGTGGGCGCCAACTGTCGTCGTATGAAACAACAGATGCCTAGGGGTAGGTTTAAGTTGGGGCCGATGGACGCTAGAGGATTCGGGGAGGGATAGCGCGCAGGATTGCGCACACAGACAAACATATCAACACGGGGATTTACCCTGCTTCGGGGCTCTCGTGAGGAGATAAAACCCCTACCGCAGCATCTAGTCTACTTGGTGTATTCTCCTCTCTGTATACGGTCTGTACAAATGCTCCTCGAGCTGTATGGAACGAGCTATGGAGATGAGCTCCAGGGAGCCAGCAGAGAGAGCGGGGGGAGAAGAAGGGAGTGAGCCCGCGCAGGGGCGTCGTCGCCGTCCTGAGAGCGTTCCCCTGGTGCTCCTTATATAGGGAGAGCCCAGGGGACAAGGGGTGGCCCACACGTCACTGTACACGCACTGCTGATGATTTGACTACTGGGGTCTTGTCCACACTGTTGCCCATGTCACGTAGATGTACTCTCGTCACATCCGTGCCACTTTAGCCACGTCCTCTGTCCTTGTCTTCTAGCTCCTGTCTTCCGGATATTCTGGGGATGGCAGAGGTATCTTGTACTTGACGATGCGGTAGCTGGGATGCCGGTGGTTGAGGTAGTGTGTCGAGGTAGTGCCTGGAGAGGTTGGTCCGGGAACAGGTGCTGGCGCTGGAGTGGAGGCCGAGGTACCGGAGACCTCGGTCGAACCTGTCCCGAGGCCTGGCGTAGCAGCGCTGCTGGAGGATCCCGGTCGAGGTAGTGCCTCGGTCGCGATCCAGGAGCTTCGGTTCGCCAGACGTTTGCGCTTGCCTCGGCCTGCTGGAGTCTCGCTGGCCTGCTCCGAGGCTGCAGCGTCGTCTCGGTTCACCGAAGCTGGAGAACCGTCTCGGTCCACCGAAGCGGGAGGCGAGGCGAGGCCCAGCTCAACCGAGGCTGGCGATCAGCGCTGGTGCGCTGGCCTGGTGCCGCGCTGGAGTGTCCGTCGATGGAGCGAAGGCCCGTCGCGAGGTGGCCCGAGGTAACGATGTGCTGGTCCAACCGAGACTGAGAGATGTTGGCCCAGTCCGGGACGGAGGAGCCCATACGAGGTAGAGCACTTCGGTCCACCGAGTTAGAGCAACCTCGGCCCATCCGGGATACACAGAATTCGGCCCATCCGGGGTCTCTGGCCGATCCGAGGCGAGCGGCGCACAGCTCGGCACCGCCCAGCGAGCGACGGATATCTCGGCCTCGCCCGGGGCTTGGTATCTCGGCCCAGCAGCGGGTATCTCGGCCTGGGCAGTGTATAACCCGGCCCAGTCTGCTGTTTTATGCTTTCTCTCTTATTTTGTTTTATCCTTTTGTTGTTTCCTCTATTAACTCAATAAAACAA
This sequence comes from Poa pratensis, assembly GCA_947311845.1. Lineage (NCBI taxonomy): Eukaryota > Viridiplantae > Streptophyta > Magnoliopsida > Poales > Poaceae > Poa > Poa pratensis. Next base: position 74,956,715 of record CAMZMU010000063.1, read on the forward strand.
CCAACTCTGGGGTACCCGGGGTTACATCCCCGACAAATATTCAGCAGAGTGTAATAAAGTGGACCCGCAATGTTTCTGTTGTACTACTCTGAGGGATGTAATATTTATGGATAAGTCCTTCTGTGGGTGTTATGTCAACGACTTGTACACTACAATATGCAGTGGTGTGCGGGGTCACCGCAGTGGGACAATTCTTTACCAATGATTTCATTCTTTCCCATGCTTGGGAAACATGTTCATTATCAAATTGCTTGAAATTCATAATGCTACTTCTCAAGGATATAATCTTAGCAGGAGGATAATATTTTCCAATGAAAGCATCTTTGCATTTAGTCCATGAATCAATACTATTTCTAGGCAAAGATAGCAACCATTCTTTAGCTCTTCCTCTCAAAGAGAAAGGAAACAATTTTAGTTTAATAATATCCCCATCCATATCCTTATACTTTTGCATCTCACAAAGTTCAACAAAATTATTAAGATGGGCAGCAGCATCATCAGTACTAACACCAGAAAATTGCTCTTTCATAACAAGATTTAATAGAGCAGGTTGAATTTCATAAAAGTCTGCTTTAGAAGCAGGTGGAGCAATAGGAGTGCATATGAAATCATTATTATTTGTGCTAGTTGATACGTCTCCAACGTATCCATAATTTCTGCTGTTCCATGCTTATATTATACCATTTGCTACATGTTTTATATACACTTCGTATCACTTTTATGCATTTTCTGGGACTAACCTATTAACAAGATGCCACAGTGCCAGTTCCCTGTTTTCTGCTGTTTTTGGTTTCAGAAAGTTACTTCTGGAAATATTCTCGGAATTGCACGAAACAAAAGGCCACGTCCCTATTTTTCCAGCACCATCACGGAGTCCGAAGGAGACACGAAGGGGAGCCACGAGGTGGCCAAACCACACCCAGGCGCGGGTGGGCCCCTAGCCGCGCCGCCATGTGGTTTGGGCCCCTCGGGGGTCCGCCGACATCCCCCTTCGCCTATTTATTCCCCGAGACGCGAAAACCCTAAAACACCAAGCCATATTCCACGAAGAGTTCCGCAGCGCCGCCGCCATCGACGTCAAGTTTCGGGGGACAGAATCTCTGTTCCGGCACGCCGCCGGGACGGGGAATTGCCCCCGGAGTCATCTCCATCAACTCCACCGCCATCTTCATCGCCGCTGCTGACTCCCATGATGAGGAGGGAGTAGTTCTCCCCCGAGGCTGAGGGCTCTACCGGTAGCTATGTGGTTCATCTCTCTCTCCCATGGTGTGATCTTTATGTGATCATGTGTATTGCTAGTATCGCTGAATACATTAATAATGTTTATGCTACTCAAGTGATTTTGTCTAGTTTCTGGAGTCATTGTGACAACACGGTATCAAGGTGACAGTGTGGGTACTTGTGTGACTCTATGAATAATTTAGACATTTATCATGGCTTATTCTTGGGAATTGTGGTGTTTGTTTACTCAGACTTTGAGGTGTGCTCTTGCAGCCCTACGCATAGTACTCTTGCTTCATCAAGAAGGAGAATAATCCCGAGCAGTATTTACTTGTGTTCAGTTGTGCTAATCTAGTTGAATATGTAGATGTTACTCTTTATCTATTATGCACTCTATAGGTTACTTTAATATGAACTCCGGTACTCTCCACGGTGTAAAGGTGACAGTGTGTGCACCGTGTGTGATTCCTTTATGACGTTGTGGAGCTTGTTTACTCCGGCTTGAGGTGTGCTTTTGTAGCCCTACACAATGAATGGTGTTTGTTATCCAACAAGAGAGTGTTTAAGAGTAGCTTTTACTTATTCAGTTATGAGATCATTGTTGAGAGTGTCCACTAGTGAAAGTATGATCCCTAGGCCTTGTTTCTAAGCATTGAAACACCGTTTACATCAAGTTCTGCTACATGTTTGCTTGCTGCCATCTTTATTTCAGATTGCAGTTACTACTTATAATCATCCATATTACTTGTATTTCACTATCTCTTCGCCGAACTAGTGCACCTATACATCTGACAAGTGTATTGGGTGTGTTGGGGACACAAGAGACTTCTTGTATCTTAATTGCAGGGTTGCTTGAGAGGGATATCTTTGACCTCTACCTCCCTGAGTTCGATAAACCTTGGGTGATTCACTTAAGGGAAACTTGCTGCTGTTCTACAAACCTCTGCTCTTGGAGGCCCAACACTGTCTACAAGAATAGAAGCACACGTAGACATCAAGCTATTTTCTGGCGCCGTTGCCGGGGAGGTAAGCGTTGGAAGGTATCTCCTTTAGATTCTGCAATTATTTCTTTTTGTTTCTTTTTTTATTTTCACTAGTTAGGCTTAATGGAAAACAACAAAAAAATTAGAGATCTCTATGAACTTTATATGAATTAGGACATGATGCTTTTGAAGAGAAAATTAAAAAACCTATGGAGGCTTGTTTGCATGATGGTAGCAATGGTATTACTATAAATTCTTTGAACACCATTATTGCCAATGCTATGGAAAAGTCTAAGCTTGGGGAAGCTGGTTGTGATGAATATGATATTTTTAGTCCCCCAAGCTTTAAGGAGGAAATTTGCTTTGATGATACTTTGCCTCCAATATATGATAATTATAATCATTGTGATATTTTCAGTCCACCTACTATTGAGGATATAGTTTATGTTGATTATGATATGCCTCCTATATATGATGTTTACAATGATGAATATGATATTTTCAGTCCATCTACTATTGAGGATAAAATTCATTATGATTATTCTATGCCTCCAATTTTTGATGATTGCAATGATGGATGTGATACTTTTACTCTCACTATTACTAATGATAATGTTCATGCTTATGTGGAGAGTGATGATACTATTATGCATATGGATCATGATAAGAATGCTTTATGTGATAGCTATATTGTTGAGTTTATTCATGATGCCACTGAAAATTATTTTGAGAGAGGAAAGTATGGTTATAGAAATCTTCATGTTACTAAATTTCTTCTCTTTATGATGAAGTTTTGAGCTTTCTCTTGATTTGCTTTTATTTGCTGGGTACTTTAAGACCTACTGGTCTTATGAGAGAGGGAGACACGTTCATATATCACAATAATATTAAGTCTCTCTCTTTATGTTGAAATTTTTGAAGTTGCACTTGTTTTGCCTTTCTATGCTAGTCACTTTGTTCTTCATTGACTTGTTTTCTTACAAGACTCCTATGCATAGAAAGAGTGTTAGATTTAAACATGTTTTATATATGCTTCTTGATGCTCTCTTTTATGTTTCAACTCTCATCTTTATGTGGGCATCATAAAAATCACTATGCCTAGCTAAAAGGCTTTAAAGAAAAGCGCTTATGGGAGACAACCCATTGTTTTTATTTTCTGTTATTTTTTCTTTTTGTTTTGAGTCAAGGTGCTTGTTACTTCTGTAGCAACTCCTTTGTATCTTTATTTTATCGCATGTTGTGCCAAGTAAAGTTCTATATTGAAAGTTGATGCAAGATTTGGATTTCTGCGCAGTGACAGATTTTTAGCTGTCACGGATTTGAGCTTATCTCCCTTACAAAATTCAAAAAATTCTGAAAAATCACGCATCTTCCTGAGATATGTACGCAACTTTCATTATTTTGGGCCAGATCCATCTGAGAACTTAAGTGCCTCGAAAAATTCGTCATTCTAGACTGTTCTGTTTTTGACAGATTCTGCCTTTTGTTTTGCATTCGCTCTTTTACTGTGTTTGTGTGGATTTCTTTGCTCCACAAAGCATTGGTGGCTGTAGCTAATGTCCAGAAGCTTTGGGATTGATTGTATTATTACAGAATATGAGAATTTTTGATTATGCACTAACCCTCTAATGAGAACTGTCTTGAGTTTGGTGTGAAGGAAGTTTTCAAGGATCAAGCGAGAAGGGTGATATTATGTGATCAAGAAGAGTGAAAAGCCTAAGCTTGGGGATGCCCCCGTGGTTCATCCCAACCATATTCAGAGAGACTCAAGCGTCTAAGCTTGGGGATGCCCAAGGCATCCCCTTCTTCATCAACAAACTTATCAGGTCATCTCTAGTGAAACTATATTTTAATTCTTTCACATCTTATGCGCTTTACTTGGAGCGTCTGTGTGCTTTTATTTTATTTTTGTTTAAATAAATTCGGATCCTAGCAATCCTTGTGTGGGAGAGAGACACGCTCCGCTTTTGCATGTGAATACTCATGTTCTTCACTTATATTTGTTGAGTATTCTTTTTTTTTAGAACACTGACTGTAGGGCAAAGCCCACAGTATTTTATTGAAAATTAAAGGTCAGACAGTAGCAAATACAAATAATTACAGGGGGTGTCAACAGGGGTTAGGAAAAAGTACAGAGAACTATAACAGATTGTCAATCCATGATGACAACTCTTGGACATGTTTAGTCTTCACCCTATGCGTCTCTGTACTGCATTGTCAAAATTTGTTGAGTATTCTTAACTAGCTACTGCAGTGCTTTTAGCTCCTGTTTTTCATGCATCTCTTCGAGCTGTTAGCACTTGTTTCTAAATACTCTCTTGCTGCATTGTATATCATTTGGAGAGTTTATGTTTAAATAAATTGATTGGTGTTGTTTGGAAAAAGAAAATGCTACATGTGGTAGTTGGTATTGGAAAAGACATATGCATTCTTGTAGATCATTGTCTTGTTTTGATTTGATACTTTGCAATTGTTTTGAGCTCTCAAGTAGATCATGTTTAAGCTCTTGCATCATGTAGTTAAAGCCTAGTAGTGGAGAACTACCGTAGAGCTTGTTGAGACTTGGGATGCATATTTGTTCTTCTAAGGTCTAGATATTTTCTGGTAAAATGTTTGAGCAACAAGGAAGACAGTGTAGAGTCTTATAATACTTGCAATATGTTTTTATTTAGTCTTGCTGTACCGGTTTATACTTGTGTTTGCTTCAAACAACCTTGCTAGCCTAAACTCTGTACTGAGAGGGAATGCTTCTCGTGCATCCAAAACTTGAGCCAAAACCCATGCCATTTGTGTCCACCATACCTACCTACTATGTGGTATTTCCTGCCATTCCAAGTAAATATTTCATGTGCTACCTTTAAACTATTCAAAACTTTATTACTCCTTATTTGTGTCAATGTTTTATAGCTCATGAGGAAGTATGTGGTGTTTTATCTTTCAATCTTGTCATTTACTTCTGACAGACTTTCACCAATGGACTAGTGGCATATACATCCGCTTATCCAATAATTTGCAAAAAGAGCTGGCAACGGGGTGCCCAGCCCCAATTAATTACAACTTTCATTAATAATTCTCTTCACATGTTTTGCCCTGATTTATCAGTAAGCAACTTAATTTGCAAATAGACACTCCTCCATGGTATGTGAATGTTGGAAGGCACCCGAGGATTCGGTTAGCCATGGCTTGTGTAAGCAAAAGGTTGGGAGGAGTGTCATCTATAAAGAAACTAAAATACATGTGTAAACAAAAGAGAAGAGGGATGATCTACCTTGCTGGTAGAGATAACGTCCTTCATGGGAGCCGCTCTTGAAAGTCTGGTTGACAAGGGGGTTAGAGTGCCCACTACCATTCGTTGACAACAACAAACACCTCTCAAATACTTATTTTGTGCTCTCTATATGCTTTCAAAAACTTAAAAAGCTCTAGCACATGATTTAATCCCTGCTTCCCTCTGCGAAGGGCCTATCTTTTACTTTATGTTGAGTCAGTTTACCTACTCCTTTCTATCTTAGAAGCAAACACTTGTGTCAACTTTGTGTGCATTGATTCTTACATGTTTACTTATTGCACTTGTTATATTGCTTTATGTTGACAACTATCCATGAGATATACATGTTACAAGTTGAAAGCAATTGCTGAAACTTAATCATCCTTTGTGTTGCTTCAATGCCTTTTACTTTGAATCTATTGCTTTATGAGTTACCTCTTATGCAAAACTTTTTGATGCTTGTCTTGAAAGTACTATTCATGAAAAGTTTTTGCTTATATGATTCATTGTTTACTCTTTATCTATTTGTTAGCAAACTATAGATCATTGCTTTGAGTCACTTCATTCATGACATGAGCCTTGCAATATATTGATCAAGATTGTGTGAAAGCATGTCTCCTCAGAAATTATTTGTTGTTATCGTTTTACCTACTCGAGGACGAGTAGAACTAAGCTTGGGGATGCTTGATACGTCTCCAACGTATCCATAATTTCTGCTGTTCCATGCTTATATTATACCATTTGCTACATGTTTTATATACACTTCATATCACTTTTATGCATTTTCTGGGACTAACCTATTAACAAGATGCCACAGTGCCAGTTCCCTGTTTTCTGCTGTTTTTGGTTTCAGAAAATTACTTCTGGAATATTCTCGGAATTGCACGAAACAAAAGGCCACGTCCCTATTTTTCCAGCACCATCACGGAGTCCGAAGGAGAGACGAAGGGGAGCCACGAGGTGGCCAAACCACACCGGCGCGGGTGGCCCCCAGCCGCGCCGCCATGTGGTTGGGCCCCTCGGGGGTCCGCCGACATCGCCCCTTCGCCTATTTATTCCCCGAGACGCGAAAACCCTAAAACACCAAGCATATTCCACGAAGAGTTCCGCAGCGCCGCCGCCATCGACGACAAGTTTCGGGGGACAGAATCTCTGTTCCGGCACGCCGCCGGGACGGGGAATTGCCCCCGGAGTCATCTCCATCGACTCCACCGCCATCTTCATCGCCGCTGCTGACTCCCATGATGAGGAGGGAGTAGTTCTCCCCCGAGGCTGAGGGCTCTACCGGTAGCTATGTGGTTCATCTCTCTCTCCCATGGTGTGATCTTTATGTGATCATGTGTATTGCTAGTATCGCTGAATACATTAATAATGTTTATGCTACTCAAGTGATTTTGTCTAGTTTCTGGAGTCATTGTGACAACACGGTATCAAGGTGACAGTGTGGGTACTTGTGTGACTCTATGAATAATTTAGACATTTATCATGGCTTATTCTTGGGAATTGTGGTGTTTGTTTACTCAGACTTTGAGGTGTGCTTTGCAGCCCTACGCATAGTACTCTTGCTTCATCAAGAAGGAGAATAATCCCGAGCAGTATTTACTTGTGTTCAGTTGTGCTAATCTAGTTGAATATGTAGATGTTACTCTTTATCTATTATGCACTCTATAGGTTACTTTAATATGAACTCCGGTACTCTCCACGGTGTAAAGGTGACAGTGTGTGCACCGTGTGTGATTCCTTTATGACGTTGTGGCGCTTGTTTACTCCGGCTTGAGGTGTGCTTTTGTAGCCCTACACAATGAATGGTGTTTGTTATCCAACAAGAGAGTGTTTAAGAGTAGCTTTTATTTATTCAGTTATGAGATCATTGTTGAGAGTGTCCACTAGTGAAAGTATGATCCCTAGGCCTTGTTTCTAAGCATTGAAACACCGTTTACACAAGTTCTGCTACATGTTTGCTTGCTGCCATCTTTATTTCAGATTGCAGTTACTACTTATAATCATCCATATTACTTGTATTTCACTATCTCTTCGCCGAACTAGTGCACCTATACATCTGACAAGTGTATTGGGTGTGTTGGGGACACAAGAGACTTCTTGTATCTTAATTGCAGGGTTGCTTGAGAGGGATATCTTTGACCTCTACCTCCCTGAGTTCGATAAACCTTGGGTGATTCACTTAAGGGAAACTTGCTGCTGTTCTACAAACCTCTGCTCTTGGAGGCCCAACACTGTCTACAAAAATAGAAGCACACGTAGACATCACTAGTGAAGTCACACAACTTGGTGTTCTCAGGAGTACTCATTTTAGCAAAATAAAGCCTAGGCCGAAATAACAAAATAAAAGCAAGTAACTAATTTTTTGTATTTTTATAAAGAGAGCAAACAAAGCAAAATAAAAATAAACTAAGCAAGACAATAACAAAGTAAAGAGATTGGAAGTGAGAGACTCGCCTAACAGAAGGCTTGATCTCCCCGGCAACGGCGCCAGAAAACTTTCTGGTGCGTAGGGGAGGAAGAAGCCTGCTGTATCCGAAATGTCTTGATCTCCCCGGCAACGGCGCCAGAAAACTTGCTTGATGCGTGTAAACCACACGTTCGTTGGGAGACCCCAGGAGTAAGGTTTGATGAGTGTAGCGGCAAGTCTTCCCTCAGTAAGAAACCGAGGTTATCGAACCAGTAGGAGATGAAGACACTTCTGAAGGTGTCAACGGCGCCAGAAACATGCTGCGTCGATGGGGTGGTTCCGGCGGTTGACTTGGAACCTGCACACAAGACAAACAAACTACTTTGCCCCAACAAAACGGTGAGGGTGTCAATTCCACCGGCTTGCTGAAAACAAAGGATTAGACGTATAGTGTGGAAAATGATGTTTAATTGCAGAGGATGAAAAAGAACAATGATTGCAGTAGGTTGTATTTCAGATGTAAAAAAATGGACCGGGGTCCACAGTTCACTAGTGGTGTCTCTCCATAATAAATAACTAACATGCTGGGTAAACAAATTACAGCTGGGCAATTGACAATATTGATAAGTGCATAACATGCATGTGCAAGTTGTGGTGTCTACTATGAGATTCATTTGGGCATTACGACAAAGTACACATACCGCTATCCAGCATGCATCTGTGCCTAAATAGTCCACCTTCAGGTTAACATCCGTACCCCTTCCGGTATTAAGTTGCAAGCAACAGACAATTGCATTAAGTAAAGTGCATAATGTAAACAACACATTCATCCTTAGACAAAGCATCATTAGGTTACCCTAGTAGCAACAGCACATCCACAACCTTAGGGGTTGCTGTCACTCCCCCTGATTAAATGGAGACTGAACCCACTATCTAGCATAAATACTCCCTCTTGTAGTCACAAGCATCTACTTGGCCAGAGTATCAACAAGTAACGAAGAGCATGCAAGATCATAAAAGACATAGACATAATATTCAGTATTCAACTTGACATAGTATCAATATTCATCGGATCCCAGCAAAAACAACATGTAGCATTACAATAAGATGATCTTGATCATGATAGGCAGCTTACAAGATCTAAACATGATGGCACAAGAGGAGAAGTCAACCATCTAGCTACTGCTATGGACCCGTAGTCCAAAGATGAACTACTCACACATCACTCCGGAGGCAGGCATGGCGATGTGGAGCCCTTCGGTGATGATTCCCCTCTCCGGCAGGGTGCCGGGGAGAGCTTCAGAACCCTCCCGAGTTAGGGTTGACGGCGGCGGCGCTTCTAGAACTTTTCGTGGAATATGACTCGGGTACTTAGGGTTTTCCCGAAGAAGGCAATTTATAGGCGAAGGGGCAACGTCGGTGGAGGCCTGTGGCCCCCTCACCACGTCACAGCGCGGCAGGAGGTGGGACCGCGCCGCCACGTGGTGAGCATGGCCCACTGCCCCCCTACGTCTCTCCTTCGGTCTTCGTGTACGTGTCAGGAAAATAAGAACTTTGGCTTTTGTTTCGTCCAATTCCGAGAATATTTCCAGAACAACTTTTCTGAAACCAAAAACAGCAGAAAACAGGAACTGGCACTGTGGCATCTTGTTAATAGGTTAGTCCCAGTAAATGCATAAAAATGATATAAAGTGTATATAAAACATGTAGCAATTGGCATAATATAAGCATGGAACATCAGAAATTATAGATACGTTGGAGACGTATCAGTACCCGAGTCATATTCCACGAAAAGTTCCAGAGCCGCTGCCGCCGTCAACCCTAACTTGGGAGGGTTCTGAAGCTCTTTCCGGCACCCTGCCGGAGAGGGGAATCATCACCGGAGGGCTCTATATCGCCATGCCTGCCTCCGGAGTGATGTGTGAGTAGTTCATCTTTGGACTACAGGTCCATAGCAGTAGCTAGATGGTTGTCTTCTCCTCTTCTGCCATCATTATTAGATCTTGTGAGCTGCCTATCATGATCAAGATCAACTTATTGTAATGCTACATGTTGTGTTTGCTGGGATCCGATGAATATTGATACTATGTCAAGTTGAATACTGAATATTATGTCTATGTCTTTTATGATCTTGCATGCTCTCCGTTACTTGTTGATACTCTGGCCAAGTAGATGCTTGTGACTCCAAGAGGGAGTATTTATGCTAGATAGTGGGTTCAGTCTCCATTTAATCAGGGGGAGTGACAGCAACCCCTAAGGTTGTGGATGTGCTGTTGCTACTAGGGGTAACCTAATGATGCTTTGTCTAAGGATTAATGTGTTGTTTACATTATGCACTTTACTTAATGCAATTGTCTGTTGCTTGCAACTTAATACCGGAAGGGGTACGGATGTTAACCTGAAGGTGGACTATTTAGGCACAGATGCATGCTGGATAGCGGTATGTGTACTTTGTCGTAATGCCCAAATGAATCTCATAGTAGACACTACTTACATATGCATTGTTATTATGCACTTTTAATATTGTCAATTGCCCAGCTGTAATTTGTTTACCCAGCATGTTAGTTATCTTTATGGAGAGACACCACTAGTGAACTGTGGACCCTGGTCCATTCTTTTACATCTGATAATACAACCTATTGCAATCATTGTTCTCTTTAATTCTCTGCAATTGAACATCATTTTCCACACCACACTTTTAATCCTTTGTTTTCAGCAAGCCGGTGAGATTGACACCCTCACTGATTCGTTGGGGCAAAGTAGTTTGATTGTCTTGTGTGCAGGTTCCACGTTGGTACCGGAATCCCTAGTGTTGCGCCGCACTACACTCCTGCACCAACAACCTTCAGAAGTGTCTTCGCCTCCTACTGGATTGATAACCTTGGTTTCTTACTGAGGGAAAACTTGCTGCTACACTCATCAAACCTTACTCTTGGGGTCTCCTGACGAACGTGTGCTTTACACGCCACTCGTCCTCGAGTATGAAGGTGATAAAACTAACATGGACTTTGCAATTTAATACTAACAATGGATATCAAAGATGATTACTATTGCTACATAGAGTCAAATGATTCATTCTTCAAAGGAGTAGCAATATGCAAGATAGTTTATGAAGTGATATCAAGTATTCAATGCAAGGATGTTCAATGATAATTCACAAAGTGTAACATGAAAGAAAGTAATATGGACCACATGTATGCATAATGATAAGTAAGAACATCCTACAATGGTCATAGAGTGTAGATGAAAATCTGAATATAAAAGGTGGACACTTTGGAAAGATGTATATGTGAGTAGAGGTAAAGCATGCATAAGTTTCATCTAACTTCCAAACTCCTCTACTTAAGTTAATGATTGCAATGTGGTAATCCTTGGTGTCAAGCTCTCGTTACCCCTATCATAGCATCTTGAATGATTAAAGTTCAAAGTGAAAGCAAATATGAGAAGTGTGCTTGACAAAGTAAAGGTTGAATGTCTGATGCCCCTTGAATACAAGTACCTACACCATGGGTTACTCAACTTGGGACACAAAGCAAGTTCAAGTTAAATATCATTGTAAGTAATAATAGTATCATTAAGAGCGTCAACTGGGGTACCTCTTGTCCCAGGATATGGATCAAGCCCATATCAAAATGACAAGACAAACAAACAAAATGAAAAACCTCAACACCCTTTTTATTTACCATTGGAATAGCTTTTTATTGTAAGGTGTATCACTGATGGTTCACCATAGTATGTAAGTAAATTTCCACCATGAATAATGCATGGCTTAGATTAGCGGCCCAGTCGTCTCTCTAACCATTTATACAAACTCATTTAAACTTGCTTTACTTCCACATTTATTTCACCATGATAAGCATCCATAGACAAAAGTACATGATATCAACTAAAATGAAGAGCATGTTGAAAGCTTGCCATGTGACAGCACATATGACCTAACTCCCAACCTCGGACATTTGTCAATCCCACAACATGATAATCTTAATCACAATGGGTATTTATGCAATAAAAGTAAAGTGTGCATCAAGTTCGTGAGAGCTATATAACCAACTTTTCCCATAACAATCAATAACATAAATTTTTTTATTCGGAGGTATAGATAACACAAATATCATGATAAACATACTCGGAATAGCATAAAGCTAATAGGTAGATATGGTGGACTCACTGGAATAACTTTGGTTGAAGGTGTTGGAAACAAGTTTTTACTTGTTGGTATTTTTGGGCTAGCAAGAGGGACAAAGTTGACCATCTAAATGCATGCATGAGTGTCCATAGAACTAACTAATCCATGTCAAAAACTAAAATAACATTCAGCATCAAAACATGAATAAGAGATAGCTCTTGATAAAGCATTTGCAAATTATTACTCATTAATAAGCTCATGAATCATGCAACAATATGTATCTTTTAAAATCAACTCAAACATTCCTTTTCCCAATATTATAATAACATCCAACATATCTCAACCCATATTTCCAGTAGCTCTTTCATACATAAATGATAATGTGGTGGTCTCAAAAAAATAAAAATCGAACCAAAACAAACAAAAAGATGCTCCAAGTTTATGCGATAAATTGTTTCGATCAAAAAACAGAAGTTACACGTGTGCAAACCGAGAGTGTGTAGGTCCAGTGGGGTTGTCTTCACATCCCCAAGCTTATGGTCTTCACCATCCTTGGATAGCTCTTGGTGCATCTCCTCCAATCCCTGTGAAAAAATTCAAAACACCGTTTCTCCCATTTCTTTTCTGTGGGGTGCATTAGTAGTGATAAACAAATAGATTTTTTTGTTGCATATAATCCTTGAACAAAAATTAATATGAATGTCCAGAAAGTGTATAATGTTGTATGCCTACTTATAAACTCATTTGGATAAAAAAGATTCAAGTTAAAAGCTCAAAGCATGCATCAAACAAAATGGGAAAGAATCTGTCCAGAAAAACAGCAGAAGCAAAACGTATTTTTCTACCCTACTAAACTTTGTCGAAAAATTCCGAAAACAATCATGCATACAGAGGATGAAAAGTTGCAACTGCAGTTCAAATATGAGCTCATTCGGAATTACAGAATAAGAACTAAAAATCATACCGTGCACAGATTCGTGCAGAATTAAAATCTCCGAACGCTATAAGCAACCTTTTCAAACCAAAATGGGTAAAACTTTGCACTTTATTAGGAATTCCAGAAACAAAACTAAAAACTAAGTCTCTTGTTACAGCAAGAGGACACAAAGAAAATCACAAATAAAAACAACTGGGTTGCCTCCCGTAAAGCGCTTTCTTTATAGCCATATAGCTAGGCATGATAGTTTTAATGATGCTCACATAGGAATAAGAGTTGAATATAAAATAGCATCAAGAAGCAAATATCAAACACATTTAAGTCTAACCCACTTCCTATGCAAAGGAATCTTGTAAGAAAATAAGGCTAGCAAGAGGGAGAAAGTTGACCATCTAAATGCATGCATGAGTGTCCATAGAACTAACTAATCCATGTTAAACAAAGTAAAATAACATTCGGCATCAAAACATGAATAAGAGATAGCTCTTGATAAAGCATTTGCAAATTATTACTCATTAATAAGCTCATGAATCATGCAACTATATGTATCTTTTAAAATCAACTCAAACATCCCTTTTCCCAATATTATAATAACATCCAACATATCTCAACCCATATTTCCAGTAGCTCTTTCATACATAAATGATAATGTGGTGGTCTCAAAAAAAAAAAATCAAACCAAAACAAACAAAAAGACGCTCCAAGTTTATACGATAAAGTGTTTCGATCAAAAAGCAGAAGTTAGACGTGTGCAAACCGAGAGTGTGTAGGTCCAGTGGGGTTGTCTTCACATCCCCAAGCTTATGGTTTTCACCATCCTTGGATAGCTCTTGGTGCATCTCCTCCAATCCATGTGAAAAAAATTCAAAACACCGTTTCTCCCATTTCTTTTCTGTGAGGTGCATTAGTAGTGATAAACAATTAGATTTCTTGCTGCATATAATCCTTGAACAAAAATTAATATGAATGTCCAGAAAGTGTATAATGTTGTATGCCTACTCATAAACTCATTTGGATAAAAAAGATTCAAGTTAAAAGCTCAAAGCATGCATCAAACAAAATGGGAAAGAATCTGTCCAGAAAAACAGCAGAAGCAAAACGTATTTTTCTACCCTACTAAACTTTGTTGAAAAATTCCGAAAACAATCATGCATATAGAGAATGAAAAGTTGGAACTACAGTTCAAATATGAGCTCATTCGGAGTTACAAAATAAGAACTAAAAATCATACCGTGCACAGATTCGTGCAGAATTAAAATCTCCGAACGCTATTAGGAATTCCAGAAACAAAACTAAAAACTAAGTCTCTTGTTACAGCAAGAGGACACAAAGAAAATCACAAATAAAAACAACCGGGTTGCCTCCCGTAAAGCGCTTTCTTTATAGCCATATAGCTAGTCATCATAGTTTTAATGATGCTCACATATGAATAAGAGTTGAATATAAAAGAGCATCAAGAAGCAAATATCAAACACATTTAAGTCTAACCCACTTCCTATGCAAAGGAATCTTGTAAGAAAATAAATCAATGAAGCACAAAGTGACTAGCATAGGAAGGCAAAGCAAGTGCAACTTCAAAATTTTCAACAAAAAGAGAGGAGACTTAATATTATTGTGGTATATGAAGTCATGTCTCCCTCTCTCATACAAACTTTCAGTAGCATCATCGATAAAATCCATAATATAACCATCACATGAAACATTCTTATCATGATCCATATGCATAAAAGTATCATTACTCTCCACATAAGCATAAACAGTATCATTAGTAATAGTGAGAGTAAAAGTATCGGAGGCATATCATAATCAACATAAACTATATCCTCAATAGTAGGTGGAGTGAAAATATCATATTCATCATCATAAATGGGAGACATAGTATCATCAAACAAGTTAAAGAAACCTCCCCAAGCTTAGATGATTGCAAGATATAAAACAAGTTAAAGAAACCTCCCCAAGCTTAGTCTAGTGCACACAAGAATAGAAACTTAAGCGCTACGCTCCCCGGCAACGGCGCCAGAAAAGTACTTGATTACCCCCAAGAGCAGGGGATCACTGTAGCACTTCTCAATGTGGAAGTAAGGTATCGATCCGCAGGAGCAAGAAGGAAAAGTTATCTATTCCCTACAACTAAAGTGTCACAAGTTTTAGTTGATTATGCACTAAACAAGTTCAAAGAGCAAGGTGGTTGATTTAATGGATGGAAGTTTAATGTAACAAAACAAGAATGTAAAAGTGTCCCAATCCTCTTCAATGCAAGAGGACAAGACAAAGGTTTTCTCTTATAGGAACAATGAACATGGGTTCATGGGTTCACTTAATCCTCTCTCTCTCATCTACGGTGATTATCATGTTATAGATAAAGTACACACACTTGTCATGTTTTAATGGTAGCTTTTATGACGGCTATATGTCCTAAAACACATAGTTGAAAGAAGTACTCATTTGTGTTGCTAGGTCACCATCGTAAGGCTAGCGTGGTTGCTGTCACTCCCACATCATACTCTTCCTTTTTTACCCCCAGATAAAGGATGTTGGGCTGTATTTCACATGTCACTCAATACATATGCCGTGTCACATCGGTCATCCCGTACGTACATACATCATACTTCTTAACGGACAATATTCTAAACACTAGTGCAATGATTTATATTTCGTGTGTGTGACCACAACTCTCTCATCTATCTACACTTGGTGGTGTCAATCACCTCATGACATGGATAAAAAAGGCATTATGCATAAATCAAACCATCACATGCATCATAGAATATCTCCAAAGTATGACAAATCATAAAAGTTCGGTACGTCAGCTGGAGAAGAATGCTTGCTTTTCGTATCACTGGTGTAGTGATTGACACGGTCTTCGCATATTGAACAACCTAAGAGTGGAAACACCTTAATCGCTTCTCCAAGCTTATCTATATTTCTCGATGGAAGCGGAAGGAAAGGCTTAAAGAAGGTGACAAGAAGTTTCGTCTGCCGCACTAACGAGAAGGGTGCATAACCTATCCTTTTTTATATCCACCATAGGAATTACATACATGACCGTAATCATGTTCAACAGCTCATACGGTACTAATTAGTGAAGCTCAAAGAGAGGAGAGATACATAAGTTACCACCACAAACCCAAGTCCAGGGGGTGGACTACTCCCCCTTCATCATGGAGACGGTGGAGAAGTCGTTGGAGAAGATGGAGACCACCCCGGCAGCGCCTCGCCGAAGTTTTCCCCCTCCAATCTGCAGCTCCAGGTCTTTGTTTCGGTGTTTCTGTGTTTCGGTGGCGCTCCTTCCAGAGAACGTCGGGGGACTATTTTTGTAGTCGGTTTTAGGTCAAGACGAGGTCGGTGGAGAAAATATCAACGGCAACGGAGCTCCGAGGCCCAAAAGGAGGGGTCCCACACGGCCAGGTACAGGGGCCGCGTGGGCCCACCTCTTTTGACCCTCGGGTCTCCGTCTGTTTGCTTCCTTCGCCCCAAGTCTTCCTCCTTCCAAATATTAACGCTCGTAAATTTACAGGTCATTTGGACGTCGTTTGGGTCCCTGAAACATTAAAGGAAAGAAATAGAGTTTTTTGCCTGCGCAGGGTTAATTCCATAAAAATAGGAAATAAATATAATATTCCCAAAAATCATTATAAAATATTAATATAAACCTTATATGATGCAAATATGATTGGAATACAAGTAATATAGTGCAAAGTTCATTTATGCATTTTACATGCATCAGACTTGCATGAACATGATATCCTGCAGCAAAAACAATAACTCAAAACTAATAGTGGTGCAAACACACATATGGAAATCAACGCACTAGCAGCTCTGAAATGGTTTTCGGTTATTCTGGTCTCCACATAACATTTTTTCATCACAAAAGTGACCTACCAAATAAGCATCCTAGTGGTGTCACACTTGTAACTAATTACAGGAAAATGCCACCGTCGCTCATCAGAACAATCCTTTACATACTGTTAAAACATAAAGAATCTCGGTTGTCACACTCTATCCACCAAAGAGATTTTGTCTAATTAAAATCTCCCTATTAGATATCAGTAACAACCTTATCTATATCACCAAACAAACAGAGATCTCACGCTAACTAACATATTAATTCCTAGTTTATCTAACAAACACACATCTCGCGATAACTATCATTCTGGAGGGGTGTTTCCCACCATCTTTTCTTCGCTTTCGTCGCCAAAAAGCATCTAGTTTAACAACCAATCCATCAATTCCTACTCGTCTCCTTCAAGCGATAAGAATTAAGGCTTCTTCGACGTGTGCTCATGGTTGCTTTCTTAGTCAGAAGTAGCAAATGCAGCAGTTGGATTTTGCCAGAGATTGATTTTGTGGTTGCACCCATGTCATGAGGACGATATCATTTTACTGAAAGATGACCCAGCTCGCCTGTGAGCTTTTGCTGTCCTAAGTTGTAAACTGGTCTCCCCAGTGTAACTTTCTACCTGCAGTGTGGTGCGGGCTTTATTAATTTAAAGCTGGGCACGTGGTTCCTTTGTTCTAAAAAAAGATGACCTGTCAGAGCAGTTAGTGCCCAGCACGACGATCACTTAGCAGGGCTGAGGCAGGGCGGTCACAGAAAGATTGAGAGGAGAAGGGAGGTATGCGGTATTTATCTTTTAGATCTGCAGGCAACACACGACAATTAGATAGCTGGGGGCTGAAAGACCAGTTGCAAATATATAGCCGCAACTTTGGTTCCATAGAATCTGATGGTACTTTAGGCATCAGGTCAATTTTCATGCTTACAGAATTAACAAAAGAGAAAACTTAATGCTCCAAGAAAACAAATAAGACACATATGTAACTTTCTCATTATTTTCTGAAAAGTTGAATTCTTCAATTTATGAAGCAATTGACTAATATAATACACATTAAATTCAGGTGTATAGTATTGCTAATTAAGCGCATGTAAAGAAACATGTAATCTGAAGATTCAGTAAAAGATATGCTAAATGCTTACATGTGCTTGTCAGCGAAGTACAACGCTTCCATCCCAGAGCAACAGACAGGTATGGATTCAGGCAACTTTTCCTTTGAAGTGCTTGCACATCTGTGCCATAAATTTTAGAAGCTGTCAATTGTACTTAAACAGTAAAACATATGTAGTCTTGAGAAAGAAAGAAGTAACTCACTCTGACCTGTTCGGCGTACTCATTTGTTCAACTGTCAATGTTCTCTTGTGTTTTAACTTACAATCAGAACATAAATATTCTGCGTTTTCTAAATCCTACAAAATAATGCACAGGCTGTGAATTCTATACACTACACTTTATATATAAATGGTTCCCATAATTTTTGCTAGATTTCTCAAGGAGTACCACAGTTTCCACAACTGTTCAGAGGCAAGTTTGCTATTCAGGCTCTCATTTTCCTACTCAAAGCTGATTCAAAGATTCAGTACATTAAGTCGCTGAATAGAGTAGGGATTCACGATGAGATATAAGGGATTACAATGAACTCAGAATGCGGCTGTGAATCAACTTGAATCTCTTTTTTTCTAGTTGAAAAAACAACAAAAGCACATCAGCCAAAATAGTTGGAGGCAATGATTGACTGTTTTTTCATATATTTTTTCCGAAATGGGTACCCCCGGCCTCTGCATCGTGATGATGCACACAGCCGTTCTTTATTGAAATTAAGTATCAATCAATCAACATATAGCAGTCCTATGTCACACATCAACGTACCAATGTAATGCTATCTAGCCCTACAGAAAAACATCTAAACTACATAGGGGAAGCAACAGATACAAACTCCACTGCATACTGCACATAGATGTGCATACGTGTGTGCTTGCCATCGCGTCGATAGAGCTTGCTCACCTGAATCCTTTCTTTCATCGACCTGTACCTTCTCTGCCTACACGAGTAACACAAGGGGGTAAATTCCAATCGTGGCTCGTTCCGTCGCCAGCCTCCGCGCCTTCAGCAGCTCCCCTCCGTCCTCCGCACCGAGAGCAGCACCGCCTCCGGCCGCCGCAGTGCGCACCTTGAGCAGCTCTGTCGACTGAGATGGACGAAGAAGAGGATTCCGATTGAATTGCCCTTGCAACAGAGGTGAAGCAGAGCAAGAATCACACGCAGTTGAGTAGGTCACGGAGACAGCGGAGGTGAGGACTACACAGACGGTCATCAGCAGATTAATTCTCTCCACTTCCTCGTCGCTCGCCGGATCATTGTCATGCTCTCCATCCGGCTGCTCCCGGATCCCCCTCCTTCCCCACCTCCCCCGTAATATCCTTCTTCCCGGCCGCCCCCGGCAGCTCATCCTCCTGCCCCATCCGCAGGCGGCGATGTGAATAACGTCGGCTGGCCTGGGTGGCACAAGCGGGGACGGGAAGTCAACAAGAAAGGCGAAGGGAGGACACAGACTGGGAAAGGAAGGTCGGGGCAGGACTGGAGCGGAGGTGCCGGGCGGCGTAGGTGACAGTGAACGGAGGCGCCGGCCGCCGGGTGACAAAGGCGTTTGTGAACAGAGCTGCTAGGGGAGGAACCAGGGGAGCCGACGACGATGGCGCTGCCCAGCTTCATGTAGCGCGTACGGGAAGAGGAGGTGGCTGCGGTGAGAGTAATGGACGGCGGGCGGCGCTGCCCAGCCTCACGCGGCCACTTCGCTCACGTCGCCTCGTTTCCTCTCTTGAGTCTTGACTCGGGCAGGACGGAGGAGCGATAGACGGTTCGTTGAGGAACGAGCGAGGACAGACACGTGCGGGTCATGCATCGCCTAGAAATGAACCGACCAAAAGACACACAGCGTATCATGCTTCGACAGGTGGACACCCTCACAAGGCTGTAATTGGAGCTTAGTTCTTTGAAGGGATATGATCGTATCTGACGGCCTGGTTGATCAACTGAGACTTGACCACAAATCAATTGGTTGAGATCCAGATAGCCGTAAGTAATCAGGTGAGAAGAATTACCAAGTGCGAGGACATTTGGTCAGGATGGGAACGGACCGACCTGGATCTGGCCTTGGACCTAAGCTCGTATGATTATCCACCTTTAGCTCGTGGGTTGGCTCTCCGATTTCTATCGCGACCTATCAAGGTCAAGGCCCCTATGGCCCTAGGGCCAATTTGTGAGGCCACGGGTCGACCCATAAAAATATAGTAGGTGGCCTCGTTGACCCGATGGATACTTTGGGTCGACCCAAATTCGAGCTTTACTTTACTTTGGGGGAAAACGAGATGTTTAAGTTAGTCACGGTTTAATGCACTCGCACTAGTGTAAGATTTAAAATTATTAATCATTTGAATGTTATTTATATGCAGCATAATCAACCTAGCAAAAAATGAAGGAAAACGCCCGTTCATGTAACTTGCGGAAATCAATAAGTATTGTACTGTTTACGCATGCACGTGTGCTTTGCCTCGTCAAAAAAAAATATTGTGTTCGTACTTAGTTAGCCGACAGAAACAATTCTTCCGCCTGCTACTGGGTCTGTACGCAAGTGTATGGCAACAAAAAATCAAGTTAACTTTGCTCTTGTCATAACTGAGCGCTAGCAGCAAATTATATATAGACTATGTACATCGCAAGATCGGGGCCTCAACAACATCAACTTGAGTAGGTGACAGAGATCGGAGCTATTATATGACATAGTATGAGACTATGAGGTGGGCCGACCCGGCTGACCCAGCGGGTCACCCGGGGCCGGCCCTGCTGGCCCAAATATCGTTTGAGGCCGACCCGCATGACCCATTGACCTTAATTTTTTGGGTCGGGTCAGTGACCCGGCGGGCCGACCCGGGTCACTGACCCGACCCATTCCCATCCTGAACATTTGGTTATCCGTAGTCAATTGTATGATCCACTCGTTCTATTCAGGGCCGAGCACATGCCAATCACGACGTGTTTTGTTGCCAACACCCAAGTAGAGATGCAAGCTTAGTCTGTTTGGTTATCTTCACATACTCAAGTGTTGGCTCGCAGGCTTCTTGACACAACTTGAAAGTTGGCATGAGATACACTTATTCGGTGGTTTCCTCAAAATCAGGCTTTAGCGGCCGTAACGTTCTACTCCTTGCACACGTTGAAAAGTGTGGGAGATAAGCCATTTTGCCCTTGCACTACAAAGGTTATATTTTTGGTTGTTTCCTTCGCGTATCTGTATGTACCTTTATCGTGTATTTAAAAGTTGAGGGACGATAGGCAAGTAGCCAATTTACAAGTACTCTCTCCGTTCGGAAAAGGATGTCACAAAAATGGTCTATCTATAGTTCATTTTTGTGACATCCTTTTCCGAACGGAGGGAGTAGAAGATAATTAAAAACGGGAATGTATGATGCTTGCGAGAAATAGTCGGAATGTCACCAACATATCAACACCAGAACAACATGGGTATCTCGAGAGTTAGCAGAGGAGGGAAAATATATTATAGCCAAAGTTGCTGTACACTTGACAAAGTGAGGTATGCTCATCCCTTGACGATGATCACGCGCGCGAGCTCCGCTGACCAAATTGTCCATTCCGCCGCCCTTTTGGAACCCTACAATGCTATGTGTCTGATCAGCGCAAACGTGCGTCCTTGCATGCCCTTGTTGCCGTTGCTGAAGTTGACGTCGCGCTGAGGTATGACAACGGAAGGGCACTGATACGCGTAAAGCACACGCTTGTTGGAAGACCCAAGAGGAAGGTATGATTATGTAGCAGCAAGTTTTCCCTCAGTACGAAATCAAGGTTATCAATCCAATAGGAGTAGAAACACTTCTGAAGGTTGTCGGTGGAAGAGTGTAGTGCGGCGCAACACCAGGGAAACCAGCACCTGACGTGGAACCTGTCACAACACAATTAAAATACTTTTCCCCAACGATACAGTGATGTTGTCAATCTCACCGGTCTTGCTGAAAACAAAGGGCTAACCATATGGTGTGGACAATGATGATTGATTGCAGAGAATGTAAAAGAACAATGATTGCAGTAGGTTGTATTTATCAGATGTAAAAGAATGGACCGGGGTCCACAGTTCACTAATGGTATCTCTCCATAAAAGATAACTAACATGCTGGGTAAACAAATTACAGCTGGGCAATTGACAAAATACTGAGTGCATGACAATGGAATAATATGACATGATGACTACTATAATATTCATGCGGGCATTACAACAAGATACATAGACCGTTATCCAACAACATCTATGACTAATAATCCACCTCCAGGTAGTCATCCGAGTTCCCCGTTGGTATTAAGTTGCAAGCAACAGATTATTGCAATAAGCAAAGTGCATAATGTTGATACGTGCATTTTATATTATCATTTATACAACTTATATTATCATATTAGAATGTTATTGACACTGTTATATCATTGTTTTTACATGTTTTAGATGATTTATGGGACTTTCATACAAAGTCCCTATTTTTGGTATTTAATTTCTGGGAGGCAGAAAACCTCCTTTTTCTTGTTTTTAATGTTTCAGGAGCTACATGGACCCAAATAATAAAAGGAAAATTGCACAGCTGGTTTTTCGTCGAGAGAATAGCAGAGGAAAGAAGATCGAAGGGAGGAGAGCCACGAGGCCCAAAAGAGGGGGCCCACGCGGCCAGATTCTTTGGCCGCGTGGGGCCCACTAAAATGAGCCTCGGGCACTTCCTCGCTCGGGGCTTTTTAACGACGCCTTCGTCTCGCCCGAAAAGTTACGCCCTAAATTTTCCTAGTCCATCCGAGGCCGCAGCGGCGGCGAAACTCCTGATTCCCTCCGTGGGGGATCAGATTCTGCTGCTCCGGAGCTCTGGAGAAGGGGGAAATCATCGTCATCACCTCTCCTCCTTGGCGTGGGAGGAGGCCTCTACATCATCACCATCATCAAGACCAGCACCATCTCCATCATCATCTCCGTGATCCACTCCGTTCCCCTCGTAGTTTGAGAGTTGCTATACCCTAGATACTTGTCTTGTGCTACTATTCATGTTTGTGATTGAGTACTTGTCAGAGGTGGAGTTATATTTTCAGATTGTGTTGTACCATTTATGCCACTGAATATTATCATGTTTGCACGTTGTGAGTAGTTCCCATATGTTCATGAGGGCATAGGATGAATTGCCAATGATTTATATATGACAAGTGTTGGTATTTTGTCTAGTGTTTATCTTTTATGTGATTCTATGATGGTGTTGTGCGAACGTCGACTGCACAACACTTCACCTATATGGGCTCGTACGAGAACACCGTAGTGTAATGAATTGAGTGAGACTTGGGAGGACATGTAAACCTCAGACCGAGTCATGAAGTTACATTATGAGGGTATTAGTATTGGGGACCTTAGAGTGTAATGCTATGGTGGGACTTTATGTCTTAATAATTCTTGTGCAGTCATTTACTTGGCCACATGATCCATCATAAGGGGTTTAGTTTATTTATTTAGCTTTACCTAACAATGGCTCCGTCCAAAAAAGATTAAAACTTGACAAGATATTCAACGTGTTGTTTAATAAATCTCCTTGCCTAGCAATATCCATGCCACCCTCGGGAACGTTTTCCACATATAAGTTACACATCACTTGAGTTTGTCCTCTTGCCACATAAGAGGATTGGGCTTTCTCTCTTTGGGAGCTTTCACTTGCTACTATTTATTTTCAGCATTTTTATTCTCTTGCAACTATACAGCCAAAAATCCACATAAAGCATTGCAATCAAAATCATTCACCTTCATCTTAATGATGGGCTTCCAACCATCTTCTAACTTCCTAGGGATAGAAGCTTCATGTTTCAATTTCTGTTACCTAACTTGCATGAGAGCATTTGTAATATGTTTTGTAAAAGCCATATTTATAGCACTAGCATTAGGACTTCTAGCTAGCTTTACAAGAACATAATTACTTTAGAAATATTACAATCATCAAAATCGAAATCATTATGATCAATGGTAGTGGAACCATTGTCTCCCATATTTTGAAAAATTTCAGCACTTTTATTAGGAACAGTTTCAGTGGTTTTAGGCAATTTTAAACGTTTTGCAAAAGTAGTAGAAACATTGCCAACACCAATTATGTTACCATTGATAGTAGGAGGTTTACTAGCATGTGAAACTTCAGCATTACTAGTGGTGGTGATATGATGGCCCTTCACGTAGTTACCTGCGTGAAAAGTAAATGGGTTAGGTTGAGACTCCAAGTGCAGAGTGTGAAGTAAGTGGAAGACGTATTTTCCCCACGAGGTTGACTCGAGGGTTTAATATCGAACTCTCGGGGAATCAGTAATGAAAGATTTATCTTCCTATCCTTCTTTTGGTCACCTACAAAACAAAGTAAATGTTTTGGTCCTCAACCTCACCTGTGGTTGTCAAGCACAAGGTGTAAGAATGATATCAAGATAATATCCAATGCAAACAAGAAATAAATATGCAATGGTGGTAAATAGATATGCAAGGATGGTGATAACTATGATATATGATATTTTTGGGTTTTATATGATCTATGCAAGATGTAAAAGTGTTTTTGTATTTTCGGATTTTAAAATGGCAGAAAATGGAAAAGTGGTAAAGTTGTTGGAAACGTGTTTCTTATGACTAAAAATGGACCGGGGTTCATGGTTTCGCAAATGCACTCTCTCTTTAATAAAGTGGTAGACAATGGAAGACATATGAGATTGCAACACAAAAGTTTAGTGACAAGTTACTAATTATATGGGCATCACGTCCTAACATAGAGACCTTTTGGTTATTAGTCTCACTTATACTCCACCAAGATGCAAACTAAATCATAACACCTCAGTAATTAAGATGACTCAGAGTACAGCTTTAAGTATCATGACATGAAGTTAAAATAAGAACATGCTAGATATAGTCACGGAGAAGTGGCATGGTCACCCACAACCCCTGTAGCAAGGTATTTTTCTTTATCCCTAGTGAGGCAACAAAATAAGGTAAACATACCCAAGTGGATCGCGGAACTATCTCTCACGTTCACCGCACTAGCCACCCCCCGTTACTCCAACTAATGCACACATCACCCCACACACACTCTCATAATCATGCTTGATCAAAACAAGTAAATAGGAACGGGGTACATAATATGCATCTATATTCATAACTGTAACAAAACATTTGCAATCTCAAACATATATTAACTCATAAAAAGATCCACCACATAGGTATTACATAGATGACCGTAATCATGTTCAGCAGCTCATACGGTGCTAATTAGTGAAGCTCAAAGAGAGGAGAGATACATAAGTTACTTCCACAAACCCATAGTCCAGAGTTGGACTACTCCCTCTTCATCATGGAGACGGTGGAGATGTCGTTGGAGAAGATGGAGACCACGCCGGCAGCGCCCCGCCGGAGTTTTCTCCCTCCAATCTGCAGCTCCAGGTCTCTGTTTCGGTGTTTCTGTGTTTCGGCGGCGCTCCCTCCAGAGAACGTCGGGGGACTTTTTATATAGGCGTTTTAGGTCAAGACGAAGTCGGTGGAGAAAAGATCGACGGCAGCGGAGCCACGAGGCCCAAAAGGAGGGGTCCCACACGGCCAGGTACATGGGCCGCGTGGGCCCACCTATTCTGGCCCTCGGGTCTCCGCGTGTTTGCTTCCTTTGCTCCCAAGTCTTCTTCCTTCCAAAAATTGACTCTCGTAAATTTGCAAGTCATTTGGACGACGTTTGGGTCCCTGAAACATTAAAATAAAGAAATAGGGTTTTCTGCCTACGCAGGGTTAATTCCATAAAAATAGGAAATAAATATAATATTCCCAAAAATCATTATAAAACATTGATATAACCCTTATATGATGCAAATATGATTGGAATACAATTAATATAGTGCAAAGTTCATGTATGCATTTTACATGCATCATGATAGTACAAACTCTAGCTACACTATTATCTTCTCTTTCCCACCTAGCATGCATTTCAGCCAACATCCTAATATTGTTGTCAATTTTAACTTGGATAGCATTGGCAGTAGCAAAAGTCTTGTTCTCTTTAACATTATTAGGCATAACTTTTATTTTCAAAAGATCAACATCAAGAGCAAGGCTATCAACTTTAGAAGCAAGAACATCAATTTTAACAAGCTTTTCCTCAACAGATTTATTAAAAGCAGTTTGTGTACTAATAAAATCCTTAAGCATGGCTTCAAGATAAGAGGGTACACTTCTATTATTGCTGTAGGAATTACCATAGGAATTGACATAACCATTACCACTATTAGAAGGATAAGGCTTATAGTTGTTATTACCAAAATTATTCCTATAAGCATTGTTGTTGAAATTATTGTTTTTAATGAAGTTCACATCAACATGCTCTTCTTGGGCAACCAATGAATCTAAGGGGACATTATTGGGATCAACATGAGATTTATCATTCACAAGCATAGACATAATAACATCAATCTTACCACTCAAGGAAGAGGTTTCTTCAACAGAATTTACCTTCTTACTTTGTGGAGTCCTCTCGGTGTGTCACTCAGAATAATTAATCATCATATCATCAAGAAGTTTTGTTGCAGCACACAAAGTGATGGACATAAAGGTACCTCCAGCAGCCAAATCCAGGAGGTTTCTTGAAGAAAAAATCAGTCCTGCATAAAAGGTTTGGATGATCATCCAAGCAGTCAGTCCATGGGTAGGACAATTCTTTACCAATGATTTCATTCTTTCCCATGCTTGGACAACATGTTCATTATCAAATTGCTTGAAATTCATAATGCTACTTCTCAGAGATATAATCTTAGCAGGAGGATAGTATTTTCCAATGAAAGCATCTTTGCATTTAGTCCATGAATCAATACTATTTCTAGGCAAAGATAGCAACCATTCTTTAGCTCTTCCTCAAAGAGAAAGGAAACAATTTCAGTTTAATAATATCTCCATCTATATCTTTATACTTTTGCATCTCACAAAGTTCAACAAAATTATTAAGGTGAGCAGCAGCATCATCAGTACTAACACCATAAAATTGCTCTTTCATAACAAGATTTAATAGAGTAGGTTTAATTTCATAAAAGTCTGCTTTAGAAGCAGGTGGAGCAATAGGAGTGCATATGAAATCATTATTATTTGTGCTAGTGAAGTCACACAACTTGGTGTTCTCAGGAGTACTCATTTTAGCAAAAATAAAACTAGGCCGAAATAATGAAATAAATGCAAGTAACTATTTTTTTTTGTTTTTGATAAAAATAAGCAAACAAGACAAAATAAAAATAAACTAAGCAAGACGATAACAAAGTAAAGAGATTGGAAGTGAGAGACTCCCCTTGCAGAAGGCTTGATTTCCCCGGCAACGGCGCCAGAAAAGGAGCTGCTAGTTACGTGAATGCACACGTGCACACGTTCGTTCGGAGACCCAAAGAGGAAGGTATGATGAGTGTATGAGCAAGTTTTCCCTCAGTAAGAAACCAAGATTTAATCGAACCAGTAGGAAATCGAAGTCACTTCTGAAGGTTGTTGGTCAAGGAGTGTAGTGCGGCGCAACACCAGGGATTCCGGTGCCAACGTGGAACCTGCACAACACAATCAAACTACTTTGCCCCAACTTAACAGTGAGGTTGTCAATCTCACCGGCTTGCTGAAAACAAAGGATTAGACATATAGTGTCGAAAATGATGTTTGTTTGTAGAGAATGAAAGGAAACAGTGTTTGCAGTAGGTTGTAATATCAATGTAAAAAGAATGGACCAGGGTCCACAGTTCACTAGTGGTGTCTCTCCATAATAAATAACTAACATGTTGAGTAAACAAATTACAGCTGGGCAATTGACAAATAGAGAAGTGCATAACAATGCATGAACAAGTTATGACGGTTACAATGAGATTTACTTGGGCATTACAACATGGTACACATACCGCTATCCAGCATGCATCTGTGTCTAAATAATCCACCTTCAGGTTAGCATCCGCACCCCTTTCAGTATTACGTTGCAAGCAACAGATTATTGCATTAAGTAAAGTGCATAACGTAAGCAACACAATTATCCATAGACAAAGCATCGCTGTTTTACCCCTAGTGGCAATAGCACATCCACAACCTTAGAGGTTGTTATCACTCCCCCAGATTAAATGGAGACTGAACCCACTATCTAGGATAAATACTCCCTCTTGGAGTCACAAGCATCAACTTGGCCAGAGTATCAACTAGCAACGGAGAGCATGCAAGATCATAAATAACATGTATATGATAATTCAATAATCAACTTGACATAGTATCAATATTCATCGGATCCCACCAAACACAACATGTAGCATTACAATAATATGATCTTGATCATGATAGGCAGCTCACAAGATCTAAACATGATGGCACAAGAGGAGAAGACAGCCATCTAGATACTGCTATGGACCCATAGTCCAAGGATGAACTACTCACACATCACTCCGGAGGCAGGCATGGCGATGTAGAGCCCTCCGATGATGATTCCCCTCTCCGGTAGGGTGCCGGGAAGAGCTTCAGAACCCTCCCGAGTTAGGGTTGACGGCGGCGGTGGCTCTGGAACTTTTCGTGGAACATGACTCGGGTATTTAGGGTTTTCCTGAGCAGATGAATTTATAGGCGAAGGGGCGATGTTAGTGGGCACCCGTGGGCCCCTCACCACGTGGCGGCACGACAGAGGGGGACGCGCCGCCGTATGGTGAGGGCGCCTCGGTGCCCCACTTCGTATCTCCTTCGGGCTCCGTGTACGTGACAGAAAAATAGGGACTTCGCCTTTTGTTTCGTCCAATTCCGAGAATATTTACAGAACAACTTTTCTGGAATACAAAAACAGCAGAAAACAGGAACTGGCACTGTGGCATCTTGTTAATAGGTTAGTCCCAGAAAATGCATAAAAATGCTATAAAGTGTAAATAAAACATGTAGCAATTGGTATAATATAAGCATGGAACATCAGAAATTATGGATATGTTGGAGACGTATCTGGGAGTGACAGCAACCTCTAAGGTTGTGGATGTACTGTTGCCACTAGGGGTAACCTAATGATGCTTTGTCTAAGGATAAATGTGTTGTTTACATTTGATGACTCCCAATTGCAGGAGATGACTCCCTTTCGATTAGAAAAGGTTGTCGAACCCACGAGGAGCTGAAGGTATTGGTTAGCAAGATTGATAAATAAAACAATAAAAGATGCAAGTGGTGCTAGTATCTTTGTTATGCCTAAGAAACTCTATGATATGCTTGATTTGCTACTTTTGGAACACTGTTATTTGGATGTTTATCTTGCTGATAATGCTGAAGAAACCTTTGGGGAGAATTGATAATGTTCACATTATGGTTAACAATAACCTTGTCCCCGTTGATTTTATTGTTTTGGACATTGAATGCAATGCATCTTGTCCTATTGTTTTGGGAAGACCTTTTCTTAGAACTGTTGGTGCCATCATTAATATGAAGGAAGGAAACATTAGGTACCAATTCCCACTTAAGAAAGGTATGGAGCACTTCCCTAGAAAGAGAATGAAGCTACCTTTTGATTCTATTATTAGAACACATTATTCTGTTGATGCTTCTTCACTTGGAAATACTTGATTTTCACTTTATGCGCCTAGCTGAAAGACGTTAAAGAAAAGCGCTTATGGGAGACAACCCATTGTTTTATTTCTGTAATTTTTCTTTTATTTGAGTCAAGGAGTTTGCTTACTTCTGTAGCAACTCCTTTGTATCTTTATTTTATCGCATTGTTGTGCCAAGTAAAGTCTCTAATAGAAAGTTGATGCTAGATTTCGATTTCTGCACAGGGACAGATTTTTGCTGTCCACCGTTTTGAGCTGTATACACTCCAGAAAAATTGAAACATTCTGAAAAAATTCACGCGTGATCCTCAGATATGTACGCAACTTTAATTAGTTTTGAGTTTTCTGATCTGAGCAACTTAAGTGCCTCGAAAAAATTCGTCTTTACGGACTGTTCTGTTTTTGACAGATTCTGGCTTTTATTTTGCATTCTCTCTTTTACTGCGTTTGAAGTGATTTCTTTGTTCCACAAAACATCAGTGGCTGTAGATAATGTCCATAAGTATTGGTGATGATTGTGTCCTTACAGAACATGTGAATTTTTGATTATGCACTAACCCTCTAATAAGAATTATTCTGAATTTGGTGTGAAGGAAGTTTTCAAGGATCAAGAGAGGAGAATGATATAATATGATCAAGAAGAGTGAAAAGCCTAAGCTTGGGGATGCCCCCGTGGGTCACCCAAGCATATTTCAAGAAGACTCAAGCGTCTAAGGTTGGGGATGCCTTGGGCATCCCCTTCTTCATCAACAACTTATCAGGTCATCTCTAGTGAAACTATATTTTAATTCTTTCACATCTTATGTGCTTTACTCTAACATCTCAAGTTTTTTCAAAAATTTGAAAAATCAGAAAAATTTAAAACTTTTGAAAACTATTATGTATTTTGCTTTGAAAGGAAAAATCATGCATGCATTCATCATCATATAGCTTTGTTTGCATTTGGATATTTCAAAAGTTGGAATATTATTCCCACTTGAAAACCTATGTATGAAAAATATATTAAAAGGACTAACTATGTCCAATATATTATTTTATAGTTATGTGGTTATTTGTACGGTTTAATGTTTGGTTCTGATTGATTGTAGTTATTTAAAAATAAGTATGTTCAAATGTTATGGAAAACTTTATTTGAAAGTTTCAAAACAAAGATATTGATTTTAAAAAACCATAGGTTTTGGTTTGGAGTCATTTGGACTTTTAAATCAAAAGTTATGACAGAAACAAGAAAGAAAAAGAAGAAAAAGACGAAACGGGCCAACCGGCCGGCCCAACAAGTCAGCGAGCAGGCCGAATCCCAGCCGGACGGAACCGAACCGGTTCGAACCCGATGGGATCAGGTTTTTTGCAGTTTTCTAAACCTTCTCCACTTAAACTCATTTATCTTCACCAATATAACTCCAAATCCGGATCCGCTTAATGCTACGCGTTCATAACCTTCTCATCGTCTATATAAACCCCTGTAGCCTCCGGCATCTCTTCTCCCCTTTTCGTTCCACCGAAACCCTAATCAGCGAAATCCTATTTCGTTGATTTAACCACCAAAACGATTTCGAATCGCGACGGAACCTGAAACATTGTTGAAGATCTCTTCAATACCTTTTCATCCCCGGAGGCCTCAACTCTTTTCATCAACCGTGGAGCAAGAATTTCGAATCGCCATCCTTCAGATTCGAAGTCGTATTTCTTAGATCTCTTCGCGCTCGGTTCTTCAAATCGAAATTCCTCCGGTGAGATGTTAGATCTAACCCTTATCTACAACTTTGCTACTGAACACTTTTTGTTTTGACGTACGGATTTTTCTGTACAATACAGTTTGCGTTTGACGATTTTCGGAGAAGAAAACAATCTCAAATCTTCGGGCCGTAAAAGCAAAAGTTGTTCCCCTGATCAAGACCTTTCTTTTGCCCCAAGCCTCACCTCAATTGGTCGAGCGAGCTAGGAGATATTCGCGTTCAAAGTTTCGGACCAGAAAGGTAAATTGCGATTTGTGACCAATCTATTCATCCACTTATGATATAATTGTGATAGTTAGAAAGAGCACGTAATTCTCTACAACTTTCATTAAGGTTATTTTTCCATCCGAGCAACTTGCTTTCTGGTCAAAATTCATAGTCAAAGTCCAGTCAGCCGGCCACATCAGCGAGTCAACCTCCACGTCAGCGGTCAGAGTCAACAGTCAACCGAAGACCGACAGTTTTGCAGAAAAGACCCTAGAACTTAGATCTATTATAAATTTTTATTGGCTCGGCCAATTTTTGCAAACTTTATATTTTTGGAGCTTATGACACGTAGAAACTTTTGGCATAATTATTTTTATGTTTTGTCGAATTAATTTTGTTTAATTTCAAAAGTGGCTTTAATAGTATTTTGAACATAACTTCAAATTAAAAATTTATTTTTGATCAAACTATTTTGCCATAATTTTGTATGTCTAAGTATTGGCCGTAGGAATACTCTACTAATTTTGTAAAAGTATTTTCTATGATTTTTGCAATTAATATTGATTAATTGCTTTTTAGGTGTTATTTTAATAATTAAAATTGATTAAAATTATTTTTCTTCATCTATCTATTCTATACCTAATAATAAAAGCACTAAGACTTCCGCCGTTTATTTTGGTAGGTCATTGGATTTGCCCTTACATCGTATAATAATTACCCACCTATGCCACTCGTAACTTAAAAAACGTTTCTATCTAACTTACCCTGCCCATCCAGATACTCCCGCCGTCGCTCGGGTCAGATCGGCGCCGCCGCCTCCCGTGTCCTTCGACACCACCTTCCGCCCAAACACAAGGAGCTCTCCGCCACCGTCCACCAGAAAGGCACGAGCTCTCCGCCACCGACCGATGCAGACCCGTCCTACAACTCCATCCCCGAGCTCCCACTTTCCCTCCACGCGCGGGCCTCCTTTCATTGCCGTGCGCCGCCAGCCCAGCTCTCCCGTCTCCCCACGACCTCCCGCCGCCCGTGTGAAACTCCACCCGCAGCCCCAATCTAACTTTGGTGCCTTACAGGTCCTGCGCCACCTCGCGTCAAGTCTGGGCGCGGCTCCCGCCACCGCATGCCCGGTCGGCGGCGATTCAGGGCGCCGCCAGCCCAGTCTTCTGCTCTCTAGGGCGCCGCCGGCCCAATCTCCGGCAGTACATGCCTTATCGGCCAGGTCCCGTGCACACTGCGTCCTCACGCTCCTTCTCTCTGAGTGGTTGTGGTGTCACTCTGCCTCTCCGCTCGAGGTGCCGTTGCGGTTCTTTTTTCTTCATCGACTTGCAGCAGTACAGTGCTCGCAATTTTCATTGTACTGCTCGACTATCATGTGCTTTAGAAACGTTGGATGTAATGAAAATGGCGACAGGAAATGCAAATATGTGGTATCGAGAGGACACGCGTTAGGTGTTAGCAGTACACTGCTCGCAATTTCGATTTAGATTGAAGCACCCGTCAGCCACAAGGCCATAGCAGTGCGGAGATTGGGACAGTAGCAGAGTACATCAATTCAGACATTCAGACTGCGATGCTACTACTGCTCTCTGACCCTCTCATCTAATCATCCAATCTGAAACTGTTGATGCTCACAATGGAAAAATCTTAGAAGCGAGATAAA
This sequence comes from Poa pratensis, assembly GCA_947311845.1. NCBI lineage: Eukaryota > Viridiplantae > Streptophyta > Magnoliopsida > Poales > Poaceae > Poa > Poa pratensis. The sequence goes on from CAMZMU010000063.1 coordinate 74,989,720, forward strand.
ACATAAACGTGGTGGAGAAGATTAGGATATGAAGAGAATGGGGCGATGCGGTTTTCTTCTTCTTTTAATTTGCTTTTCTTTTATTCGTTAGAAATAGCAGTATAAAAGCACAATTTGGTAAGTACAAAAGAACACTGTGGTGTAAATGTCAAGATATTTAGTGTGAGACAATCCTCAGGCACAACTACCCCATATTCAAGTCAAGAGAAGCATGTACTAATTCCTACTAAGAGAAGGGGAGTGAATTTTGTGTTTACTTTTGTGCTTCAATTTTTCTTTCCCGTTGCAATGCACGGGCTTATTTCCTAGTATATTATTAAGACAACAAACAATCGACGGTGCAGATTGATCCATCTAAATTTAGCTCATACCAACGATTGGGATCTATCGACTTAAAAGACACGCAAAGACTCGCACCTAATAGGATATGCTACTTCGTGCAACCAATGGAAACGTACTCATCGAGATCTTTGTACAGAGTACGTCCTAGACTACATATAGGAAACAAAAAATCCCATCCAATTGATGCCTATTAGGGTTCGTGTCCGAGCAACAACGGCGGCAGAAATCGGGAGGCGACGATGCAGATTGATCCATCTAAATTTAGCTCATACCAACGATTGGGATCTATCGACTTAAAAGACACGCAAAGACTCGCACGTAATAGGATATGCTACTTCGTGCAACCAACGGAAACGTACTCATCGAGATCTTTGTACAGAGTACGTCCTAGACTACATATAGGAAACAAAAAATCCCATCCAATTGACGCCTATTAGGGTTCGTGTCCGAGCAACAACGGCGGCAGAAATCGGGAGGCGACGAATCGTCTAGCGAGATCTGAAGCGGCGTCACTGAGATTAGAGAAGCCGACGTGAGTCGCCGACGCCGCCGGTCACCGAGAAGCAGTCACCGGCGCCACACCCACCTAGCCACCAGCAGCGTGAAGCTCTTGCATGTCAATGGCCATGCTGCATGGAAGCCTATAACACGAGCTAACATGACCAGGGAGAAGCTTCCCCTTGAGGCAGACTTCTCAAGAGGATGTCAACTTTTCTACAGGCGCGTGCCAGGAGGAGCTAGGATTGATCTCCGGGAAATTGACTAGCTTCAAGAAAGGCGCAAGGCCAGGATGCCGGCAGCCTCGCTCCGCCAAATCTGGAATCGTTTTTTGTCTCTCATATAGTAGCATGCAAGAAGGAGAGGAGCTACGATTGCTCTCCAGGCAAAACTTGCTAGAATCAAGAAATGCAAGATCGGACGGCCGGCGGCATCGCTCGGCCACATCGGAACCGGTCAGCCAATCACGCTAAGCCTAGATCATGGTGGCCATCAGGATCTGCGTTGCCGCAAGACAAGAACATGGCAGCTTACAGTCTTGGTTCATGTAAAAGACTTCCCTCGCTACCCAAACTCGAAATCAAGATTTCCGTCAATAATGGAGCGACGGATCTTCCTTTGGCTGTACTCGACATGTCAAGACAGCTTATGTGATCTTTATAATGATTCGACGGAGTAAATCTCAGCAATTTTCGGGAGCACCACATCGTGCTCTGACTGTATACGACAAGTCAGGGCATTTTGTGCGACCTTTATACATGAGTAGACGGGGATGTTGGAGTAGGTTGTAGTTCTGTAGTATTTTAGGGTCTTATGTGTAAAGTGTTGAGAAGAATCGAGAATTAGAGAGCAGCTCGAGAACTCCTCTGTAACCCCCATCTACCTGTACCAAGTTGTATTGGGAAAATATTCAGTAAAAAAAAGAAAGTTCCTCTGAATAACTTCATGGTATCAGAGCAGGACGAATCCGGTGAGGTTTTCGTGCGATCTTGAGCGGATTTGAGGCCTCCCGCGAGGAATCGGTCGAGGCGGAGCCGTTGAGGGTGCTGTGTCGCCTGCGGAGACTGGTCGGCAGTGGAGAGCTGCTCAAGTTAAAGTCGCCTCTGCTGTCCACTCCTGGAGTTCTGTTCCGGCGTTCCGCTACTGCTCCTGCCGCCGGCGTGCGTCTGTAAAGGAGCAGTGCTTGGATTGAGGTTGGTGCGGATTGGCGTTTGATTGTGCCAGACCAGATCGAAGCTAAGTTTTCTGTCCGCACCTGACAACTGTTTGTGTGCATCTGAGAAACTGTACATCTGATTGCCACCAATACTAGTACTACTTGTTCGTTCCTTGAAAATAGAAGTTCTTTGAAGCTGTCTTTACATGTGGTGATTGAGCGGGAGTGACCACAAGGCACAACTACTGATTTATTCTTGCTCTTGGGTAGTACTAGCAGTTCAACTTCAGACTGTACTTGTTCATTGGTCTATTTTTTTGAGCTGTGAATAATGTCAGATGCAAACAAAGACAAGTCAGGTGATTCTAGTATGGAGAGAATGTATGAAATCTTCAGCAAATTGTTGGAGCACCAGCAACAGCAAGCTAAGGTAATTCCTGAAGCTGTAAAGTATGCACTTGAGCCCAACCCTGTCAAATTATCCGGTCCTGGCAATTATGTCAGTTGGAGGCGTCATGCTCAGTTAATTCTGAGCTCCCATGGTTACGAATATTTGCTTGTTGATGATGAAGAAAAACCGAAGAGCGATGACGCTTCTTCTAGACAGATGAATGATCGGGTTTTGGTGTGGTTATTGGGAAGTATGGAGCCCATTGTGCGCCAACAGGTTGAGATCATGACAACCGTATTTGAGGTATGGACTGCATTAGAAAAGCAATTTGCCGGTAAATCAAATAAAATGCAGGCCACTCGCATCATGGAGGAACTCACTCACCTGAATCAAGGCACACAATCTGTAACTGAGTATGCTGGCGAGGTGAAACGTTTATACAGGGATCTGCATTACTATCAACCTTTCAACCCTGTTGATAAGAATGATTTAGCCATCCATCATAAATGGTTTGAGTCACTTGTTGCCAAGCTTTTCCTTGATGGACTAAACCAGGAATTTAATCTCCGTCGTCAGCTCATTTTCTCTCAACCTGAGTGGCCCAGCCTTGATGATATTATCTCTAGTGTCCTTGAGGAAGAGACACGGTTGGCTCAACCTAAGGATGATAACCTGAAAGGTGGAGATGATTGTGCAGCTCTGTCTATGCGACCTCGTCATGCTGCAAGGTCCTTCAATAAAATGGACAAGAGTAAATTCTGTTGTGATCATTGTAAAATGAATGGGCACACTAAGGACAAGTGTTTTGAACTGCATGGTTTTCCATCTTGGTGGGATAAAGCGAAACCTCGGCCAGGGGGAGCTCAGGCAGCAAGTAAACGACAAGCAAACCACATCACATCCGTGCGGGACTCACCAGTGGTAGATGCACAAGCTCTTGAGGAATTCAGATCCAAGCTAAGACTCTCTGAAGGCACTTCCTCCTCCCAGGGTCCCTCTAAGGCTGAATCCAGTCTCCTAGCCACTTCATCTCAAGGTAAAGAATGTCATCGTGCATATACTACCATGTCAAAATCAAAGCCCTGGATTATTGACACAGGAGCTACAAATCATATGACCGGAGCTTCTGAACTATTTACTACATATACTCCTTGTTCAGGTAAGGACAAGGTACGTGTAGCTGATGGATCCATGGCACCGATCGTAGGACGTGGATCCATTAGATGCACCAAGACGTTGTCCTTATGTCCTGTTTTGCATGTCCCTAAATTTCCAGTTAACCTATTGTCTGTTAGCTCTATTAATAAAACCCTTAATTGTAGGAGTTGGTTTGATCCTACTTGTTGTGCTTTTCAGGAGCTAGGAACTGGGAGACTTTTGGGGACTGGGACCGAGCATGATGGACTCTATTACCTTGATGAGGGAAGTGATGAAGTTGCTCTTGCATCCTGCTTGTCTCCTTGCGAAGAGTTGTTATTGCATCACCGTAGGCTAGGACACCTATCGTTTGCTGCCTTGTCTCGCATTTACCCTATTTTATTTAAGTCGTGTCCTAGAGAATCATTATCATGTGATGCTTGTGAACTTGCTAAGCATACTAGGGGTTCATATCCTAGCATTGGTTTGAAAAGTAATGAACCTTTTAAGATAATTCACTCTGATGTTTGGGGACCATGTGAGGTCCATTCCATATCTGGACACAGATGGTTTGTAACTTTCATTGACTGTTTTAGCCGATATACATGGCTTTATCTCTTGAAGCATAAGAGTCAAGTATTGTCTGTGTTTAAAGATTTGTGTGCTCTCATTAAAAACCAGCATGGAACGACTATTAAAGTACTTCGTTCAGACAATGGTACTGAATTTGTCAATACAGAATTTAGTCAATTTCTTGCAACAAATGGTATTGAACATCAAACAACTTGTGTTAATACGCCAGAACAAAATGGAGTGGCAGAGCGAAAAAATAGACATTTACTTGAAGTTGCACGTTCACTTATGTTTACAATGAACGTGCCTAAGTTTTTGTGGGGCGAGGCTATTAAAACTGCAGTATATCTTATAAATCGTATGCCTCTTCGTGTTCTTGATTATAAAACTCCTGCTGAGTGCTTACTAAATTCAAATGAATTTGTTGTTCCTCCGAAAGTGTTTGGGAGTGTTTGCTTTGTGCATGATTATAGAAATTCTGTTGGGAAATTAGATCCACGAGCCATTAAATGTGTGTTTGTAGGCTACTCACCATCAAAAAAGGGATACAGGTGTTGGTGTCCCTCAGAGCATAGATTCTTTGTAAGCATGGATGTAACCTTTCGTGAACATGAGTCGTATTATGGCCCAGCAAGTAGCACTGGCATTACCTTGGCTACACCTGAAGTGCAACAAGAAGGGGGGCATGATGATACGATGAACCCAATTCTTGTTCCTTCTTCAGGTGGCTCTTTTATTCATAACAATGCTCAAAGTCAGGGGGAGGAGAAAGATGATGATAGTGACTTTCGCCAAGGTGATATAGGAGATGCAACGAGGAATTTATCACTTCCATTACAAGGTACAGAGTCTCCCATGCATGAGGACCCAGGTATTGATCCTAACTCTTCTAGTTCTGAAGCTCCTACTAGCACTACATGGCAGAGTGAAAACCAACCAGCTACTCATACCCATGATGATATCCCTCAAAATAATTCTCCTATTGCCTTGAGAAAACCAACTAGAACCCGAAATACTCCAGGATATCTCAAAGACTATGTTGGATATAAACATGATATAGCTAATTTTGTTTCCTATAAGTATTGTAGTCCTTCCTTCAGAAGCTTCATTGCCTCTTTAGACTCTGTTTCCATACCATCTCGCTGGGAAATAGCCATAGAGGACCCAAAATGGAAGGATGCCATGCTTGATGAGATGAAAGCTTTGGAAAAGAATAAAACCTGGGAGCTCGTGGATCTGCCACCAGGTAAGCATCCTGTAGGATGTAAATGGGTATTCACCATTAAACATACTCCAGAGGGAAAGGTGGATAGATACAAAGCTCGTTTAGTAGCCAAGGGTTATACACAAACCTATGGGATTGACTATGAAGAAACCTTTGCACCTGTGGCAAAGATGAATTCAGTCAGAACTCTTATTTCTTGTGCTATTAATCTTGACTGGGACATTTATCAAATGGATGTAAAAAACGCCTTCCTTCATGGAGACCTTCAAGAGGAAGTATATATGCATATTCCTCCCGGTTTTGAATCAAATCAAACTAATGGAAAGGTGTTGCGTCTACGTCGGTCATTGTACGGCTTGAAACAATCACCACGGGCTTGGTTCGGTCGATTCAGACAAGCCATGTTGAACAGGGGCTATCATCAAAGCAATGCCGATCATACACTATTCTACCAACATACAAATGACAAGGTAGCAATATTGATCGTATATGTTGATGACATTGTAATTACAGGTGATGATCGCGAGAGATTACAAACCTGAAGCGGTATTTGGCACAAGAGTTCGAAGTAAAAGACTTGGGCCATTTAAGGTATTTTCTTGGTATAGAAGTCTCACGGGGATCAAAGGGCATATTCTTGTCACAAAGAAAATATGTCCTAGATTTACTTAAGGAAACTGGTATGCATGGTGCACGACCTGCAGCTACACCGATTGATCAAAATCATCGATTAAGTGGTGATGTTGGAGCTTCGGTTGATAGGGAATGCTACCAAAGGCTAGTAGGGAGGCTAATCTATCTTTCACATACACGCCCAGATATAGCTTATGTGTGAGCGTCGTAAGCCAATTTATGCATGATCCAAAAATTGCACACATGGAGGCTGTCAATAGAATTCTTCGGTACCTAAAAGGAAGTCCAGGAAAAGGTCTCCTATATACAAAACAAGGAGAGTTGCAGGTTGAATGTTATACTGACGCAGATTGGGCAGGCTCACTTGAAGACCGGAGATCAACATCTGGGTATTGCACATTTGTTGGAGGGAATCTTGTCTCATGGCGTAGCAAGAAGCAAAGTGTGGTAGCTCGATCAACAGCAGAAGCCGAATTCAGATCCATGGCCCAAGGTATATGTGAACTTTTATGGCTAAAGATACTTCTAACAGAGCTGAAGCTGTATAAATGTAAGCCCCTGATGCTCTATTGTGATAATAAAGCTGCTATCGATATTGCTAATAACCCTGTTCAACATGACAGAACAAAACATGTTGAAATTGATAGACACTTCATCAAAGAAAAGTTGGATGGAGGATTAATATGTTTACCATATATTACATCGGCTAGTCAAGTGGCAGATGTACTTACAAAAGGGTTACCTGAGAAGTTATTTTCTTCATTTTGTAGCAAGATGGGTCTATATGATGTATTTGCCCCATCTTGAGGGGGAGTGTTGGAGTAGGTTGTAGTTCTGTAGTATTTTAGGGTCTTATGTGTAAAGTGTTGAGAAGAATCGAGAATTAGAGAGCAGCTCGAGAACTCCTCTGTAACCCCCATCTACCTGTACCAAGTTGTATTGGAAAATATTCAGTAAAAAAAAGAAAGTTCCTCTGAATAACTTCAGGGGACTATCTCGGTAATATTCGGCAGCAGCTACTGAAGTCGTTTGCCACCAAGCTGTGATTTCTGGGTCGGCATCCAATACTACTTTCCATAGTCTTAGCGCTCGCAGCTTAACCATGATGCAACTGATTCAAAAGGAGCTACGATTGCTCTCCAGGCAAAACTTGCTAGAATCAAGAAATGCAAGATCGGACGGCCGGCGGCATCGCTCGGCCACATCGGACCGGTCAGCCAATCACGCTAAGCCTAGATCATGGTGGCCATCAGGATCTGCGTTGCCGCAAGACAAGAACATGGCAGCTTACAGTCTTGGTTCATGTAAAAGACTTCCCTCGCTACCCAAACTCGAAATCAAGATTTCCGTCAATAATGGAGCGACGGATCTTCCTTTGGCTGTACTCGACATGTCAAGACAGCTTATGTGATCTTTATAATGATTCGACGGAGTAAATCTCAGCAATTTTCGGGAGCACCACATCGTGCTCTGACTGTATACGACAAGTCCGGGCATTTTGTGCGACCTTTATACATGAGTAGACGGAGACTATCTCGGTAATATTCGGCAGCAGCTACTGAAGTCGTTTGCCACCAAGCTGTGATTTCTGGGTCGGCATCCAAACTACTTTCCATAGTCTTAGCGCTCGCAGCTTAACCATGATGCAACTGATTCAAATTCAATATCCTATGTTTCTATACTGTCAATGATTAGTTGGTGACTGAGCAGGAGTAATTGAAGATCCGTTCATGATTCAAGGTGAACCGCTGCTCATATTTTTTCTAGTTCGACTAATAAAATGACTTAGTCATATTTTGATCATTTAGTTACAAAAAGTACTTAGAAATATTTTGCCTCTCCAAACAAAGTAATTTTCTTCCTTAGAAAATATTTGATAATTATTTTGACAACACTATTTCCTTAGAAAAATTTCAACATCTTAAAAGTGCTAAATCTTTTCCTTAGAAAAATTTAGCATCTTGAAAAATTAGTTGTGTTATTTTGATAAGTGTTGGTCCTTAGAAAATTTATCAACTATTGTTTTAAAGTATTTTTCCTTAGAAAAATACCAACATCTTATTTTATGAACTCTTACTTAGAAATTATTTTGACTTGATGTGTTAGCTTCTAGTCCTTAGTTAAAAATTCGACCCCAAGTGTTATGACCTTGGTCCTTAGTCATTTTTGGACCAACATACTTGCCTTGCATTCCTTAGAGTAATTTTCATGGCATTGCATGCATATCAAGTCCTTAGAAATATTTTGCACTTCTTACATGACATTCCTCCTTTGAAAAATTGAGGATGCATGTTAGCCCTTTTGACCCTCCTAGTCGAAAACCACTAAGTTAGAATTAGTGGAAACCAATGAAGGACTTAGCCAAAAAAACAAGACTCCAGAAGCATCTCCACGAAGTAAAAATACTTAGAAGAAAATCAAGAAGAAGTTCATGAAGACCAACCACCTACATTTTCTAAGTCTTTCTTTCCTTTCTCTTTTTTCTCCCTTCTTCTCTTAGACTTCATGGTGACTAAGTTATATTCAAGACCAACCTGGATGCTGCCAACACCATCAAGTCTTCAGAACCATCAAGTCCACAAATTGCAATGAAGTCATCACATCAAGGAGAAAACTACAAGGAAGCAAGGAGAAGATTCTTGGAAGACCAACTACATCTTCTTTCTATCTTTTTCCTCCTTCCTAATTTTGTCTTTCACTTTGGACATAGACCAAGTCCTTTGTGTTTATGACTAAGTCCCTAGAGTGCTAGTTGGAGATTCCTTGAAGACCAAACATGTGAAGACTTGGAGTAGTCTTACAACTTTTTCAAGTTGTTTGTTTTATCAAGTTTATTTTTGCCCAACCTTGACCTTGACCTAGCCAACTAGATTAAGTTATTTTGTCTATGTTCCTCAAGATGTTTTGCACATCATGCATGTCATATTTGCTTAGAGTATTTTCGCATATCATGCATGGCATATTTTTCCTTAGAAAATTTGGTATGATTGCATGTTTATTGTGGCTTGTTTGTTGTGTTAGAAATTTCGGAGAGATACGAAGGCTTTTGCAACTGCTACTCCTGCTCTCCCTGTTGCCAAGGCAAGTGGCGCACCCCCATAAATTTTCCTAAGTATTTTTATATGCATGACTTAGAGTATTTTTCTATAAGCATGTGTTGGATAGTACTGCTATGCAAAGACTGTTTAGAGTAGCATCCTTATTCCTATGTGTCTAGAATCCTATTATAACTTAGTAGAAATATTGATGCTTTGCAAAAAGTTGTTTTCATGGAAAACTAATTTCTACTAAGTTAAAGAACCACCTGGGTGTGTAAATGGATTTAAGCACTTCCCCATCTTTGGGAGTATAAGTTGCTAGAAGAGGGTGATTCCCCCGCAGGAGTATAGGTCATACGTGATTTTGCAGGATCGGGAGGATGAATCACACTAAGGAGAGCCACCCAGGAGCAAAGAGATTTGAAGATACTCCAAGTGAAGATTGCTCCAAGTGCAGCCAAACAAGGAAGACGACAAATGATCTCATCATGCCAACTTCAAAATAAAACTTGATAGTAAATAGCATTAGGGGCTCACCGGAGTTTGCAGGAGGTAGTCACTTGACACACTGGAGTTTGCCATGTGCTGTCATGGTTCACTGGAGTTTACCAGTGTTACCAACTTAATAGATGAAAAATATTTTCAAAGTGATAGGATAAAACTGGCTTTATGCAAAATAGCCTTTGAACTCCACCTGCCAAATATGCATATAGGTTATTAGAGTTATTCCATTAAGTGTCCACATAGTGTCACTTGCAAGTCCCATTTTTAATGGTTCTGACCCACTCTGTTGCAAAATTTTATTTGTTGCAGAATGTTCTGACGATGAGTGAGTTTACGCAAAGGGTTTTCGAGTCTGCAACCAACATGTTTCGCCTGTGGCGCATGAAGAAGATGGAGACTCCATGAAGAATAAATTTCCGCTGCTTTACTCTTTCAAAGCTAGCTTCGTGCTATGCAATTTGTAAAGGATATTTTCCTAAGTACTGGATCCACGTGTAATAATTGATACAATGTTGTGATATTTCATCTTAGACTGTGTGTGCAAATGAATCGATCCAGGGGTTTGCACTATACACAGGTACCTTGCCAATTTCTAAGTGCAGGTACGGTACATTTACTTGGAGCGTCTGTGTGCTTTTATTTTTGCTTTGTTATTTTCATTTTCTGAATAAATTGGATCCTAGCATTCTTGTGTGGGAGAGAGACACGCTCCGCTTTTTCATATGAATACTCGTATTCTTCACTTTATTTGTTGAGTATTCTTGTCTAGCTACTGCAATGCTTTTAGCTCTGTTTTTCATGCATCTCTTGTTCAGAGCTGTTAGTTCTTGTAGAGAAGTACTCTCTTGTTTCATTGTTGAATTATTTGGAGAGTTTTGTGTTGAAATAAATTGATTGGTGTTTGGTTGGAAACAGAAAATGCTACATGTGGTAGATGGTATTGAAAAGACATACTATTCTTGTAGATCATTGTCTTGGATAATTGATGCTTTGCAATTGTTTTGAGCTCTCAAGTAGATCATGTTTAAGCTCTTGCATCATGTAGTTAAAACCTATTAGTGAAGAACTACCGTAGAGCTTGTTGAAATTTGGTTTGCATGTTTGGTATCTCTAAGGTCTAGATATTTTTGGTAAAAGTGTTTGAGTAACAAGGAAGACAGTGTAGAGTCTTATAATGCTTGCAATATGTTTTCATGTAAGTCTTGCTGTACCAGTTGATATCCTGTGTTTGCTTCAAACAACCTTGCTAGCCTAAACTCTGTACTGAGAGGGAATGCTTCTCGTGCATCCAAACCTTGAGCCAAAACCCATGCCATTTGTGTCCACCATAACTACCTATTATGTGGTATTTCCTGCCATTCCAAGTAAATACTTCATGTGCTACCTTTAAACTATTCAAAAGCTATTATCTCTTATTTGTGTCAATGTTTTATAGCTCATGAGGAAGTTATGTGGAGTTTTCTCTATCAACCTTGTCATTTACTTTTGACAGACTTTCACCAATGGACTAGTGGCATATACATCCGCTTATCCAATAATTTTGCAAAAAGAGCTGGCAAATGGGTGCCCAGTCCCAATTAATTACAACTTTAACCGCTTAATTCTCTTCACATTTTTGCCCTGATCCAATCAGATAAGCAATGATACCAGTGAATAACTGCATGTGTAAACAAAAGAGAACAAGAGGGATGATCTGCCTTGCTGGTAGAAATAACGTCCTTCATGGGAGCCGCTCTTGAAAGTCTGGTTGACAAGGGGGTAGAGTGCCCACTGCCATTCGTTGACAACAACAAACACCTCTCAAAAACTTACTTTATGCTCTCTATATGATTTCAAAAACTTAAAAAGCTCTAGCACATGATTTAATCCCTGCTTCCCTCTGCGAAGGGCCTTTCTTTTACTTTTATTTGAGTCAGTTTACCTACTTCTTTCTATCTCAGAAGCAAACACTAGTGTCAACTTTGTGTGCAACAATTTTTATATGCTTGCTTATTGCACTTATTATATTTCTTTGTGTTGACAATTATCCATGAGATATATGTTGAAAGTTGAAAGCAATTGCTGAAACTTAAATCTTCCTATGTGTTGCTTCAATGCCTTTTACTTAGAATCTATTGCTTTATGAGTTAACTCTTATGCAAAACTTTTTGATGCTTGTCTTGAAAGTACTATTCATGAAAAGTTTTTGCTTATATGATTCAGTTGTTTACTCTTTATCTATCTGTTAGCAAACTATAGACCATTGCCTTGAGTCACTTCATTCATAACATGAGCCTTGCAATATTATTTGATCAAGATTGTGTGGTAGCATGTCTCCTCAGAAATTATTTGTTGTTATCGTTTTACCTACTCGAGGACGAGTAGAACTAAGCTTGGGGATGCTTGATACGTCTCCAACGTATCCATAATTTCTGATGTTCCATGCTTATATTATACCAATTGCTACATGTTTTATTTACACTTTATAGCATTTTTATGCATTTTCTGGGACTAACCTATTAACAAGATGCCACAGTGCCAGTTCCTGTTTTCTGCTTTTTTGTATTCCAGAAAAGTTGTTCTGGAAATATTCTCGGAATTGGACGAAACAAAAGGCGAGTCCCTATTTTTCTGTCACGTACACTGAGCCGAAGGAGAACGAACTGGGGCACCGAGGCGCCCTCACCATATGGCGGCGCGCCCCCTCTGCGTGCCGCCACGTGGTGAGGGGCCCACGGGTGCCCACCGACATCGCCCTTCGCCTATAAATTCATCTGCTCGGGAAAACCCTAAATACCCGAGTCATATTCCACGAAAAGTTCCAGAGCCGCCGCCGCCGTCAACCCTAACTCGGGAGGGTTCTGAAGATCTTCCCGGCACCCTGCCGGAGAGGAGAATCATCACGGAGGGCTCTACATCGCCATGCCTGCCTCCGGAGTGATGTGTGAGTAGTTCATCCTTGGACAATGGGTCCATAGCAGTAGCTAGATGGTTGTCTTCTCCTCTTGGGCCATCATGTTTAGATCTTGTGAGCTGCCTATCATGATCAAGATCATATTATTGTAATGCTACATGTTGTGTTTGCTGGGATCCGATGAATATTGATACTATGTCAAGTTGATTATTGAATTATCATATACATGTTATTTATGATCTTGCATGCTCTCCGTTGCTAGTTGATACTCTGGCCAAGTTGATGCTTGTGACTCCAATAGGGAGTATTTATGCTAGATAGTGGGTTCAGTCTCCATTTAATCTGGGGGAGTGACAGCAACCTCTAAGGTTGTGGATGTGCTGTTGCCACTAAGGGTAAAACAACGATGTTTTGTCTAAGGATAATTGTGTTGCTTACATTATGCACTTTACTTAATGCAATAATCTGTTGCTTGCAACTTAATACTGAAAGGGGTGCGGATGCTAACCTGAAGGTGGATTATTTAGACACAGATGCATGCTGGATAGCGGTCTGTGTACCATGTTGTAATGCCCAAGTAAATCTCACTGTAACCGTCATAACTTGTTCATGCATTGTTATGCACTTCTCTATTTGTCAATTGACCAGCTGTAATTTGTTTACTCAACATGTTAGTAATTTATTATGGAGAGACACCACTAGTGAACTGTGGACCCTGGTCCATTCTTTTTACATTGATATTACAACCTACTGCAAACACTGTTTCCTTTCATTTTCTGCAAACAAACATCATTTTCCACACTATATGTCTAATCCTTTGTTTTCAGCAAGCCGGTGAGATTGACAACCTCGCTGTTAAGTTGGGGCAAAGTAGTTTGATTGCGTTGTGCAGGTTCCACGTTGGCACCGGAATCACTGGTGTTGTGCCGCACTACACTCCTTGACCAACAACCTTCAGAAGTGACTTTGATTTCCTACTGGTTCGATTAAACCTTGGTTTCTTACTGACGGAAAACTTGCTGCTACACTCATCATACCTTCCTCTTGGGGTCTCCCAACGAACGTGTGCACGTGTGCATTCACGTGACTAGCAGCTCCTTTTCTGGCGCCGTTGCGGGGAAATCAAGCCTTCTGCAAGGGGAGTCTCTCACTTCCAATCTCTTTACTTTGTAACTGTCTTGCTTAGTTTATTTTTATTTTGTCTTGTTTGCTTATTTTTATCAAAAACACAAAAAATTACTTACTTGCATTTATTTTATTATTTCGGCCTAGTTTTATTTTTGCTAAAATGAGTACTCCTGAGAACACCAAGTTGTGTGACTTTACTAGCACAAATAATAATGATTTCATATGCACTCCCTGATACGTCTCCAACGTATCCATAATTTCTGATGTTCCATGCTTATATTATACCAATTGCTACATGTTTTATTTACACTTTATAGCATTTTTATGCATTTTCTGGGACTAACCAATTAACAAGATGCCACAGTGCCAGCTCCTGTTTTCTATTGTTTTTGTATTCCAGAAAACTTGTTCTGGAAATATTCTCGGAATTGGACGAAACAAAAGGTGAAGTCCCTATTTTTCTGTCACGTACACGAAGCCCGAAGGAGATACGAAGTGGGGCACCGAGGCGCCCTCACCATACGGCGTCGCGTCCCCCCTCTGCCGTGCCGCCACGTGGTGAGGGGCCCAAGGGTGCCCACCGACATCGCCCCTTCGCCTATAAATTCATCTGCTCGGGAAAACCCTAAATACCCGAGTCATATTCCACGAAAAGTTCCAGAGCCGCCGCCGCCATCAACCCTAACTCGGGAGGGTTCTGAAGATCTTCCCGGCACCCTGCCGGAGAGGAGAATCATCACCGGAGGGCTCTACATCGCCATGCCTGCCTCCGGAGTGATGTGTGAGTAGTTCATCCTTGGACTATGGGTCCATAGCAGTAGCTAGATGGTTGTCTTCTCCTCTTGTGCCATCATGTTTAGATCTTGTGACCTGCCTATCATGATCAAGATCATATTATTGTAATGCTACATGTTGTGTTTGCTGGGATCCGATGAATATTGATACTATGTCAAGTTGATTATTGAATTATCATATACATGTTATTTATGATCTTGCAAGCGCTCCATTGCTAGTTGATACTCTGGCCAAGTTGATGCTTGTGACTCCAAGAGGGAGTATTTATGCTAGATAGTGGATTCAGTCTCCATTTAATCCGGGGGAGTGACAGCAACCTCTAAGGTTGTGGATGTGCTGTTGCCACTAGGGGTAAAACAACGATGTTTTGTCTAAGGATAATTGTGTTGCTTACATTATGCACTTTACTTAATGCAATAATCTGTTGCTTGCAACTTAATACTGAAAGGGGTGCGGATGCTAACCTGAAGGTGGATTATTTAGACACAGATGCATGCTGGATAGTGGTCTGTGTACCATGTTGTAATGCCCAAGTAAATCTCACTGTAACCGTCATAACTTGTTCATGCATTGTTATGCACTTCTCTATTTGTCAATTGCCCACCTGTAATTTGTTTACTCAACATGTTAGTTATTTATTATGGAGAGACACCACTAGTGAACTGTGGACCCTGGTCCATTCTTTTTACATTGATATTACAACCTACTGCAAACACTGTTTCCTTTCATTCTCTGCAAACAAACATCATTTTCCACACTATATGTCTAATCCTTTGTTTTCAGCAAGCTGGTGAGATTGACAACCTCGCTGTTAAGTTGGGGCAAAGTAGTTTGATTGTGTTGTGCAGGTTCCATGTTGGCACCGGAATCCCTGGTGTTGCGCCGCACTACACTCCTTGACCAACAACCTTCAGAAGTGACTTCGATTTCCTACTGGTTCGATTAAACCTTGGTTTCTTACTGAGGGAAAACTTGCTGCTACACTCATCATACCTTCCTCTTGGGGTCTCCCAACGAACGTGTGCACGTGTGCATTCACGTGACTAGCAGCTCCTTTTCTGGCGCTGTTGCCGGGGAAATCAAGCCTTCTGCAAGGGGAGTCTCTCACATCCAATCTCTTTACTTTGTAATTGTCTTGCTTAGTTTATTTTTATTTTGTCTTGTTTGCTTATTTTTATCAAAAACACAAAAAATTACTTACTTGCATTTATTTTATTATTTCGGCCTAGTTTTATTTTTGCTAAAATGAGTAATCCTGAGAACACCAAGTTGTGTGACTTCACTAGCACAAATAATAATGATTTCATATGCACTCCCTGATACGTCTCCAACGTATCCATAATTTCTGATGTTCCATGCTTATATTATACCAATTGCTACATGTTTTATTTACACTTTATAGCATTTTTATGCATTTTCTGGGACTAACCAATTAACAAGATGCCACAGTGCCAGCTCCTGTTTTCTGCTGTTTTTGTATTCCAGAAAAGTTGTTCTAGAAATATTCTCGGAATTGGACGAAACAAAAGGCGAAGTCCCTATTTTTCAGTCACGTACACGAAGCCCGAAGGAGATACGAAGTGGGGCACCGAGGCGCCCTCACCATACGGCGGCGTGTCCCCCTCTGCCGTGCCGCCACGTGGTGAGGGGCCCACGGGTGCCCAGCGACATCGCCCCTTCGCCTATAAATTCATCTGTTCGGGAAAACCCTAAATACCCGAGTCATATTCCACGAAAAGTTCTAGAGCCGCCGCCGCCGTCAACCCTAACTCGGGAGGGTTCTAAAGCTCTTCCCGGCACCCTGCCGGAGAGGGGAATCATCACCGGAGGGCTCTACATCGTCATGCCTGCCTCCGGAGTGATGTGTGAGTAGTTCATCCTTGGACTATGGGTCCATAGCAGTATCTAGATGGTTGTATTCTCCTCTTGTGCCATCATGTTTAGATCTTGTGAGCTGGCTATCATGATCAAGATCATATTATTGTAATGCTACATGTTGTGTTTGCTGGGATCCGATGAATATTGATACTATGTCAAGTTGATTATTGAATTATCATATACATGTTATTTATGATCTTGCATGCTCTCCGTTGCTAGTTGATACTCTGGCCAAGTTGATGCTTGTGACTCCAAGAGGGAGTATTTATGCTAGATAGTGGGTTCAGTCTCCATTTAATCCGGGGGAGTGACAACAACATCTAAGGTTGTGGATGTGCTGTTGCCACTAGGGGTAAAACAGCGATGCTTTGTCTAAGGATAATTGTGTTGCTTACATTATGCACTTTACTTAATGCAATAATCTGTTGCTTGCAACTTAATACTGAAAGGGGTGCGGATGCTAACCTGAAGGTGGATTATTTAGACACAGATGCATGCTGGATAGCGGTCTGTGTACCATGTTGTAATGCCCAAGTAAATCTTATTGTAACCGTCATAACTTGTTCATGCATTGTTATGCACTTCTCTATTTGTCAATTGCCCAGCTGTAATTTGTTTACCCAACATGTTAGTTATTTATTATGGAGAGAAACCACTAGTGAACTGTGGACCCTGGTCCATTCTTGTTACATTGATATTACAACCTGCTGCAAACACTGTTTCCTTTCATTCTCTGCAAACAAACATCATTTTCCACACTATACGTCTAATCCTTTGTTTTCAGCAAGCCGGAGAGATTGACAACCTTACTGTTAAGTTGGGGCAAAGTAGTTTGATTGTGTTGGGCAGGTTCCACGTTGGCACCAGAATCCCTGGTCTTGCGCCGCACTACACTCCTTGACCACCAACCTTCAGAAGTGACTTCGATTTCCTACTGGTTCGATTAAACCTTGGTTTCTTACTGAGGGAAAACTTGCTGCTACACTCATCATACCTTCCTCTTGGGGTCTCCCAACGAACGTGTGCACATGTGCATTCACGTAACTAGCACTCCCCCAGATTCAATGGGACTGAACCCACTATCTAGCATAAATACTCCCTCTTGGAGTCACAAGCATCTACTTGGCCAAAGCATCTACTAGCAACGGAGAGCATGCAAGATCATAAATAACATATAACATTGATTGATAATAAACTTGGCATAGTATTCAATATTCGTCAGATCCCAACAAACACGACATGTAGCATTACAATACTATGATCTTGATCATGATAAGCAGCTCACAAGATCTAAACATGATAGCACAAAGTGGAGAGACTACCAACTAGCTACTGCCATGGACCCGTAGTCCAAGAATGAACTACTCTCGCATCACTCCAGAGGTAGGCATGATGATGTAGAGCCCTCTGGTGATGATTCCCCTCTCCGGCAGGGTGCCGGGAAGAGCTTCTGAACCCCCCGAGCTAGGGTTGACGACGGCGGCGTCTCTAGAACTTTTCGTGGCTGGAGACTCGGGTGTCTAGGGTTTTCCCGAATAGATGAATATATAGGCGAAAGGGCGGCGCTGGAGAGGCACTGGGCCTCTCGCCACCCCACTACGCGGCAGCAAGGGGGGCCGCGCCGTGCCCTGGCGAGGCCGGCCCACGGCCCTCCTGCTTCTCCCCTCTGGACACAGTCTTCGTGATGGAAAAATAGGGACTTGAGCTTTTGTTTCGTCCAATTACGAGAATATTTCCAGAACAACTTTTCTAAAATACAAAAACATCAGAAAACAGGAACTCACACTGTGGCATCTTGTTAATAGGTTAGTCCTAGAAAATGCATAAAAATGCTATGAAGTATATATAAAACATGTAGCAATTGGCATAATATAAAACATAAATTATAGATACGTTTGAGACGTATCAAGCATCCCCAAGCTTAGTTCTACTCGTCCTCGAGTATGTAAAATGATAAAAACAAAATAATTTCTGAGGTGACATGCTACCATCATAATCTTTGATCAAATAGTATTGTAAGGCATATGTCATGAATGAAGTGATTCATGTCAATGGTCTATAGTTGCTATCAAATAGGTATGAGTAAACAACTATATCACGTAAGCAAAACTTTTCATAAATAGTACTTCTAGACAAGTATCAACATACCTTGCATAAGTGTTAACTCATAAAGCAATAGTCTCAAGTAAAAGGTTTTGAACCAACACAAAGGAAGATTTAAGTTTCAGCAGTTGCTTTCTACTTTCAACATATATATCTCATGGATATTGTCAACACAAAGAAATATAATAAGCACAATATACCCGCATATGAAAATTATTGTACCAAGTTTGACACTAGTGATTGCTTCTAAGACAGAAAGGAGTAGAAAACCGACTCAACATAAAAGTAAAAGAAAGGCCCTTCGCAGAGGGAAGCAGGGATTAAGTCATGTGCTAGAGTTTTTTAAGTTTTTGAAAAATCATATAGAGAGTAAAAATATAAGTTTTGGGCTATGTATGTCGTTGTCAACGATTGGTAGTGGGCACTCTACCCCCCTTGTCAACCAGACTTTCAAGAGCGGCTCCCATGAAGGACGTTATTTCTACCCAAGGGTAGATCATCCCTCTTGTTCTCTTTTGTTTACACATGATAGTATGGCACTCCTACCAACCTTTGTTTACACAAACCACTGCTAACCGAATCCTCGGGTGCCTACCAACAATCACATACCATGGAGGAGTGCCTTTTCATTGCTTGTCTGATTGGATCAGGGCAAAAATGTGAAGAGAATTAAGCGGTTAAAGTTGTAATTAATTGGGACTGGGCACCCCATTTGCCAGCTCTTTTTGCAAAATTATTGGGTAAGCGGATGTATATGCCACTAGTCCAGTTGTGAAAGTCTGTCAAAAGTAAATGACAAGGTTGATAGATAAACTCCGCATAACTTCCTCATGAGCTAATAAACAGTGACACAAAATAATGAGTAATAAGTTTTGAATAGTTTAAAGGTAGCACATGAATTATTTACTTGGAGTGGCAGGGAATATACCACATATAGGTAGGTATAGTGGACACAAATGACATGGATTTTGGCTCAAGGTTTTGGATGCACGAGAAGCATTCCCTCTCAGTACAGAGCTTAGGCTAGCAAGGTTGGTTGAAACAAACACATGATATCAAACTAATACACCAAGGCTCACATGAAAACATACTGTAAGCATTATACGACCTCACACCGTCTTCCTTGTTAACCAAACCCTTTTACCAGAAAATATCTAGACCTTAGAGATACCAAGTATGCAAACCATGTTTCAGCAAGCTTTCCGGTAGTTCTTTACTAATAGGTTTTAACTTGCAAGATACAAAGCTTAAGGATGATCTACTTGATAACTCAAAACAATTGATAAGTATCAAATATTCAACATAGTGATCTATAAGGATATGCAAGCCTTTTCCATTATACCATCTACCACATGTAGCATTTTCTTTCCAGCCAAACACCAATCAACTTATTTCAACAAAAAGCTCTCTTTAAGATAATCATAATGAAAGCAAGAGAGTACTAATTCTAAAAGAACGAACAACTCTGACAAGAGATGCATGAAAAACATGAGCTAAAAAGCATGGCAGTAGCTAGACAAGACTACTCAACAAGTATAAGTGAAGAATACGAGTATTCACATGAAAAAGCGGAGCGTGTCTCTCTCCCAAACAAGAGTGCAAGGATCCAATCAAGTTTATTCAGAAAATAACAAAGCAAAATAAAACCACACAGACGCTCCAAGTAAAGCACGTATGATGTGAAAGAATTAAAATATAGTTTCACTAGAGATGACCTGATAAGTTGATGATGAAGAAGGGGATGCCTCCCCAAGCTTAGACGCTTGAGTCTTCTTGAAATATGCTTGGGTGACCCACGGGGGCATCCCCAAGCTTAGGCTCTTCACTCTTCTTGGTCACATTATATCATCCTTCTCTCTTGACCCTTGAAAACTTCCGCCACACCAAACTCAAAGTAATTCTCATTAGAGGGTTAGTGCATCATCAAAAACTCACATGTTCTAGTTAAAAAAATTGACTTTTAGTTTAAACATTAGCTACAGCCACTGATGTTATGTGAAGCTCTTCCACCAAAAAAGAATTCCACTTACACAAGTAAAAGAGAGAATGCAAAATAAAAGACAAAATCTGTCTAAAACAGAACAGTCCCTAAAGACGAATTTTTCGAGGAACTTACAGTGCTCAGATCAGAAAACCTTGAACTAACGAAAGATGCTACATATCTCAGGATCACGCACAATTTTTCAGATTTTTTCAATTTTTCTGTGATTTTACAGAGAATAAACGGTGAACAACAGAAATCTATTCCTGCGCAGAAATCCAAATCTAGCAGCATCTTTATATTAGAGACTTCACTTGGCACAACAATGCAAGAAAATAAAGATACAAAGGCATTGCTACAGAAGTAAACAAAGCCTTGACTCAAAAAGAAAAGAAAAATTGCAGAAATAAAACAATGGGTTGTCTCCCATAAGCGCTTTTCTTTAACGCCTTTCAGCTAGGCGCAGAAAGTAAAGATCAAGTGTTTCCAAATGTAGAGGCATCCAAATCATCAAAAGCTTCCTCCAAAACACAGCTTGTCACAATAGGCACTTTTGGTGTAGGTAAAACTTGGGAAGAAAATTTAAATAATTCATTATGTGATTCACCCCCAATTGTACTAAGTGTCTTATCAGTTTTAAGCACATTAGGCGGTTTTGGCTTTGGAACATACATGAATTTTTGCTCTTTTCCCACAAAAGCTTTCTGCTTCTTTTTTAACTTAATAGAGGAGAAAGTTGAACGGAGAGTATCCATAGCTTCCTCTAATTCATCAATCCTAAGGCTTTCATTAACATGGATATTGCTGGCATCTAAAATAGTAATTCTCTTATTAAAATCTCCCAGTGACTCATTAACCTTGCTAGAACTACCAAACAAATCTGGTAAATTTTTCTCTATGGACTCCAATTTTTTATAACATCTTCCAAAGTAGTCTCAATTTTAAGATCATTAATAGGCGGTATTCCTACCGAACTTTCAATTATATTGCATGCTTCCAAAGATGGAGTTCCTAGGAAGTTACCCCTGTAAGAGTATCTAGAACATACCGGTACAAACTAGTGATACCAACATAAAAATTTCTAAGCAGGATCATGGTGGAATATTTCTTAGTGCATCTACGATGAGAATCACTGATCCTATACCAAGCATCTTTCAAACTTTCTCCTCCTTGTTGCTTAAAGGACCGAACTTCAATTTCAGGGGTACCCATTTTTAGCAAGATTAAACCAGAACAATAAAATAACAACTCGAAATAAGCAACTATTTTTGTGTGTTTTTGATAAAGAGAGCAAACAAAGCAAGATAAAAATAAACTAAGCAAGACAATAACAAAATAAAGAGAATGGAAGCGAGAGACTGCCCTTGCAGAAATCTTCTATCTCCCCGGTAACGGCGCCAGAAAACAGGTTGTTGCAGGGAGATAGCAGAGCTCACAAAAAAACTTCGACTCCCCGGCAACGACGCCAGAAAACAGGCTTGATACGCGTAAAGCACACGCTCGTTGGGAGACCCCAAGAGGAAGGTATGATGTATGTAGCAGCAAGTTTTCCCTCAGTACGAAACCAAGGTTATCAATCCAGTAGGAGTAGAAGCACTTCTGAAGGTTGTCGGTGGAGGAGTATAGTGCGGCGCAACACCAGGGAAACCAGCACCTGACGTGGAACCTGTCACAACACAATCAAAATACTTTGCCCCAACGATACAGTGAGGTTGTCAATCTCACCGGTCTTGCTGAAAACAAAGGGTTAACCGTATGGTGTGGAACATGATGATTGATTGCAGAGAATGTAAAGGAACAATGATTGCAGTAGGTTGTATTTATCAGATGTAAAAGAATGGACCGGGGTCCATAGTTCACTAGTGGTATCTCTCCATAAAAGATAACTAACATGCTGGGTAAACAAATTGCAGCTGGGCAATTGACAAAAATACTGAGTGCATGACAATGCAATAATATGACATGATGACTACTTGATATTCATGCGGGCATTACAACAAGATACATAGACCGTTATCCAACAACATCTATGACTAATAATCCACCTCCAGGTAGTCATCCGAGTTCCCCATTGGTATTAAGTTGCAAGCAACAGATTATTGCAATAAGCAAAGTGCATAATGTAAACAACACATTTATCATTAGACAAAGCATCATTAGGTTACCCCTAGTGGCAACAATACATCCACAACCTTAGAGGTTGCTGTCACTCCCGCAGATTCAATGGGACTGAACCCACTATCTAGCATAAATACTCCCTCTTGGAGTCACAAGTATCTACTGTGGCGCCCTGACCTGACTGCTATACAGTGATACTGTGTCCCCGGTTAACCGATACCAGCAGGCACACTATCAAAGCATAATAGAGAGATCAAGACTTGTGGAACAACTGGCACATCACAGACTGTACGACACAAAAACATATAGTTCAACTCTTATAATAGAGAAAGATAGCAAATGACAAACAGAGGTCACAGACCCAACAATACAACATGCGGAAGCGAAGTGTGTTGTTCTAAACAACAAGAACCAAATTATGGCCTAAGAGGCCTACACATAAACATCCAGCGCCAGCTGTTCCGGGATGTCCCAAGCTGCCACCTGGGAACCCCAGACTACTCGTCGACGTCCACAAAGAACCCACCTTCGAGGGCGGTGAAGTCCTCTCCTGAAAATAAGCAAACGACGTTGAGTTCGACGAACTCGCAAGATTAAGAGCTAATATATGCTCGATGATTGGCCTTCAAGGTTTTATGGCTGTTTTGCATAAAGCTGATTTTATTTTAAAAAGACATAACTCCATGGCATCGACTAATCAGAATATTTTGAAAAGGGGTAAGAAGTAACTCTTTTGTTTGATCACCTTTCTCAAAGATCAACCATCACCAACCATTGTACCTGTTCATCAAAGGCACCTCCCCGAATCACCCTCGAGGAAGCTCACCTTACAATCTTGAAGTGGTACCTCTAGTACCCAGTTTTTAATCATTCCGTTAAAATTATTCTATGATCTTATCGTCCTTTCCCAAGTTGTCCGTAACCGTGGACACGGCTTTTCGAAAAGATTTAACCCTGCAGGGGTGCACTGTGTTTACCTTCGGTACCGCCCGGCTCATTGCCTACGCTTGGCTCTCTTCCGGGGAAAGCCGGCTGAGTGGGAACGGTTACAACCTTTACCTCGCTTAAGACTAACCCAGGATCATCAGTGGCGGTAGGACAAGAGGTACCTTCTCGCACCCTGTCCCGCGGCCAGTTATTTTACCTGACACAACCATCCTCATCTCAGTCTTGGCCACCATCTTCAACGCACGCGCAAATGGAAAGCCAAACTAGAGGACCCTCGGCTAGTCCGCCACAAGTTAGTCGGTCGACGAGGGCTCCATATACCCCACCGAATGGAAGCGCGCTCATTCTTGGTTCAAGAGGTAAAGAACTCGCACCTAGGCGGCGGGAGTGAGACAAAACACCACCATTCCAAAGTGGCCTCTCATCCCCACCTTTAAGCATTTTATTACCTGTCACCACAATTTCTCCACTATCATCTGAACACTTCAATAACCTGTTTCCAACATGAAGTATCCATCCGACGGCTAAGCATTTAACTAAGCATGGCTAAGCATCAACATTGCATAGTTAAGTATTTTAGGCCAACAATACAAATCCTATGGATAATAGGAGGGGAAACAGGTAATTGGCATCGGAATCTTAATGCAACTATAGGATACTCTAATCCAAGCAAAATGACATTTGGAACCGCATGCAATATTATAGTGGAGAAAATAGTTGCGGAAAATAGGATAAGACATGCTCAGAGGGGGGATTACGCTTGCCTTGTTGAGCGGAGGAGCCAAACTGCTCGTCGGAGTAATGATGCTCAACTCCGAACTCGTGATCTACCGGAGAGCAAACAACACCGGAAAGCAAAAACAACAATCAACACATGGCAATTGTGCAATGCATACAAAAATGATGACATGACATTTTAGATGCACCCTAGAAGCATTGGACATAATCAACAAGTTAAATGGGGTCCCCATTATATTTATTGCATTATTTGGAATAACCCCATATTTAAACTTAATGATTCTAAATACTATTAGAAGTACATTATTGTAATTGTGATCGATTATGCATGATGATGATGATTCTGGATAAATCATATTTTTCCGAACATTTTGGTATAAGGAACACAATTTTCTGAAGTCCGGATAAAAAGTTATTACTTTTAGAATTTCCTCTTTTTAATTGTTTACTTTTAATTATTTTAATTCCAACGATAAATAAATTAGTTACTCGACTCGAGGAAGGAGATGGACATGCTGGAATCATCGTAGTTCGATAACCCTAATCGCGAGAGGGGGAGCGGGGATCATACACTACGAGGGAGAAATAGAAAAACAACCAGGGAAAAAAAAACTGTTTAGCCGGCCTCCAGCCCGGTTGGGCCGGTTGTGAGGCCGGCCTGCTAACAGAGCTGCCCGGCTGTGAGGCCGGTCTGGGCCGGCCCAGGAGCCGATCAGTGGCCCGAGAGCAACGGCCTTGTGGCCGGTTGTTCCGGCTCTGCGACCGGGCTGCTACAGCGAGGAGGAGCTTCGGCGTACGGCGTCGACGGCGATGGGGGCTACGGCAAAGCGAGAGCAGAGGGGAGGGGGAAGATGGGTGCTGGCAGCACGGGATGCTCACCACGGTTGCGTTGGTGCAGACGGCGTGGCGGGGAGGGCTCCACGGTGACGAACACGGGCGGCGGAGCCGCGGCGGTGGTCGGCGACGAAATTGGACGGCGCGGTCGATGTACCGCTTCCC
Organism: Poa pratensis; assembly: GCA_947311845.1. Taxonomy (NCBI): domain Eukaryota; kingdom Viridiplantae; phylum Streptophyta; class Magnoliopsida; order Poales; family Poaceae; genus Poa; species Poa pratensis. The sequence goes on from CAMZMU010000063.1 coordinate 75,014,798, forward strand.
AGCTCGATTCCTTGTGCAGAGAAGGAGCCCTGGACGCGGCGAGGCGGTTGGCGTTCTTCGATTTGCTCCGGGAGCGCTCAGTCGTCGGCGGTGAGCTCGGCGAGCTCGGGTTGCGCGGCGGCCATGGCGATGAAAGCAGAGGGAGAGAGAGAGAGGAAAAAGCAGGGGGGGAATGGAGTAGGTGGGGCGCGTGGAGGTGCTCTCCTGGCAGGGGAAGGCAGAGGAGGAGGGGGCCCCATGGCGAGCTCGTGGAGGAGAGGGTGCGGCGCGAGCACCTCGCGCTCGGTCGCTACAGGTGTGGAAGACGGAGTTTTTACAAACAGCCCCCTGGAGAAATTGTTCCATCACCAACCAGTCCTTCCCTGTTTATTTTTTTTAATTCCAGGAGCTTTTCAGGAATTATTTAGGGCACCAAAACATTTTAATAAAATCTGAGATAATTTGGGGAGGCTCCCCTTAACATTTTGTAGTTCCACAAATTTTAGCGTCTCCAAATAAAATGTTTTTGACAACATTTGTTCCTAGTCTTAATATAGAGCATTTTTCTCAAATTCCAAATGTTATTACTTTAGAAATTTTGTATCAAGGGCAAAATATTATTTTGAGCTCTTGGAACTTCCTTGACAAATATGAATTGTCAAAGTACTTTTGTTTTGCAAGTTTTAACACTTGCATTGATTTGAGATTTGTAATTGAACAAGTTGCATTTGTTTTTAACTGTGACAAACAATTAAGTATTTAGTCAAATTATATGGATGCCATGATGCAATGCAACACAAAAGCGAAAATTTTAATCGGGTTTTTAGGTTTCCGAACTTTGGGCTGTTACATCTACTTGGCCAAAGCATCTACTAGCAACGGAGAGCATGCAAGATCATAAATAACATATAACATAGATTGATAATCAACTTGACATAGTATTCAATATTCATCGGATCCCGGCAAACACAACATGTAGCTTTACAATAATATGATCTTGATCATGATAAGCAGCTCACAAGATCTAAACATGATAGCACAAAGTGGAGAGACTACCAACTAGCTACTGCCATGGACCCGTAGTCCAATGATGAACTACTCACGCATCACTCCAGAGGCAGGCATGATGATGTAGAGCCCTCCGGTGATGATTCCCCTCTCCGGTAGGGTGCCGGGAAGAGCTTCTGAACCCCCCCGAGCTAGGGTTGACGACGGCGGCGTCTCTGGAACTTTTCGTGGATGGAGGCTCGGGTGTCTAGGGTTTTCTCGAATAGATGAATATATAGGCGAAAGGGCGGCGCCTGGAGAGGCTCCTGGGCCTCTCGCCACCCCACGGCGCGGCAGCAAGGGGGGCCGCGCCGTGCCCTAGCGAGGCCGGCCCACGGCCCTCCTGCTTCTCCCCTCTGGACACAGTCTTCGTGATGGAAAAATAGGGACTTGCGCTTTTGTTTCGTCTAATTATGAGAATATTTTCAGAACAACTTTTCTGAAATACAAAAACATCAGAAAACAGGAACTGACACTGTGGCATCTTGTTAATAGGTTAGTCCCAGAAAATGCATAAAAATGCTATGAAGTATATATAAAACATGTAGCAATTGGCATAATATCAACATGGAACGTCAGAAATTATAGATACGTTTGAGACGTATCAGGCACCGTTCGAATTGTTCCACCTTATCAAAATTAAGAGTCAACCTAGTTTGAGAGATCGGGGATGTACACTTTTTTACAGCCACACCCGACAGACTTTAAGTGTAGTGTACGGATTTATTTAGGGTCTAAAACACCTGTAGCATGGCTTTATCTTATTGATACGTTACCAAAAAACTTCATTCAAGTCGTGTGATTTCTCTTTACCGAAGAAGCATGTGCTCGAAATAATCGAGCACGGGCTTTTCTGAATCAACATGGCCTGGTAGCAAAACCCCACTAAGGGTTTGATTCTTAAAAGAAAACATACCATAAACTCGAAACTATTTCTACTCGCTAGGTGGCTTTATCCATTTGCGTATCAAAATAGGAAAAAAAGGGTGTCAAAGTAGAAGTACCATATCTTCTTTATAATTCATTCACGGTTTTCTTTATTTTGAAACTTTTCCATTTTATGACTTAGTGCGGGATGCATTCATTTTGCGTCTGAACACTGAAATCACCAATGTAAATTGACTTAGTGCGGGATGCATTCATTTTGCGTCTGAGCACTGAAATAACCAATGTAAATTTCTAAGAGGAAATGAAATTGGATTCTTTTCGATCTTACTCCCTCCGTTCCAAAATAGATGACTTCCATTTGTTTAGAAGCGGATGCATCTATACACATAACATGTCTAGATACATCCACTTTTGGACAAATGGAAATCATCTATTTTGGAACGGAGGGAGTAGATCAAGTGATTGATACCTTTTCTTTTTTAGATTAAGTGACTGATCATGCCAGAATGGTTCAAGAGGCTGTCGGGCGGGCTCTTCAGAGATTGAACGGGTTGGATCGTCGGTCAGACTGATCGGACGGCTAGCAGTCGATGCGATGCGTTCACACTAAATCGTTATAGGTTCGGCCTCCGTTCCCCTCCTTCCCTCCATTCCACCACGGTCCTCCCGCCCCGGCCGCCACGCATTTCAAACCCTCCACCTCTACCCGGCCGGGCCCCAATGGCCACCGACATCGCCGGCGACGTCGAAACCAACCAGCCCCAACCCGCTCCCGACGACCTCGACGACAACGGTTTCCCTATCGCAGCCGCCGGCGCCAGCAGCTGTTGGCGCAGCATCTCGCTGCGCCGGCTTCTTCTTCCTCTCAACTCTCACTTGTCTCTCACAAGAACACACGCACACGCACTTGCCAAGGAAGAACACTACCAGCTCTGCCCGTAGGCCTTTTTCCTTGGTCACACGAGAGGCTACATCCTTTTGCTCAGCCCTCACGGCTTAACTTTTCTATTAACTCAATGCAGTATATATACAAGAGGCAACCACACAGACCACTCCTCCACTAACCACTAGTCCACTACATGCACGCACGCACTAACAAAGCCACTCACGCACTAACTAGCTGACCTATTCTTCTTCCTAGAATCACTCTAGGCACACATGCAGCTAACAACTTCCTAGATAACTTGTGCAACCCGTTGGCTAACTTGATCCATCCATGCAGCACCGCTTCTCACGGCAAGGCCAGCTTCACACGGCACCTCGGCGTCTCACCCTGCATACACTTCTAACCGAAACTAGCTAGTAGGCATCGCACCTAGCTCTACACAGACTCATGCAGATACATATTATCAAGATTAATACTAACAGCAGCTTCGCTGATGACTTCTACCGTAGCGGCATCGACTGGTCCTCCCTGCGAGCCCCTCCTCGGCACAAGGGGGAGGCGGCCTCCGGAACGAATGCCAAGGGCGCCGGCTCTCTGGTGCAGAGTAGCCTCTTCCAGGCCTGGGGGATCGACAAGCTGCCGCGGGAGGAGTGTCAGATCCCGATTAGGAATTCAGACATGAAAACTACTCCCGATATGGAGACCCATCGATCAGTTGGGGATTTCTACTAGATAAACTAAGGAAAGGAAAAGTAAAGCAAACATAGAGCTAGGATAGCTTTTGCATATATCTTCGATAGCACTGTCTCGCCCGGACATGGGACTTATATATTCAGTACAACAACCAATGGAACAAGTTTAACTGAAGATAGAAGATAAACAGTAAAGTAACTGCGTCGGACGGACAGTAGTGGAGAATGCATCTTGGCCGTCCGATCCTCTGGCTTCATCCGCACCGTCCATTCTTCATAACTCCAGTGAACAGTTATCTGAATGTTCTGAACTTGTTCTTCAGGTTCTGACATTCCTCCCCTCTTGAATTTGCACTTGGCCTCAAGTGCTATTGTTTGGGAACCAAGACTGAATTGTTTTTGCATAGAAGTCCGGGAATACCTTCTTAATGAAAGCAGCATCCTCCCAAGAAGTGTCCTCTGGAGTTAGGTTTTCCCACTCGATTAGCCATTGGGTGACGAGGACACCATTTCTGGGTAGTGCTCTGGTTTGTACAACTGCCAGTGGCTCTGTCTTGATGGTGCCATCAGGACCAACTAGAGGTAAGTTTGCACTTGGTACTGCAGTCTTGCCATGATGTTTTTTCAGTTGGCTCACATGGAAGATTGGGTGAATTTTCACTTCTGGAGGGAACAGGAGTTTGTACGCGACATGACCATACTTTTCCAGTATCTTGAAAGGTCCATAAAATTTGGTGGTTAGCTTGATTGCTTGTCGAAGTCCAAATGCTGCCATTCTGTATGGCTGCATTTTTAAGTACACCATTTCACCAGGTTGGAACTCCCTTTCAATTCTGTTTTGGTCAGCATACTTCTTCATTTTTGCTGCAGCTTGTTGCAAATTTTCCTTGAGCTGAGTAAGCATTTTTTTTCTTTGCAGTGAGGAATTCTGTAGCATCAGTATCGGAAGGACCAGCTATAGCAACCTCACTAATCATAGGTGGAGCAAATCCATACAGTGCTTGGAATGGTGTGACCTTCAAGGCTGTATGGAAGGTTGAATTGTACCACCACTGTGCCAATGATAACCACGAAGCCCACTTCTTTGGATTTTGAAACACCATACATCTCAAGTAATTTTCAAGACATTGGTTGACCCGCTCGGTCTGGCCATCACTCTGAGGGTGATAGGATGTGCTTAGCTTCAATTTGATGTCCATGGCCTTGAAAATGTCTTGCCACATGTGACTGGTGAAGATTCGATCTCGATCTGTCACAATGCAGAGTGGAGGTCCGTGGTTGGTGATAACATGATCAATGAACGCTTGTGCTACTGTATGAACTGTGTAGGGATGTGCTAAGGGTATAAAGTGGGCGTACTTTGTAAATCTGTCCACTACAACCATTATGACTTCTTTCCCATTTGATGAATGTTCCATTGTAGATGTGCTAAGGGCAATCCTTCAATAAAGTCCATTGTAATGTGTGTGAATGCCATGTCAGGTCTTTCAAGTGGTTGCAATAAACCTGGGTATTGGCATGTTTCTCCTTTTGCTCTCTGGCAAACTGCACACTCTGTGATGAATGTTCCAATTTCTTTTTTCATTCCTGTCCAATGGAATATCTTCTTGATTCGTTGGTATGTAGCAACGATTCCCGAGTGACCTCCCAATGGTGAAGCGTGTAATGATTCCATGATTTGTTTCTTGAGTATTATATCATTTCCAATGTGGATTTTCCCTTTGTATCTCAGGATGCTAGCATGTAAAGTATATTCTTTGTCAGCATGGGGATCGACTGTTAACTTCTGCAGCAGTTCTTGGCAAAGGATATCACTAGTATAGCTTTTTTCCACTGAATCTATCCAGGATGGTACGACCACAGACATAGCCATTAAATTGTGTTCCCTTCTGCTCAAGGCATCAGCAGCTTTATTTTCACTGCCCTTTTTGTATTCGATTTTATAATCGAACTCCAGTAGCTTGATTAGCAGTTTGTGCTGGATTCCCTCTGAGACCTTTTGGTCAGTGATGAATTTCAAGCTTTTTTGATCTGTTTTAATCAACAAATTGTTGCCTAAGAAGTAAGGCCGCCATTTCTTGAGAGATTCCAAGATAGCGAGGGCCTCCTTCTCATAAGTAGACATAGCGGCTGATTTAGGTCCAAGGCTTCTACTGAAATATGACAAGGGTCTTCCATTTTGCATCAAGACTGAACCAATTCCACTACCACTAGCATCAGTCTCCAATGTGAATGGTATAGAGAAATTCGGGAGTGCCAAGACAGGTGCAGTGATCAAACATTGTTTCAGTTGGTTGAAAGCTGTTGTTTGTTGTTCAGTCCAATGGAATCCATCCTCTTAAGCATGTCATAGAGACATCTGCTAATAATGCCATAGTTTTCCACAAATCTTCTGTAATATCCGGTAAATCCCAAAAAACTTCTCAGTTGAGTGAGGTTTTTGGGTATCGGCCAGGAATGCACTGCAGCGATTTTCTCAGGATCCGTTGAGACACCTTTGCCAGAAATCACGTGTCCTAGGTATGCCACTTGAGGAGCAGCAAATACACACTTACTTTGCTTTGCAAACAGCTGGTGCTTCCGGAGTATTTCCAGTACAATTTGGACATGTTGCAGATGCTCGACATAGCTCTTGCTGTAATTAAGATGTCATCAAAGAAAACAAGGATGAATTTCCTCAAGTGCTCAGCAAATATCTTATTCATTAGTGCTTGAAATGTTGCTGGAGCATTTGTGAGCCCAAATGGCATCACCAAGTACTCGTAATGTCCAAAGTAAGTCCTAAATGCAGTTTTCTGAATATCTTCAGGCTTCATTCGTATTTGATGATAGCCTGATCTAAGGTCAAGCTTGGTGAAGTATTTGGCTCCATGCAGTTCATCCAAGAGGTCCTCTATAACAGGAATTGGGAATTTGTTCTTGATGGTTTGGCTGTTCAGTTGCCTGTAATCAATGCATAGTCTCCAAGTTCCTTCTTTTTTCTTGACAAGGATAGCTGGAGATGCATAAGGACTTTCACTGTGTCTTATGATGCAAGCTTCCAATAGCTGTTTGATTTGTTCTTCCATCTCATTCTTTTGCTTATGGGGCACTCTGTAAGGTCGAATAGATGGTGGAACAGAACCTTCTTTCAAGGGTATTGAGTGATCACACTCTCTTGATGGGGGCAGCTCTGAAGGTTCATTGAAAACATCTTTGAACTCGATCAACAGTTCTTGAACTTCATGAGTGTTCGGCTTGGTGTTGTCTGATGCAGGGCCTGGAGCAGATATCGGAAATAAATAGTAGCCCACTGCTCCCAATTTCTTTCCCTTGTGAAGCACATTAACAGAAATAGATTCAACTCCTTGCTTAAATGCAGCGTCCCGGAGTATTATTTCCTTGTTGCCATTATGCAATATCGTGAGCCTTCTTGTTTTGAGGTCCATTTGGAAAGGTGTGTGCGTGTATAACCAATCACAACCCAAAACTATGTCATAATTCTGCAGCTGCAAGATTTTGAATGTATTTGAAAATTCATGGCCTTGAATAGTGTATGGTGTGTCTGCCACATGTGAGCCAGACTGCAATTCACCCCCACCTGCAATTTGAATTGTCTCCATTGAGTTCAGAACAGTTTTGCATGATGTCTTTGTTACAAACTTCAAGTCCATGAATGTATGAGTGCTTCCAGAATCTACTAACGCCAGAGCAACTTTGCCTCCAATTCTAATCTTCAGTGTGAACGTTGATATGGTGGACTGCCCCTGAACAGCTTGTGATGAGATCTGCATCAGGTTTACTGTCGCATGTGGACTAGTCGGTGGACTATTTCCTTGTTCAGGTTCTTCTGGGTGTTGCATTTCCGCGTCACTTTGTTCTTCTTGCCCTTCGGTGTCATCAGATTTAACCTCTTGTACTGTTGGCATCTGTGGCCAAAGAACCATTTTACACCGCAATATTTGCAAAGCCCTGGTTCTGTGAATTTCACCTCTGGTTTACTTGCAGGACGTGTTTCACTATCTTCTTCTGTGGCATTTGCTCAGATGGCTTGTTCTTGTTGTATGTAGGAGAGTAGTTGTTACTCTTCTGATAGGAGCTGTAAGTGGAAATTTTCCTACTGTTTTGCTGAGCTTGGACTCCCATTTCATGTCTCTAGCAAATTCAACAGCATCATACAGATTTTGTGGCTTCAGTGGTTTCAAGTAATGCTTTATTTCACCACGCAACCCATTGATGTAGCATTTCACATAATAGCTTTCACTAACACCAGGGTTCTCTTTCTTGTAAGAGGACATCTTCTCCTCAAACTTATCTGTATATTCAGCCACAGAGTTGTTTCCTTGTTTAATGGAATTAAAGTTCTCCACCACATCATATGAACTGACTCCAAAAAATCTTTTGACTATTACTTCACAGAATTCCTTCCAGGTAAGATTTTCTTCGAGAACTCCAGAATTTCGGAGCCATACATCAGCTCTTCCGGTCAGATACATTTGAGCATAATCAAATTTCGCCTCTTCAGGAACATAGACCATTGCGAAATATTTCTCAGTTGTTCTCAACCATTCCATTGGATTACTACCATCAAACCTAGGAAAGTCCAGCTTTGGTGGTTTAGCAATAGACCTGTAGAATTGTGCATCTCTGTCTTGAGTGTTGTGTCTGTCAGGCCTGTAGTGTTGTTGCTGCCCCTGCCTGTAGTCACCTTGATACTGATGATGTATGTGTTGCTGTACTGGCGGGTAGTACTGGTTGTGTTCATAAACACTAGGTCCTTGCAACTGATACTGCTGAGGGTTTTGGTACTGCTGGTATTGATTTGGGTAATGCTGGTATGGCATATGAGGGTAGAACTGTGGTGGTGGTGGTGCAGGAAACTGGTACTGATAGTTTTGTGGTATGCTGTATGGGTAATACCCCTGAGCTTGCTGAGGTCCTCCCCAAGTGTATCCATTTTGTGGATAATGATATCCCTGTTGCACCTGCATATTATGTGGTCGCTCCTGATATTGTTCTTGAGGCTGCTCCATGTGGTATGTGTTCTCTTGGTAGAACTGAGTTTGCTCTTCCAAGTTGTGACCTTCAGGATGAGAGGTGAAATCCTGGTACTCTTGTTGTGGTTCTGGGCGTCCCATACGCCGCCAGATTGGTGTACCACGGTTCAGTAGAGGATCTTGCTGGCCTTCCTGTTGTTGACCAGTTGTGGTGTCAGCTCTATTGGGAGTAGTAGCGGCCTTATCCTGCAATTGGGGACGTTCTGCAGGGTTTGTGATAGTCCCCTCTGTGTTCTGCGCCTTTGGTTCTTTTGCTAACATTGTTTCCATCCTCAACATCATTTCCTCCATGCGAGTGAGCTGAGATTTTACCTCTGTTACCTCAGTTTGGAGGCCATCCACTTTGGTCCCCATTGTCTCGACATCCAGGCGTACTGCTGCAACCTCCGCTGCATCTGCCTTGTCGTCGTTCTTGGACTTCGGCATCCTAGGTGAGAGAACGACTCCGGAATTTTACCCAAGGACTGGCCTTGAACCCTTGCCGATTCTCACACCTCTACCGCCACCAGCGTTCCTCTTCTCCAATAGTGTACAGATCGAACTTTCTCCACGGAATTTTACCACTAGAGAAGTATTCTCCAGCAACCGCGAGAAACCACTCGACCTACACCCGAGCTGTGCCGCCGCCGCCACCGTCGACCGTCTAGATGACGCACCGCCGCCAACGCCTCCGTCGACCACGCACCGCCGCCGCGAGATGGGTGAGGAGGGTGGGATTTTACAGGAGAGCCAAACCACCTTGACACACCAAATCGATTCGCCACCAGATCTAAAGCTCGCAGCTTCTCAGGAAGAAGAGTGTATATAAAAAAAATTCGGCCAAAGAACCGACTGCTCTGGATACCAATTGTCAGATCCCGATTAGGAATTCAGACATGAAAACTACTCCCGATATGGAGACCCATCGATCAGTTGGGGATTTCTACTAGATAAACTAAGGAAAGGAAAAGTAAAGCAAACATAGAGCTAGGATAGCTTTTGCATATATCTTCGATAGCACTGTCTCGCCCGGACATGGGACTTATATATTCAGTACAACAACCAATGGAACAAGTTTAACTGAAGATAGAAGATAAACAGTAAAGTAACTGCGTCGGACGGACAGTAGTGGAGAATGCATCTTGGCCGTCCGATCCTCTGGCTTCATCCGCACCGTCCATTCTTCATAACTCCAGTGAACAGTTATCTGAATGTTCTGAACTTGTTCTTCAGGTTCTGACAAGGAGGCGGCGCAGGGCTCCTCGCTGGTGCAGAGGAGCCTCTTCCAGGCGTGGGGGATCCAGAAGCCGCCGCGGGAGTATGCGGCGCAGGGGCTCCGTGCTGGGGCCGGGGTTTCCTCCTCCTCCCCCTCTTCTTCTGGCGCTTCGTCCGGTAGGAAGCGGCGATGGGGAGGGTCGGAGGAGAACGGGGCTCCTGCGGGGAGGGAGCCCGCCGCTTGCCCCTTCTACAAGAAGATTCCGGTAAAGCCCGGTCCTGTACTCGTTTTAGGGACTACCGCTGCGCATTTAGTCCATTGATAAATTGTGGCATGATGTAGTATCTAGTTAATTCGTGTGCTGACTGCTGCGTGTATGTGGCTATAGGCTATTGAGACCGTGATTCATTTCTTAAGCAACTTCTTGTTGGAGATCACGTTTCTTAAGCAGTCAGAATAGTGCATATCTATTACTTATGTTCTTTTGGATAGCTTACCCACATGTGATGTGATATCTGATAACTTTGTCTGATTTCACTGATTAAGTCTTTTCATGTTTCTGTATATTGGGCGGATGTAGGTACACCGTTCACGGTCGATGCATTTCGATATGGAGCGGTTGAGGGGTGCTCTGCTTATTATGATCATTATGGTGGCTTAACCAAGAAGTGGTGTCATGGTCCTATCTATTGTACTGCACTCACTGCACGCTTGGTGAAGATGTTACTATCATCAATTCTGAGTAAGGCCTCTTTTTGATTGATTGATGATGAATTATCCAATGTCTAGCTGGTAGCAGTAGTGTTAACCAAAAAGTTCTAAAATTGATGTGTGCAGGCACATTTGTCCCATGGAGCTTGATACTGAGTATGTCATTGATGGAGTGACTGTTACCTTGTTGGAGGCCAACCATTGCCCTGGTGCAGCTCTAATTCACTTTCGTCTTACTGATGGGAGGACCTATCTCCACACTGGGGACTTTAGGGCAGCCAAATCCATGCAATTGCACCCACTCCTCCAAACTGGCCGCATAAATTTGCTTTACCTGGATACAACATATTGCAATCCAAAATACAAGTCAGTTCACAACTGTGAAGTTTAACCACTTTCTCTGTAATGGCTACTTTGTTAACCTATTTGACTTTTTTTAGGTTCCCCCCTAAGGAAGATGTCATTGATTTTGTTGTGAGACAGCTCAAAGATATCTAAAGAACCAACCAAAAACACTCATTGTTGTTGGGGCATATAGCATTGGGAAAGAGAATGTCTATCTAGCAATTTCTCAAGCTTTAGAGGTACTGTATGTACACCTGAGATTTCACTTTTTTTTTTTCTGTTTGGTGCCTTTCTCAATACTTCCTGATGTTGTGCTATCTGAAGTGGCTATGCGGATCTTCTAGTTCTCAGATAACACATTTTGTGTAATATTCTTGAAGGTCCCTATATATACTGATGCATCACGAAGGCGAATTCTTCACTCATTTGGCTGGCCAAACTTGTCCAAAAGGTTAAGTTCGTGCAATCAAAGTTCACTCCATGTTCTACCCCTTGCATCAGTGCAACATGAGGTCTGAAGACAAATTTCAGATACATTAAATTCTTCGACTTTATCTTCTAAAAATTCTTACAAGAAACTGGCTTTTGTTAGAAATTGAAGACTTATTTGGAGACTCTTAACCAAAGATTTCTAGCTGTGCTGGCTTTTCGACCTACAGGTTAATGATTTTGGGGAATTCAACTTTGTGTCCAAAGTTTGTAACTGCATGATCTTAGTTCTATTTTTGCAATGTCTTATTAGGTTGGACTTTCTCTGAGGCAGCTGGAAAGGAGCTTGACCTAATTAAGCCAAGCTCTAGGGGCAGAATTACAATCTACGGTAGGATTTGTTATAGCTGATGATGTATTTTCCCTTCATGTTTACTTTGTTAATGAAAACGTGGGCAACCACCACTTCATACCCAAAAAATAAATTATATATGATGCTCAATGGACTTAATTTCTGCTAACCACAGACTGAATTTGTTGTCTTATGATTCAAAAGGCGATTCATATATCAGATATTCCAGTGATCTCATCTTCCATACCTCATAGAACTTTCTGATTGCAGCCAAAGCCAAAACGAGTTGCACCCTATCTTAGGTTGTTCTATACTTCTATATCGATTGTGTGTTTTGACGAGCTATCTTACAATTGCTCTTAGATGATTATTTTTCTCTTGTCAAACTGTAAGATGAACTAATTTTGTAAGCAAAAGGTGAACCTGTATTGGAAGAATACGTGGTTTCAAATTTGGAGTTATAAACTTTAACTGCAACATGGTGATTTTGTGTTATACTCATTCTTGTCCAGTCTGATGTACATGTTCATCATTTCCAAACTGCATACATATTCCGTTCTTTACGATCTTCTTCAGATTAATTGTTTTCTCCTTGTAGGTGTACCTTATAGCGAGCACTCAAGTTTCACTGAGCTTGGGGACTTTTTGAAGGTAAAGCTCCTGGTTGTTAAATCGCTGTAGCATTTGCGGTGATGTCTTCTAATTATATGTCAATGTTTGTCTGGCTAGTTTGTGAGACCTCAAAAGGTAATCCCGACTGTTAATGTTGGCAACGCGGCAAATCGGGATCAAATGCAAGCATATTTCAAGCAATGGATGAAGGGCTTGTGATTAGCTTCTACATAAGCCTCATGTGTGGAATGTTCAGCATGGTATTTGTTGTACACCTTCCTATATGCATTGTTTGACTTAAGTGCTTTATCTCATATTGTCCTATAAAAACATATACTTGAGAAATGCTTATTTTTGTGCTAGTGCATCATGATTTTACATGAAGAGCAGCCCAACTTCTTCCTTAGAGGATTACACATATATATTTTTCTCTCTACTGAAAAGGTATGCTTAAAGAGGTGTCACTTTTCCCCACATTTTGCGAAGGCATGCAGAAGAGGAGAAGCTTTGTGTTTTGATGTGTTGTTAGAAAGAAAAGTTATTGACAACCCTACAAATGGGCGATCACAAGCATACCACGGGCCTGCTCGCCAGTAGAGGGCGCATGAACCAAATGTTTTATATAGCGGGCTATGGGAGATAACGGCATCCCTTTAAAACAGTTATAGTGGCGCTGAAGCGGAGCTAATTGGGCTATACCGGGCAATTGTACATGGATTTCATTTGGCGGCAACCTGCTCAAACCTCTATGGCGGAGCTATAACAGAGTTATAACCAGCTATTTATAACATTGGTCATCCCTGACTGGCTCAGAAACCGGTTTTCACCTGTATTATGTTGAAGTGAACAGCCCAATTGGAGACATCAAGTTTTGCTCCTTCCAAATCCATCATGCTGTAAGCATTGTCATTTGAAAGGCATGGATTTACTGAAAGCAGATTAGATTTGTTCTGTTGTTTTCTCATTTGAGTGGCTTGCCCTTTTTTATAGACAAGGCTTGCTCATTTGTTGCCTGTCGTTGAAATTGTAAGTTGTAACATTACAGACTTAGTTATTATTAATTATTGTCCGACCAAACACATTGTTCTGCACTCTGCATTCCTGCATCCACAACCATAATATTGTACATCATTTATTTCTTATTGAATGTAATGCAGGGTTCTTAAGGCACTCTGGCTGGTTCAGTTTTGCCTTCAGAATTTAATGAAATTGTCTCCTAACCCTGTTTCCAATTACACAATAAGGTTCCTATCGTAGTACCTGCTAGTGACGTAACTTCAGTCAGTAACATCAGCTGAAACTTTAGCTCTTGTTGTAAATAAACTACCATGTTTAATAATCCCAAATGGATTTCACCAGGGCGATACATTCATGAGACTACTGATGGTAAGAGTAGATATCTTCCTGAGATTTTTGCTGCTCATCGGAGTAGCTTAATGACGTATCCCCATTGTAGGTGTCATCACTCATCTGGACTTTACCATTGCCTCCTAAGCCTAGAAAGTCTTGTGTTAGTCCAACACCTCCAATTCGAAAAATGCTTTCATGTGCATTTTGCTGCATCTGATCCTCACCAGCCATGTTAAACTACGTCCAATCCAAGGTACTATATTATTAGGTCTACCAGCCCATGGTGAGCTCATGTAAGGGCTGTTGTTGTTGTCTTCAGCAGTCTTCCTATCACTATTAGCTGGTGAGGTCCCTAGGATTCCAGAAGAAATACCAATATGACTCCTAGTGGTAAAGTAATTCGGAAAACCTTTCAGAAGTAATGTCGATGTAGGATCTTCACTGGTCTTTGCTCCCATCTCTGATGCTTTCTGTAGCAGGGCTGTCGCTGACATATATGGAGAGCTCATGGACATGTAAGGAGAGTTTGGTTCACTCCCGTCTGTTGGAATGCTAGAATCGTTTGGTAGTATCTGGTTGGAGAACAATGAAGTATTCCTTGCCATAAGGCATAAGGAGATATAGATCTCAGACGTTTATCTGAACACTGGATATTTCCAGAGAAGTTTTCAACTGCATCAGTTGGTGAAAAGCTTGCACTAGGTATTGTGTGTGGAAAGATATCTTGCTGTTGACCATGTAAGCTTCCAACCATCGCAGCAAGGCTTTGATTGATTCTGGAGTTATCTTCAGTTAGTGCATCACAGAAGGCTCGATGTGTGATAAAGCTATCTTTTCTGCAACAATATTGTAACAGAAAAAATGTCAGTTTCCAAATATTGGCATTTCAGATGGCTACACCTACGATTGTTCTCTCTCTCCAGCGGTGCAGATTTTTTGGTGATTCCACGATCCAACCCTACATTGTTATGCTCATAACTGCATCAAGTATGATATATCAAAATTTAACTCTTGATATTTTTTTTCGAGAAAACGCAAAAGCTTTGCGTTTCTTTTCATTGGACAGAAACAAGTGGTTCAGTTACAAACTCTTGACAATCAGTTTGGATCTTTTTAAAGTGTGAGAAATTGATGCCTTGATTATAATTTTTTTTCAAAAATTGTGCTACATCCTGGACTGATAGTGTCTTTTTTCTTTTGGAAATCGAACTTCGTATTTAGTAAACATACAATCAGAGGTAACTGAATATCACATACATTAGGTGCAGTCATAATCATAGTTATTCCATTTGAAACTTCTAGTAGATGAAGTACAAGACAACTTCAGTCATTTCATTTTGTTTAGCTGCCTGTGTATATTATAGCTGTTGATAGGAAAATACCTTGAGAATATTGTTCCACAATCACAACGGTACTCCTTGGTGCCACATATCTTTGTGTGTGCTCTCCAGTCTGATTGAACTGCATATTTCTTAGAGCATCTTTCGCACTTCCATTTCTTCTCACCATGCTTCTAGAGTAGTGTTTCTTTATGCCTGTTAGATCACCCAAAGCACGGCTCGGATCATGATGAGGGCAGGTGACCTCAGGACAAATATACACCTTCTTCTTAGCCTCGTTGCTGCTTGTCTGCTTGAGCTTCCATGGTAAGTTGTGACACCTCCTGTGTAGTTGAAGGTTCTGGTCTCTTTGGAAACCCTTATGGCAAACTTCACATATATATCTGTTCGTTGCCAATAGTGTCTTCGGTGAGAATGCAACTACTTCTGCATCTGGATCTGCACAATGAACAAATGATGCTGGATATTAGCAGTTTGTTGTTCCTGTGCACATTTTACTTAACATCAAACTATTTGCATGTTATGTATTTCAGTTATTGCTGTATGGCTTGGATCGTAAAAGAATTTGTTCTGGAAATGAAACATGGCAGGGTGAGACTATAAACCAATTGTTTGACAAGACAATAGCTTGTTGCCCGATCACTAAGATACCAGTAGCTTCTTTTATGGGTAGATTTCCTTTCCCTTCTGCATTTCGTGCGGTGCCCAGTGTTTTTCTTTTTTTTGGTAGTGCACTACTACACTAGTAAGACGCCCGTGCTACGCTACGTAACCAGAAAACAATGTAACAGATAGTTTACAAAAGCTATATGAAACTAATTCACTTTGATGTTTTTATTTACCGGAGGCGGCAGAGGAAACATTAGCTTGCTTCTGTGCTCGTACACTTGTTAAGGTTGAGATGTGAGCTAGAAAAGGAGTGAACATATTGCCACCAACTTAAATCTTTAGAAGTAGGAAAGCTATCCTTGTAGCCTATGTGGATTTCATTAAATCCTAAAAATACCAGTATGATATATATCTTCTTTAACTGAAAAGTCAGGCTACACTAATCTCATAACCTGTCTTTATGCCTGCATTTCTGATCAACTTGATATTATGGCAGCTATCATCTTTATATGAGAACCATAATTCTGTGTGTAAAAAAAAAGAACCATGTTTCTGAATTTCTGTTTCTTATTCTATTTTAACGTAAGAGTTGAAAATAATATTTAATTATTATGCTTAGAGCCATCTTTAACGCTATCATGTTTATGCATTTGTGGTAGTCGAAAACAGCTAAAGCACAGCTCAGCTGTATCGCTTGAACTCATGAACACTGAAATAGTATATGGTGTAACTGCTTCCTTACCTGGGTTGCCAGGATGACCTCGTCTCTTTTTTGCTGCAGGGATGATGGGGTTGCCTTTGCTCAGTGCCGCTTCACAGACTGCCTTATGCTGCTGCTCGAAGTTGATTTCAGACTCTTCATCAGATGTGTAAGACATTGTTTGGTTGCTCAGTTACGGGTGTTAGAATGTGCCAGAGAAGAGAGGAGAATGCTTATTTAAGCATGAGGGTGTGGAATCAACTGAACACTGACAAATAAGAATGGCCAGTTTCTTTTCAGTCAACATCAAGGACTGTAGCTTTGCCATTACCATTAAACTGCCAAATATTTATTTTGTTCCAAATATTACAGTAATCTCGTTAATTGGCCTAATAGTTTTTGTGAGACCACTGAAACCACACTAGCAAAAAGAACTTTTTTTCTAGTTTAAGAGTAAATTATCCATGAGCTGCATGCTGCTTCACAGATGATAATCCCCCCTCATATAATTTGTATGAATTAAACATGGGAGGATCCTCTGATAATTTGGAAGATATTTAAAGTTCATATCATGTCAGTAGAATGTAAATTTCTTGTGATTTTTTGTACAGGTTAGAAGCTGTGACAATTATAAGTACCAACAAGAGAGGATCAAGAGCATCAGATATATTACTCTGAAAGGTATAAACTAGCCTATCGACGTCGACATGCATTATTTTGCATGTATCGTTATTAATTATCAAGGAGACAATGTCACAATCAAATCGAAGAAACTGATGGAAGAATGCCAGTAGATTAAACATAAAGTGCAGGCATGAGACGGTTTCGTCGGTATAAAGGATAATGCCAATGGATGGATCCAGCAGATGTGACAAATGCTGGCCACATTTTATAATTGGTATGTATCCTTCCTATGAATTCTCTCTCCTAATTCAGTTGGTCTTTATGAGTACCTGGTGCAAATTTTATATTAGGCTCCAAACATGAAGTAGAAACTTGATGGTTCTTAGCTTTGGTAGTGTTGGATAACTTAGCTACCATCACTCACAAACCACTGACATCTTTGTTGGTTTTATGAGCCAACTTCTTGCATTTACTTCCTATGAGCTTTTCATTAAAAAAAAATCACAGACATCAAAATGAAAAAGGTGGGCCTTGTATTCCAGAGTCACTGCAAACTTGCTCTCATTATTTTCTTTCTAATAAGGGATGCCTGTTATGTGCAGCCGTATGTTGAAATTCGAAAAAAATGATAATAGAAGAACACCCGAAAATGCACTTTGGCGCCCGAGCACACCTGCTCCCTTTATCCTATCCCTACATTCACTCCTTGATTCGTGAAAACAGTTCCCTTCAGCCCAGTTTACCGTAGTAAAACTAGAGACATGGCCCACTGTTGGTGTGCTATTAAATGACAACGCTGCCGTCAAACCGGTCAGGGAGAAAACGGACTGTGCCGCCTATATATTCATGTGATTGTTATTTTCATTGACAGAGAAGCATTTACATGGAGCCCTATGGAAGCTACTATCATGGTTCACCCGTGTGGCCGGGTCTCCCGCCCTACATAAGATGGTAAAAACAAGTTTATATGCTTCTGTCTGTGTTCAAGGGCTTTGGAATTCATGCTGGCCGGGCGCTGTTGGACGGGAACACATGCTTAAACTCGGCGCGCGATGATTCCCGAGAAATGTAAGTTGGAAAAAGGGGAACAGTTTGATAATCCAACGTAGCTTTCCAGTGGACGGCATGCCCGAGAGAGCATGGAGAGTGACGACGCACTGCTCTTTGGCACCTTGTGAGCGAGCCTGCCACTAGAGTCGAACTCGGAACAGACAATCGCCTTGTAAGCTGAAACCGTAGCAAAAAAAAAAAAGTTATCCACATATTATCGGAATGTCGAAATACGGAGCTCAGAATAGACAATGATCTTCTATATCAATTTTCAGCTCTCCACATATCGACTTGGATCGATTGTCCATGTTCAAGTTCCCGGTTTGTGCAAGGACATTGGCTGCGTCTACGGTGGCTTATTGCGTGTTTCACCTTTGCAGTTTACCACGCTCAGAAAGTCCTGTTTGGATTATACATGTCCGACCAGTATCTTCTCATACTTTCGTGTTTGTATGATCCTCAGTGTTTAGATTGGACTATTCTGAGTGTTGATTTAAAATTTTAAATATAGTTATTTCTCACTGAGAAACAGCAGCGGTTCAGTTGTACAGGAATCAGAGAAAATACAGTTTCCCGGAGTGTGATCTTGCTCCCTTTGCATTAGCAACGAAACAACCTTTTTACTTCATTCCCCTTATTCGTTACCATTTGGGTCTGCAAACTTCTGTGGTTCAACATGTTCCAGTGAAGATTGACGAGCCTTAGAACATTTTATGCATGTAACCGCATTCTTTGAATTTGTACCATAGAGCTTCAGAATGATGGGTGTTTGATCAACCAAGTGCCAAGCGGAATTGCACGGAAAACCAAATGACTAAGCAGCAGAATAGCTGTAGCAAGTCACCAAAGCCTACCTCGTAAATAGCAGCTGAACCGTGCAATGATAAAGGTCAACCTGAGTTCATAAAACCAAAGTTTGCATGGTTTCTTAATAACTTGAACAAATCTAAGAATCATATACAATTGAAAATAACTGGGCTAACAAAATGCTCCGGATGTTCGCTCAAGTATGCAGCTTGCCCAATATAAGCTAGTAAGAAACTGGAATACAAGCTGTAGCTACTATCTAACAGAAGATAAGCGATTGCTACACCATTTGATGGTACTGAAGGAGTACTACGTACAAATTAACCTGAAATGGACACAAAGCTTCTGATGCGCTGGAGCATGAACATCTGGTGGTCTGGGGTGAAGCGGCACAAATAATACATTTTTAAAGAAGGAAAATGATCATACATCAACTGCACAGTTGTCCATATGTAATTGGTAATATCATAGATATTTTTGAACTTCAATGCTAATGTGTTTTCTCAAGATAAATTGGTATAGATTTTGACAACATGAAATTGTGGCCTCACATGTTCCTAGGAAAAATTGTAAAACAACGAATAAAAACGCTAGTCAATTAACACCTATTTCCTTTCTAATTAATATACATGTGCCACATAATCTGACAACAACACTGTGTACAAAACTGTAAAAAAAGCTTTCTGACAAACTCTAAGCCCAGATGCTCTTTAGTCAAATCAACAACCGTACTTTATGATTAATATAATGCAAAAAACTGTTAGGTTAGTCTAACCTCACACTTTCAGTTAACATCTCTAAATCTCATATGTGATCCCAACTTTGAGCAGTTGGTCCTTTGGAATTGACAACACCTTGTGACCCTCTGCCAAGTTCCTCCTCAAGAATGCATACACATGGTTTACCACCATCTTCTTTAGGATGGATGATTTGGGTCCTGCTATCACATTAGCTGATCCCATCAGATAAACCACCCCTCGCTCCATCTCTACGTCAATCAGTTGCTTCTCATCTTCAATTGTCTGGAGCGAATAGGTACTAATGTTCCCTACATGGCTGCTCATTTGTGGATCTATCATCTCCTTGCTGTGCATGACAGAAAGTGCAGATTGCCCGGTCCTTTGTCTGGCCTTCCAAAACTCCGGTTACAGAGTCGGTATCCTCATTCTCATGTTTATCTCCTACAAATACACTCTCATCTTCGATGAACATCTTCAGCCTGTCCGCGAGGAACCTTGCAAACTCCCCCGACTCCTCTACCGTGTCACTGTACCCATACCGTGCTACGCACCGGAACATCCGATGCTCCCTTGGACCAACCTGCCGAAAGAGGAACCGCTCCACGGGTGCAACATGCGGGATGGGTAGGTGCTTGATCGACATGAACAAAAAGACGGTGCACAGATGGTATTTTCTGCACCAACCGCAGAAACACAGGGGGATACCTTGGACAAGCTCCGAGTACAGGAGGCCTACCCCAGGGATACGTTGAACATTATGCTTCTCGAGCAGTGTTGTCACTTCATCGATGGGGACGATGTGGTCAAGCTCATACCAGTACTTCATGACAAGCACATAGTGCCATGTTACCATTAGGGCCATCAGGACGAGCGCGAAGCAGAACGGCAGATACCCACCCTGGATGAATTTTGACAATATTGAAGAAAGGTAGATCCATTCTACGGAACTAAAAACGACGTAAAACAAAAAGGTGAAGATGATATTCTTCTTCCAGACAAGCAACATCACAATGGTCATCAAATGGGTGGTGATTGAGAAGACGGTGACGACACAGATCCCTGTGGATCAACATTATCAAATCAGTAAATGTACCTAATGCTCTTTTCAAAGACTTGTAAAATAATTACCATAGGCATTCCCGATTTCAGTGGTTGTTCTGAAGGTGATCGTGATTATGACGCTAGCCAGTCCCATCAGAAAATTCACTTCAGGAATGTACACCTGTCCCCCGTGATGCTTTGAGGTATGGATCACACGAACCCTGGGGAAGCAACCAAGAGATAGGGCCTTGGAAAGGATAGCGAATGCACCGAGAGCATTGCTTGGCTTGCAATGATAGCCGAAAATATGGCAATGATGAAGGTTGGCCAGAACAGTGGCGCTGCATTTTCATACAAAGAGATAAATCTTATCTTTTGAGAATCACAAACTACTTCATCTAGAAGGACAAAACCCGTATTTTAAGTTGGTTGTACCTGGGATAGATCTGTAAAAGGTGTCCGCAACATTCTCTGGAAATTTTCTCAAATATGCTGCCTGCCCAATGTAACATAGTGCCACCGATGGGAACAAAACACCAGTGAAGCTTATCTAGTTGAGATTAAGGAAGCTAATGTAAGATATTTCTTTTCTGAGACCTGGGCGGTGAAAATTGCTACATTTGAAAATAGACATAGAGTTGGGAGTTGAATACGCTGAGGGAAGAAGTGACATGGCCATTACCTGAATGGCCCTGATATTGAAGTGTCCCAGGTCAGCATACATACCCTCTGTGCCTGTGGCACAAGGCAGCAGATTCAGATTGCAGGATACACATTCTCTTATGGATTGCATTTTTCATCAAAATGTTTACCTGTAACGCACAAGATAGCACCTCCCAGTGAAATCCATGCTTCTTTCCCATTTCTTCTGAAGTAATCTAGTATGTGCACTGGATTGAAGGCTCGGAGATGCCGATCTCATACATAATGATATTGTACATTCCAATGCCAGCAATAAGAATAAACCACACAGAAATGATTGGAGCAAAGGTGTACCCGACCTTATCTGTTCCAAATCGCTGGACTGAAAAGAGCATGAACAGAATAGGCACCGAAATCCAGACTACCTGTGCTGTACAAGAAAGGCAACATACACTTTAGATGTGATCATATCTGGGTAACTACTAATGAACGATAGTAGCAGTTATTTTTTTCACGTACTTTCAGTTAAACTTGGCACCTTCTCTCTGATCCCACTTACTGCAGAGAGCACTGCAGAAATAGATTAAAAATCCATTAGTAATTCCTCAAACTAATCACAATGTGACCTACTGATGACTCAATCTAATATTGTAGTTACCAGAAATTGCTGGCGTCAAGGTTCCGTCACCCATCACCATGGATGTGCCAAGAATAGTGATGGTGAAGAGCCCAACCTTAGCTGCCTTGCTGGACTCAAGCTTCTCCTTCAACCATTGTGCCCTCCTCAGCGGTAAGCTCGGTGATTCTATGCTGTAATTCGACACCATTGAATCCTCCACCTGCTGGTTCGGGATCAGCCTTATCTTTGAATATCGTGATATAAGTGAGTAGAGTGCAAACGTACCACCTGTAATAGCAATGTGTAGAGGAGACACACTAAGCACTCCAGCTTGACATGTCAAAATTCTAAATATATAGCTTACCATCTCCATTATCATCTGCATAGAGCACAATGAAGACATACTTGATCATTGGTATAAGGATGAGGGTGTACAGGATGAGCGACAAGACACCCAGGAGATCATCCTTGTGCTTGATGCCATTAGGGAAGGTGCTCGAGTACACGTAGAGCGGTGATGTCCCAACATCCCCATAAATGATGCCGATGCTCTGGAATGCAAGATTCAGTACTTGTGTCCAGTTTCCCTATGTCACCCAAAAGGTTCATTACTGTCAAACTATAGTGAAGAGAAACATGGTTGCTGCATTATAACCAAGTATTGTGTGAAGCGGACCTTGGAGCCATGTCCCTTTATATTAGAGACCTTCTCTGCATCACCAAAAAGCGAGTCCCGGCGTTCAAGCCGTTTGTTCGTATCGATGCTCGATGGGTCCTCAACTTCTAGTGACATTCGTGCTCTCTTGCTACTTATGAGCACCTCTTAATACTTTTAAGGGACTTCTTGAAATATCTTAAACTCTAGGCTTTGACCCTTGCGTGCATGCACATCTGGTTCCAAGTTCCCGTAATCAGATTGTCCAAGCACCAATCCTAAGATCATTATCGCGTACATGAACAAATCAACATCAAAATAGATGGAGCTAAGCAAGACGGAAGGTGGTGCTGAGGATTAGCTGATATTTGATAGGTATCATCCGCTCTTAGCCAAGCTGTACAGGGTCAATGAAAGTCAGTTAGAGAAGAGCAAGCTGTAACATGCAAGTTCCATGGTTTCGGAGGGAGAAAGGGTACTAAATTAATTTAAAAGCAGCACCTGGCTGTAAAACTATTATGAAAGATGAAGTATCCATCTTTACTCTAACATTGACTCCTAATACAAGCATCCACACTAGTTCAATTAGTTAACTTCAGAATGAACTTAGTTATAAGGAAACACCCATCAACTCATGCCATAGTTCAGGTTTCACCCCTCAAATTTTAAACCGTACAACCGCACGACCAGGTATTCCAAAATAATTTTGGATGGCGCGGTGGTGAACTTCGCAAATGTAAAGTCCAGTTGACATGGAGAGAGATAAAAGTAAGGGACTTAAAAAATAGAAATATACCAGAAGCATCAGCAGTAAGTCTTATTTTATTCTGATTTCAACACATTTAGGGAAAAAAGGGGAAATCATAATTATTCTGGAAAACGAAGAAGCTTTAAACAAAAGAATGAAGAAAATAAGTATTCTGTGACATAATTGTGATTACTTTCCTTGAAATTTTCCCCAGAATATTTCGATTTTTTCTACAATTGACAGATTTTCTTTATTTTCCATATCTTTTAGTAAATACTAGAATGTTCTTTCTTATTTTCCATATCTTTTATTTTTTATGCATAGAGTGAAAGCTAAACATCTCCAAAACCTGTCACAATGGATTGATTCACTTTTGTAAATGGCTGTAGAGTAACTTCAGTCGTAGTTGCTGGGATGTAAATCTTTGTACGGCTGTCTTTAAATTTGGATGTAAATCTTTGTACGGTTGTCTTTAAATTTCAATAAAATACTGTGGGGGTAACCCCTACAGTTCTTAGATTCAAAATTTTTTTTTTGAGATTTTCTCTACATTTCGTTGCTTTCAAATTTTGGTGGCTAGGCTGACTCTGAGATGCCACATCTACGAAAACCAGCGCCATATCATTCTAGTTATTTTGGACTAGTTAGAACTCATCCTGAATAGGCCAATGATGCTTCGAGGTAGCTTGCATCCAGTGGATTGGAACAGATCACAACTTACAAAAATTTGTTTGCTCACTGCCTCACTTGTTGTACCTTGAATAAATAGAAAAGAAACTGGTTTGCTGCATCTGACATCTGACAACCAAAATTGCATGTCTGTCCCCAAATTTTGTGGGAATCGACAGGAGATAATAATACTCGAGAAAAAGGAAAAGAAACATTACCCTCGATAAACAGATTTCCATTAACAAAAAAGAAAAGAAACATTACCCTCGAGAAACAAATTTCTGGGACGAAGAACAGCGGAAGACAGTGCGGAGGCCGGAGGAGTTCCGGGGCGGAGAGGAGAAGAAGGGACACCGGCGGCCACTGCATCTCGTACTTGTAGTGCGGGGAACGTCCCCCCGGTGAGGAGGATCACTGGGCCGCGCGCCCTGAAGCACGGAGGACTGGATTCGGAGGTCAGCCGCATCGCGTGCCGTGGTGGACCCCGTGTGAGGTCAGCTTTGATTTTTGTATTCTCGGTCGAGGAACCGGTGTGGGTTTACATCCGGATTTAACGACTCGATTTCGGTCTAGTTACGAGAAAACAAAAAATGTGTTAAAAATGAATAGTCAAAACAATGGCGAGAGCGGTCAAAAGTACTAGACCGTGAGGAATGTTCATAAAAACGAACAGGAAACACCGAGGCGCGGTATACAAGATGCTCCCTCCGATTTATGAATGGCGGGTATATAGTTTTCCGTACTAATATTAAGACAAAGAATTTTACATAGAGTGGACTAAAAAATTTCTGAAAAAAATAGCGAGAGATGAGTTCTTAAGAGCATCTCCAACCGGAGGCCCCAAACCCACCCCAAACGTCCGGACGGACAGCCCGGACAGGACTTGGGCTAAAAACCACCACCCAAAGGAGGCCCTCAAAGCCACCCCAAACGTCCGGGCTGTCCGGCACACCCCAAACCCAGCCCATATGTGGGGAGGGTTTGTAGGCGTCCGGACGCGCCCGGACAGGCCGCCACGTCGGACGCGGCCCAACATGACCCTACATATATCCGAAAATTCCCCACCCCGGTTGGAACCCTAGCTTTCACTCTCCTCCGATCCCCTTTCCACTCCACTCCATTTCCACTCTTCTCCGTCCCAATGGCCGGCTCCGGCAGCGAATCCGCCAACGAGTTGTACTGGCATGCGTTCGCGGAGGCGGAGGAGGAGATTGGGAGCTGCCCCGGGCCGGATGCCGCCGCGCCGTCTTCGGCGGCTCTGTGCAACGCCGCCGCTGGCAGTTCCGCCGCCGCCACGTCCAACCCGGCAATGGCGGTGCTTCCGATTCGTGTCCGATGAACTCTGTCCGATGTTTGTGTATGTTTGAACTTGTTTGTGTATGTTTGAACTATGTTTATTCGTATGATGTTTGAACTATCCACCATTTGATCTACGTGCATGTCCAATATGGTTTTGGGGGGGATTTTTTGGGGGTATGGTTGTATGCCACAGTTTTTTGGGGCTGTCCGGTCACCGTGCCCGGACGCGTCCGGTCACAGTTTGGGGAGCGGATTTGGGGGGTCCGCTTGGAGATGCTCTAATAGGCACAATATGAATACAATCCGTTAAATCCCTCTTTTGAGACTAGATCTATTTTTTGATGGGTCAAATTATCTATTTATAGCAAATACACCTTATATTATGATTTTTCTTCAAAAAACTATACACCTTATATAAAGGAACAGAGGGAGTACAAGCATGGCCAGAAGGAACTCGACGAAGCATCGCCACACAACCTTGAGAGAGCAACCCGCCCTGGACTCCAAGACGACGTCTTCAAGAAGCACATGACACCAAAGCGCCCGATCCGACGATTTTGGATTTTCATTCGGAGCTTAGATGGACGGAGAGGACCGCTGCGACGCCTCCAAGAAGGGGACGGCGTCGATGGACGTTGCCGACGCATCCCGAGAAGACATCGGGAAGGGTTTCTCCTAGGAAAACTCTCACCGCCTTCTACATGGGACACCGAACATTGACAAGCGACCCTCGAGGCACTGTCACCGCAAGTCGCTCGCTAGCCGCCCGATTGACTCCCCACTTCCGAGCGAAAGGAGGTCGACGGGGTGCGCCCACTACCGCACCCGCTGCCTTTGTCGGCCAGGCAGGGCTGCCACCGCCGGTGCCGGTGGCGGCAACGGCCAGTGAGGTGCAGTGAAGTGTGTGCTTTTTTTCTAGGGTTTGGGGGCTCTTCGGAGCTGCTCGCGCGAGCAACTTGGGATATGAGAGTCGTTAAGTTTGGTTTCTATGGTTGGGAGCTCTACGGAGTGTCTCGAGTAGTGACTCCAGTGCCCCCTTTATCCTTTCTTTTCAAAAAACGTGATTTTACATGCTTGAAAAGGATTTTGCTAAGAATTCAGCCGACTTTGTAGCCATTAGATCCAAGTTGCCAATATAAGCGTTATACTTGTCTTTTTTTTATGTATACTGGGTTGTTGCTATGTACTACCTCTGTTTCTAAAATAATAAAAACAAGGCGTATACTTTTTTTTTAGTCAAATAGTGTAAATTTGACCAAGTTTTTACAAAAAAGAAACCTATTAACAACTACAATATGAGTAAATACCTTAAGTACCTCATAAAATAAATTTTCATATGATGTCCATCTTATATTATTGTTGTTGACTGTTTTTCTAAAAAAGATTGGTCAAATATTACATTTTTTACTTTCAGATTCGGAGGAAGTACATTTGTTGTGGCCTGTTCTTTTGATGTTCACTAGCATGGGATTTTATTTTTTGACTTTTGATGTTTGCCATGTTCGCATCATCGCATGCGTGTGTGTGTGTTTTGTTGATGACTTTTGTAATCCTCGTCGTGTGATGCTTTTCTTAGAGGATAGTGCACTGATTTTAACGGGGAGTGAGGATAGTGGGCGAGCTATTTCCGAATGAATTTAAGAATATTTCTTTAGAAGGAATAATAATATGAACCTGCTATGTACTGAAATTCGTTAGACGATGTGCAAGTGCAGCTGGGTTAATCTCACCTATATACTAGTTGTAGGAGTAGCAGTTACGACTCATGCGCAACTCGGTTACAATCTGTGTGCAAGTGAACAACTAATAGGGAACTGCTAAAGTTGCTCTTCGCTAACAACCACCGCCCCCCATCCCGTTTTCCCGCAGAGAATCTTCTGAGCGATGGCCAGCAAGAAGGGTAAGCTTCGTGGTCACCGAGGATGCTCCATTGCTTCGATTGGTACATCCCTCTTTGTCTCATACATCTATGTAAAACATTCGCATCTGTTTTCTTGTTTAATTTGCATGTTACTGCTGGTTGTTGTTGCTGCGGTGGTGTTCTTATCCTGCAGTAGTCGTGTATGCTCGGCAACTGTTCGACGATATGTCCAAGCGGGGTCGTGTTCCTTGATTGGGCAGCTGTCGTGGTGGGATCACGGCAGATGCCATAGGTATGGCTAAGATGGGGCCGAATGGTCGTTGGGGGAATCCGGGGAGGGTTTATGCACTCAAGAAGTGCACACGCAAGAACACGCAAGAACACGAACGAAGAACCAAGAAAGCAAGAACACAAAACACACCACGATGTACCCTGCTTCGGGGCCCTCTTGCGGAGGTAACACCCCTACTGCAGCACTATCCTAGTCAGTGTATAGCTCAGATTGACAAGTACAAGCTGCTCCTCGAGCTGTATGATGATACAATGGTGAGAACTTGAGGTAAAAGATGGAGCTAAACGGGAGGAAGAAGGCACTCCGAGGTGAATCCGAGGTGTTTCCGGGGTGTTCCGAGCTTCCTCCCTCTCTTTCTCTCTTGATCAACTAGCTCCAGCGCGGGGGAGGGGTCTCTCTCTTGATCTTGGATCCTGGATCCCCTCTAGCAGGAGGGGGTGAAGCCCACTATATAGGCCAGCCGGGTTACCATTGTGCCCCTCGCAGAACACTGTTGCCATGCCTCTGCAACGGTCACCACCGTACCACCGTACCTCGGTCGGGGACAAGACGTGGCTTGCCCATCTCCTGTAGCCTAACGGCAGAACTAGCATGTCCCCTCTGACCGAGACAGGACGTGGCCTGGCAGAGCTACCTCGTAGCCTTTTCCCAGACCTCGCGTAGCCAGCGATCAGAGACGTGCAGGCCCGCCGAACCCGGAGCACGCCTCTGCCATGCTCCTTGACAGACGCTCTCGTGTCAAGCGCTCTTGTACCCGGCTGGAAGTGACAGGAGCATTGACTCCTGCCCGACCTACAGCCCACCACCTCGGTTAGCCTGACACGGATGTGACGGGCTCCGTACCTCGGGTCTTGCGCTTAATATCTTTTACTAGGTCGGATCTTACTTCCTTCCCACAGCTTCTCCTGCACCCACAACACAAACCACCGCTCTGAGGTAGTTAGGTCGGCAGAACATAGCTCGGACAGTGAACCTCGGCCCTGGCCAACAGTATACCTCGGACCCCTCTGGGCCAAAATAGGTCGGCCTGTACTCTCCAGGTCAAGATGAAGCTCGGAACTTCCCAGTCCCAAACAGGTCAGCCCTTTCCGTACCTCGGCACAACTTCGAACACCACCTTATGCCAAGCCTTGACCCTACCCGGGATACTCCCCCGACAGCAGCATTGCCTTGATTCGTGTCAGGACGTGCAGTAATACATACGTCTTGGTTCGTCTTTATGGATTATAGCATAATACATTAGCCCGCGCCATTTAGTTGAGCGCACATGTGCACGCACGTGTGTGCCCCAGGTCTCCGGCATGTGAATTTGCATTTAGATTATACTGGTCTGGTGATTTGTGTGGGCATACCTGTCGGATTAAATCAAACAAGAATCAGATAGAGATGATGTATAAAGCCACAATTTGGATCGGAGAGGAGTACGTAGGCTTACAATATAAGTTTCTTTCGATATCGGTGGAAATAGGACCCCTGCCTAGGAAGTAATTTTCACCATTCAAAAGTAAATTTTGTATATCTTTATTTTCTATACCTAATATAAATATCGCTTCCTAACCAAGTCACATCACTCAAAATTTATCAACTGTGCTGTGTTGGCCTTTCTGTATAAATGTAGCTGTATAAATGTAGCAGTGCGTTCTCTGCAGTTACCACGTTGAATTATTATTTTCTCGAACAGTACCAAATTGAAAAATGAAACATAACTATTCTCCACAAGCTGAATTAAGTGTGTCAACATTGTATAAAGTGTTCATCTAAACAATTAATTAAAAAATCAGCAGAACTATTTAGGAAAAAAACTTACCGACTCTGGTTCTCTTTTTATTAGTAACAGTAAAAGTAGAAAATATGGTACAGTTGCACTGATTGGCCAACCTAGAAACATCTTATTGTCATAAAAAGTGTACTCATTGCTGGCAACTTATGGTGCCTCCAATACCCACAAAACATTAGTTTACTCATTGCTGTATTTTTTCAGTGAAGGTGTTGCAGTCGCAACTTACTTTTGCAGCTGGAATGATATTATTTGTTTTATATCTGATGTAATAGTGATGGACTTACTTACATCATCAATTATTTCTTACTTCCGCTGGTGCAAATACGGATACTAGACTTGTGCCCTTGATGCGATGTTTGATTAGAAATGTTTTGTACAAGCCTACAGAGAGGCCAACCAGGGGACACAAGAATGAGGTAGCAACACCCCTAAGCACGCCGTCGGTCATCTAATCGTGCACCTCATAGATCACAATTTCAGCTCGAATAAAATATTCCATATCTCAGGACTAATGTATATCAGATGAAGGAATATATAAATGGAACAAGTGCTACATTATTTAGTGAGAAAATAAACACTAACCATCAAAAAACTGCTAATTTTTTTTTAATAATACATTTTTTTACTAAATTAGACAAATAATACGCATTTTGAAAAAATTACAAAAATAATACACCCTCGGCCCAGGTTGGGCCGATTAGTACCTGTCGGCCCAGGCCTGGCCGATTAGTTATTGGCCAGGCCTGGGCCGACAGGTACTAATCGGCCCACCCTGGGCCGAGGCCGTATTATTTCTGAAATTTTGTGATTTTGCATAATATTTTTCGAATTTAATTAAAAAAACGTATTATTAAAAAAAATTTAGCCAGAAAACTGATGTTTTTTGTTCAGATTTGTTTTCAAAAGTAAAGAAGAATTTCCTATGAAGTATACATATAGGCTATAGCATTGATATCCACTAATCTATGATCATATTATTTTGTTGGTTTACCACCTTGGAAACTCCAACCCATGCAAAGTTTTGTCATTTTCCTTTGCGTTGAACTTCTCTCTCCATTTTCATCTCGAATGCACTTTGCGGATTTCTCCTTTTTTTCCCTTCACATCAATGGTTTCCAGATACCTTCCTGATATAGTATGTGCCTGTTGATTGTCATTGCCAGTTAATCATATGAACCTGTGGAGACTTCAGGAATGTCCTGATAGCTTCACTATCTTGTACATATATTCCAATATTGAAACAATTGTGCTATAGCCTTTTGCCTTTTTTGTTTCAATCATTTTGCTTAGAGGTAATGGTGAATGCTATCGGGACATTCAGGGATGGCCGGATATCATTGACTTGATTAGGCGGGCATTGTACCTGTGAATGGAAGTATAGTGTTTGCAGAATACCGTGACTCATTTAATGAGATTTTCCTAGGTGCATGAGAGCAAGTCTATCACTATATTGGGAACTGTTTGTGTCTTGTCATGTTGTGTGTCTGATGTGAATTTTCCTAACTCTTATGCCACTTGAGCAAACAAGTAGAGAGTAGGAGCTACTTTCATTTTCAACTAGTAGAAATATGATGAATTGTCTTAATCTGCACACGTGAATGCACATCTTTTCTATTGGAGGATGCTCAGTTTATATCTAGATGGTCTATGTAACTAGTCATTTATCACCCATGTCTTACTCTAAATTGTTACAATATTCTCTTTCATTTCTGGACAAGATGAGCGATTAGTTCCTTGAACCAGATCACAAAGACTGATCTTTCCCATTGTTATTTCCTATATGAAATATTGGGCTGCCATCATTAATTCTTTAAGCAGTAACTGGGATGTAGCATTTAAACAACATCATGTTATTATCTTGCCAAGGTGGTACTCTTTCATGGCTTAAAGCAGACAATTTTAATGTTAAGAAAACAGTAGCACATACTGAACCTTAAGAGCAATGAATCTGTACAAAAAAGAGAATCTACATGGAACTGATTTCATCTCAAGTGAATTTTTTAGATGGTTTAGATTTCTAGAGAGGGTTTTCATCGGTGTACTCCAAGAAAATGTTTGCATTTCTTCCTTATTTAGCATGTGCCTCCTTAAACCTATTTGTCAGTGCTGAAGTTGTTAATTGTCTTGTCGCATTTTGTATTTTCTCTGTTTTTGTTCACGCATTGCATCTTCTAGTTTGTTTTGTCACACATGTGCATTCATGTTAGTTTAACATCGTATTAGAGATGGTTTTCCTTAGCAGCCACTCATTCCCCCTCGAGGAACAATCTCACTCTCAGGTCCAGCCTGAACAGATGTATTACTATATTCCCATATTCGTCAACATCTTAAGCTATTGGTTGAACTTGTTGGTTCTTGAAATCTCATTATGTGGCAGGGGCCAACTAGACGTGAGTGTGATACCTGAAACGTTTGCAACTCAAGGTCCTATTTGATTCGCAGGGTTCTGAAAATACAGGAATAGGTAGAACGTAAGGTTGTATTTCATGTCATGTTGAATCCTTGGAATTTGCACCGAAGGTCGTTTTATCACGTCATAGGAAAAACATAGGAATCTTCATGAGAGATTGTATAGGAATCTTCATTAGAGGTTGTAGTCAATGGGAATTTTCTATGAAATGTAGTGCGACGATCTTTAGGAAACTTGCTTGTTTGTTACCCTTGATCATATGTATTGAAGTATTCTTAGTTTTGTTTCTCCCTTTATTAGAATTAGCTGCAGTGGATCTTCCATCTACCTTTATTAGAATTCACTGCAGTGGATCGTCAGAGGTATTAAGTATCGATCTCAGGCCTGGTCAATTAGTTAGTATCAAGAACAAACACATTGAGTAATTCTGCGAGTTTAATTTCCGGTGGATAATAAAGGTGGGTACCTCAAATTATGGTAATAATCTTGAACCATACAAAACAACTCTAATGATCAGAATCTGATCTGCACGGCCTAATATTTTGAACAAAATTTAGTCTACATTTACAGGCCGGATGCACTCTCTTATGGGAAACAAAAATATAAAAAGGGTACAGTCTTTGGACATCTGATAAAGTGTTTTTTTTTAACCACTCACTCCTGTGTTAGCATCATAAATGCTAGTAAATTATATCCATCATTCTTTCCTTTTAGGATGTGTGCAATCAACATTTCAAAACTTAGACAACAAAAATATTATTAAGATGTTAAGATTTCGTATGAAAATTATACTAGCAGATCTGATATCAATAGCACACTAAAATCATTATAACTAGCACAAGTAGAAGAGAGCAAAGGTAATTTTAGATAAGCATGGTAACCAAATATCTTTTATCCCCCTTTGATAATGGGAATATCATGAACTTTGCCTATGTCTGGGAGACCAGTCAAACTTTAGTTGCCAAAAGCAGTATCACCCTTACATTGGACACATTCAGATAATGCCACACTGTACAAAGAAAACAAAAACAAGACCTTCTAATCAAAAGAAAATCCCTCCCACATCTACATGCTTCTTTATTCAATAGACATGGCATTTTTCCCTTCAAAATCAACATCATACACCCAGAATCTCATGGTTAGGCTTACTGCATACTTGGGTAAAATCACTATATTTCATATGTGATCCCAACTTTGAGCAGCTGATCTTTCGGAATGGCCAGTGCCTTATGCCCCTCCGTCAAGTTCTTCCTCAAGAATGTGTAAACATAGTTCACCACTATCTTCTTCAGGAACGAGGATTTGGCTTTAGCTGTTACATTGGCTTCCCCCATCAGGTACACCATTCCTCTCTCCACCTCTCTGTCTATCATCTGCTTCTCCTCCTCAACTCGCTGGTTCACATGGAAACTGATCCTCCCTGAGTGGCTGCTCACCCGTGTTTCGATCGCCTCCTCACTGTGCACTGCAGTTTGCGTGGATCGCCTTGGCTTTGCCTGGGCTTCTGAAACTTCACTGCCATCATCGCTCTCTGGTTCGATCTGCGCGAATGCGCTCTCCTCCTGGATGAACATCTTGAGCCTATCCACAAGGAATACTGCGAACTCTTTGGGCTCCTCCAGCTTGTCAGTGTACCCATACCGTGCCACACACCGGAACATCCGATGTTCCTTCGGGCCGACCTGCCGGAAGAGGAATCTCTCTGCAGGCACCACACGCGGGATCGGCAGATGCTTGATTGACATGAACATGAAGATAGAGTGCACCGATGGTATCTTCTGGATCAGCCGAGGGAATACTGGAGGGATACCCTGAACCAGCTCCGTGTACAGGAGGCCCACTCCAGGGATCCGCCGCACATCGTTCTTCTCGAGCAGTCCTGTCATTTCACTAACAGGCACAATGTGGTCAAGCTCGTACCAGTATCTCTTGACTTGGACATAGTGCCATGTTGCCATCAGGCTCATCACGACCAGCGCAAAACAGATCGGGAGGTATCCACCTTCAATGAACTTGGACAGTATGGAAGAGAGGTAGATTAACTCTATGGAGCCAAACACAACGTAGAACAGTATGATGAAAATGACATGCTTCTTCCATATGAGGAGCATCACGACAGTCATCAGATGGGTGGTGATCATGAATGTGGTTACGACACAGATCCCTGCGCATTACCAACATAAGATGAGATAAATAAATGTTTCCATGCACTTGAAGGCTCAACGGCGTAATCCTGTGCTAGCTGCTTACCGTAAGCATGGCCGATGCTAGTGGTCGTTTGGAAGGCAATCGTGACTAAGATGCTTGCCAATCCCATCATGAAGTTCACCTCAGGAATGTACACCTGCCCCTCATACTTGTGTGAGGTGTGTATCACTCGAACCCTGGGCATGCAACCGAGAGATAGAGCCTTGGATAGGATGGCAAATGCACCAGAGAGCATAGCTTGGCTTGCTATGATGGCAGCGAGAATGGCAATGATGAAGGTTGGCCAAAACAGCGATGCTGCAGGAGCATAGACATGGAGAGTTGGTATTAATTCCCAAGTTCGTTACATGAAGCAAAACTGCAGTCTTGGTATTTTAATATACCTGGGATCGATCTATAGAAGGTGTTTGCGACGTTCTCTGGGAACTTCCTCAGGTAAGCCGCCTGACCAATGTAGCACAGCCCTACCGACGGGAACAAAATAGCGTTGAAGCTGATCTGCAGGCGAAGTACAGCAACTACTGTGAGATGCTTCTGTTTTAACTTCTCACACCTCAGCGAATGATTGGTACTCTTGAAGCAAGAAACATATATTATGCTGCTATGTTACCTGAACAGCCCTGACGTTGAAATGTCCTAGATCAGCAAACATACCTTCTGTGCCTGTTTCATATGATAACCAGTCAGTGAGTTCAGATTACGCCCTTGCGTGTTGCAGGCTATAAAAGACCTTTTCAGTTGCATTTTCAGTAACAAAGGTTACCTGTGACACACAAGACAATCCCACCAAGTGAAATCCATCCATCCTTCCCATTCCTTATGAAGTATTGTATTATATACATTGGATTAAAGGCCCGTAGAACACCAATATCGTGAGTGACGAGGTTGTACATCCCGATACCAGCAATCAGAAGAAACCACACTGAGATGACTGGAGCAAAGGTGTACCCAACCTTGTCGGTCCCGAAACGCTGGACCGAGAAGAGCATGAACAGAATTGCCACCGATATGAGGACCACTTGGGCTGTACAAAGAACCAACATCATAAACATGCTTTGATGGGCACAGGGTAAGAAATAATAGAAAATATTACTCTTTCTTCACATACTTTGAGTCAAACTCGGCGCTTTTTCTCTGATCCCACTAACTGCAGATAGCACTGCAGCACATCCATGAAAGAAACATCAGTACTGTGTTTAAACTTTAAACTATAGTACTCTGTATATTGCTTACAGCACAATATGATAGTTTGAATCTCCATTTGATTTATCATTACCGGAAATTGCTGGTGTCAAGGTTCCGTCGCCTATCACCATGGATGTGCCAAGGATGGTGAGGGTGAAGAGCACAATCTTGGCTGCCTTGCTGGACTCAAGCTTCTGCTTCACCCACTGCGCCCTCCTCAGCTGAGAGTTTGGTGCTTCAATGTGGTAGTTGGACACGGCTGCATCCTCAGCCTGCTGGTCTGGGATCATTCTTATCTTTGCGTATCGTGATATCAGCGAGTAAAGCGCAAACGTGCCACCTACAACAGCAGTGTGTTGTTATATCATACCAACTGGATAATACTATACCTCAAGCACTTCAGCTTATCCTGCCAAAAATCTTAGATATGGCTTACCATCTCCATTGTCGTTTGCATACAGCACGATGAAGACGTACTTGAGCATCGGTATGATGATGAGAGTGTAGAGGATAAGCGACAGGACGCCCAGGAGATCGTCATTGTTCTTGATTCCATCAGGGAAGGTACTGGAGTAGACATAAAGTGGCGATGTCCCGATATCACCATAGATGATACCAATGCTCTGGAAAGCGAGGCTCAGCGTCCGTATCCAGCTCACCTGCCCGGAGGAAAGTAAACTATGGTCAGACTGCTCCGTCAGAAATAGAACATTGCTGTAGCATGGACACAAAGTTGAAGGAGAAGCATACCTGGGAGCCATGATGCATTGAATGGGAGACCTTCTCCGCATCGCCGAACAGCGAGTCGTGGCGCTTGAGAGGGGCCGGTATCTCCTCGACTTCGAGAGACATTTGTGGTTACCTAGCTGATGTCGAAGCGCTTCCAAATACCAGGGAGGCCTTCAGGCCTGCGTAAATGGTTTCAAGGCTTCAGATGGTGGTGGTGTGGAATCCAAGTATATATAACTTTTTTACATATCCAAAAGAGGTTTTCTTAAACCAGACATGACTGAGTACTAGTAGTTGCTAAACAATAGTAAAATAAATGCTCAAGATTCATTGGGTGGCAGTGCTGGCGCCTAATAAATCAGCATCATAAATGTAATTAACAGTGCAATGCATTATGCATGCATCCATATTTTATTTAGTGAATCTGCTTTGTTCTTCTGTACTGGAATACCCTTAATATAATCGATTTAAATTAAATAAGCCTGCAATTACCAGGAGTCGACAGGGAAGCAAAGCTAAGATTTATGACATACTATGCTACGTATGCAAACATGTATCCTTTTTTTGAATGAACTACACTGATATGTGACACCTACATATGCAAACATGTCTTGTTTTTAGAATCAGCAGACTTCACATGACAGTCACATATGGAGGACACATACTGCATATTACTAGCATCGAGCATGCACAACTGACGCCGGATTACTCTGTATTTTTCCTGATAGTATTTGAAGCCAAATCCTCTACAATGCAGAAGTCAAATATGATTGGCAGGACGTCATTTACTCTGTAATTTCTCCAAAACTCTGTTTTTTTTTTCAAGAATATAGCATGCTTCCGTCTAACATATATAGTAGGCTTATGTTATGGAGTGATGCTCACTCGAATAGTATGTTGACTTATGTTTCTATATTTTTAAGAGAAACTTATATTCCATAAAACGGTGTATTCATCTATGACCCCCCAACTAACGGTTACACGCCAGATACACCAACCCCTGAGTTTAAAATGCACACGAAGTCTTGACTAGGAGCCTCACATGATTCAAGATAAGTTTTCTACTACTAGTATAATTTATCACAGATCCTCTTTGGTCATGCACACCGCCCTCGCTCAGTTCCAAATAATAACAAATCACACTTGTTTAAGCGCTAATCTGATCACAAATCAACCTCATTGGGTACGCCCTTGACCTCCCAACTCCCAACCAATCACACCGGCATGTTTTATATAGTGTTAGTCTTGCAGAAACGAATCTTTTCTACCAACTCATGCAATCCTCTGTGAACGAATGGCAAATTTTCCTTTCCCTAAGACTAATTGCAGAGATAAAACAAATCTAAGAATTTCTGTTGGCTGCATAATCTTTACGAGGACGCAGTTCCAGTCCATGGATAGCAAAAGGATGTCTAAACAAATGGACACCTCCAACTCAATAGATGGCATAACACTCAAATTCCCAAAAACAAAAATGATAAGAAACACATGAGATCGATGATGCGCTGCAATTTTCTTGTTTTGTAAAACAGATAGTAGATGATAAGGTACTTGTGTGAGAGAAACATGCGAGGAGAAGACGGCGAGTAAACCAGTACTAGTGTACTACCTACCTACCTGGGTAGGTTGGCGACGGCCGGCGGCGATGTTGGGGCAGTGCGCCGGCGGTCGTCCCTTGCCGGCAAGTCTGGCCCGAGAGCTAGCTAGCTGAAGCTAGACGGCCGGACAAAACCGGAGGGGGGGTGGGGTAACAAGGAGGAAGCAATACACTCCAGGAGGTAGGAGGAGGCTGGCATTGGAGGGAGAAGAAGAGGAAGGCTCCTTTAAATAGAGCGGCATGCAGTGCTTCTCAGTGCAGAATGGAGCCAAAGCCAGAAGCGGCCGTGGGAGATTTCCCGTGCGCGGAAACCATAAAGAATTGTGAATTATTATATGCAGTTTACTGTATTATTGGGCGACGTGGCGGTTTATTTTCTGGGAAGGGAGAGAGGAAAAGAGAGACGAGGTGCAGAGAGCAACGGATGTATCGTAGCTCCTATCTCGTCGGTCTTCGGCCGCCGAAGACTTTCTCTTTCTCCTTGTGCTTTCTCTGGGATCTACCAGCTTCGTTCGTCCGTGCAATAATTGATGAGAAATCTGGTGAAGCGGCGTTGGCTTGGTGGTTCTTCTTTTTCTACGGCGGTAACATCATTTGTGTTCCTTTTACAGTTCACATCTCGTGGTTCATGTGAGGTTTTTGACGTTAGTGAAGTGTTTTCTGGATGTGGTGAGGTTCACACCTCGTGGTTCATGTGAGGTTTTTGGCGTCAGTAATAAAGTGTTTTCCGGGTGTGGTGAATTGAGCCACATGCCATGCCTGAAGTGTTTTCTGCTCTAGCTTCACTCGCTATCACCCGTCGGACACTTCGTTCGTTAGTATCTCTTGTCACTGTTGGGGGAGATGGTAGTACTAGTCATCGAGCCTGATTTTGAGGTAACGGCGGACTTAAATGGCTTATGCAGCCTGATTTTAGATGCAATATGGTATCCATTGCCACGGAGATCAGATGGTTAAGTTAAAGTTCTAAGCTAAAGTATATATCTTCCGTTAGCTGTACTAAACATGGATAGTTAATTAGTTTCAAGTTTCAACCCTCCTCCAAATAAAGAAGACAATTATCAGGGTGTAGATTCTTAATCCAATGAAGTTTTCAGAACGTTGGCATCTACCAATAAAACAAAACCATGTAAGAATGGGTCTTCCCAGCTAGAAATACATAGCCTTCTTCGGATTGTTCCTAGGATATGCTTTATTTTCTAAGTGCAGTGATTAACTAGGGTCATTTAGGCCATGAGCAGGTTTATTAGGCCACGCCATCATCTTGGGGAGTAATTAACTGATACCAGTTATTTCAATTTCAGTCGACATGACCTTGACAGTTGGTTGCTTTGATCGTCACTAATCTGCACGCACTAGAGTTGCCGAGAAAATTCAGCGCTTCCTCTCCACCCAAACTTGTAGGACTACATTCATGCATGAGAAGAGCTAGACACATCAAGCTGTAACCAACGAGGAGGCTGGCACCAAACATGTTATGGCTCAGACTACTGACCAGTCTACTCAACGTGCCATCTATTCTCTTTTCCTCTCTAAAACCCTCACTACAGGAATGGCCACCTGTGCCGACGGCCGCAGCCCGTCGGCAAAGGACCCAATGCCGTCGGCACACACCTATGCCGACGGCCACCGTCGGCACAGGGTGGTCGGCATAGGGCCCCGTAGGCACAGCCACCTGGCCGTCGGCACAGAAAGAAACCGTCGGCACAGCTTTTCCCGACGGCCAGAGACGCACCGTCGGCACCTAGTTTGTCGGCACAGCGGCGGGTGGGGCCCACATTGGCCGGGCGAGGTGGAGGGGCCTGTGCCGACGGCCGGCCGTCGGCACAGCGTCGCCACGTGGACGCAGCTGGGCGCTCCAGGGAGGTGCCTGTGCCGACGGCAGTCCCGTCGGCAAAGGTGTGACCATTTGGTCACATTAAGGGGTCTGTGCCGACGGCTGCCGTCGGCACAGGCTTGCCCAGAATTTTTGATCCAGCGGCTCGTTTTTTGCAGCAAAAATAGCAGAAAAAAATAATCAAAAATCACGACAAATTCACAACAAACAAGATCACACAATGGCTCCATATATCATCAAGTAGATACACACATAGGACCATCATCAAGTAGATACATACATAGCTAGATGTCTAGACGTCCAAAGCCCTACATCTATTGCGCCGACGGCGACGGGGTGAACCCCATATCTCCCCGGCTGATAATAGGTGAGCGTCGGATCGGCGCAGCAGAAGCACCGGAAGAAGGCGAAGCACCAGGAGAAGCTGAAGCACCGGGAGAAGGACCACCAGAAGCGCTTTCCTTGCCCTGGCTCATATTGTTCAATCAACTGCATTGAGAAAGAGAAAACAAGTAAGCATCAAGACATAATAAAATGTAGACACTAAGCATAAAGACATATGCAATGAAGAAGCATGTCGAAAAATAAATACTAAAGAATAAAAGACATAATAACATGTAGATACCAAGCATAAAGACGTAATGCAATTAAGAAGCATGTTGGAAAATAATTACTAAAGCATAAAGACATTATAGACCGTCACCTATCGTCATCACTCTCCTCATCAGGGTGTTGGTTCTCATTCTCACTATCACTATCACTATCACGTGAGTAGTAGGGCGGAAGCTCATCGCCAGGCTCGTCATCGTCGTCATTTTCCGCATGAAACTTCGAGAGCACATCTATGTCCTTCAGATCCACCACTGACTCACCACGAGTGTGTGCATTGTTCTCGAGGTCCTCGAGACCACCTATTTGTAAGTCAAAGTGCCCGAAGTCCTCTTGCTCTTGATAGAAAATTCCCTCGTATGTTTTAGGGTCAATGTTGTTGTAATCGTCGTCGGAGGGCCTGGGTAGCTTACCATGTGGGGATACCCGGAACACGACTTCCCAGCCCTTGAGGTTCTCTTTCTGGCATGGGTAGGGCAAATAATAAACTTGCTTGGCTTGGTGAGCCACAATATAGACATCGGCTCCGGTATAGGTGGTTGAAGGCTTAACTTCAACTAACCCAATGGAAGGCTCACTTCTCTGTCCACCATGTGGTCCAGTGCATGGGTCGAACCAGTGGCACTTGAACACAACGAGCTTGAGTTCTATGTTCGTACGATTGAACGTCAGCTCGTATACGTTTTGTAACCTTCCGTAGTAATCTACGTAATTGGCTCCATCGGCTCCTCTGGATCCTTTGGTGAAGACCCCAGTATTTACAGTTTTTGCTCCAGGACGATTATTCTGGTGATACTCTGTATGGAAGCGGAACCCATTCACATCATACTTCTCATACTTAATGACGGTACGGTTAAATCCTTGGGAAACACATCTCAGCTCATTTGTCATCTCAACGTTGGGATCAGCTCCCTACAAGTACGGTTCAAATTGTTTTGTGCATTAGTTACGTGTAATAAGAGGGACAAGTCACATATTGCAAGGTAAGAGGGACACGTTAGAAATTACTTTTCCCATGAACCAAGACACAAATTTTTTTCCTCCGTGAGCACCCTCTTTCAGAAGAGTGTCCAGCTCCGCGGGATCGGGATCCACCGTTCCCAACCAGTATTCATCTTGGAATTGTCTAAAAGGAGAAAATACGTATTAGACCGAAACTGAGTTACTAGTTGCAAAGTAATTTGTTCACCATTTACCTCATGAAATCGAGTACTTCCGTCATGTTTATAAGCACATAGAGCATTATGCAATCCTTCTCTTCCTTGGTCAATTTACATTTTTCACCGGCACCGGCCTTGCCACCGGGACATTGGAAGAGGAGGAGCTTGGGGTCATTCTTGGGCTCGTCGACATTGTACCGAGTGACCGGGTTATGCATAGTGGCAACTTCATCGGGAAAGTACGTTGTCACGGCGTCTGCCATCTCCTTGAGTATTGTTGCCTCAGCTATGCATGCTTCAATCCTAGCTTTGTTTCCAGTTATGTTTCGAATGTACTTAAACTCTCTCTCAATACAAAACTGCCAACGAAACTGCACCGGTCCACCCAAGAGTGCCTCGTTCGCGAGATGCACAACGAGATGTGCCATCGGAACAAAGAAGCCTGGCGGAAAGATCATCTCTAACTTGCATAGCAACTCCGGCACAAGATCACGCAGCTTCGCAATAATCAGGGGACATA
Source organism: Poa pratensis (assembly GCA_947311845.1). NCBI lineage: Eukaryota > Viridiplantae > Streptophyta > Magnoliopsida > Poales > Poaceae > Poa > Poa pratensis. The sequence continues at coordinate 75,056,051 of CAMZMU010000063.1, forward strand.
TCTGTTTCGCACAGAGCGTGCGGAAGAAATGGCTCAACTCCGCAAGCACTCGCCAGATACTATCGGGGAGATACCCTCGAAGCATCACCGGCATCAACCGCTCAATCCATATGTGATAGTCGTGACTCTTGAGCCCAGTGACTTTTCCTGTAAGAAGATTGACTCCATTACTTATATTGGAACAGTAACCATCAGGGAACATCACGGCGATGTTTTTGAGCCACTTGAATGCCTCCTTCTTTTGGATATTATCAAGGCAGTAGTCGGCATTTGGCTTAAACCAATTTTTTTGACGAGGGTTAGGAGGCTTCATGTGTAATCTCTCCCTATCACAGAGCTTCTGAACATCAACTCTAGCCTTCACATTGTCCTTTGTCTTCTTAGGAATGTTCAGGACTGTGTGAAAGATCATCTCTCCAACATTCTTTTCGGTGTGCATCACATCGATGTTATGGGGAAGTTCGAGGTCCTTGTAATACTCTAGCTGCGTTAAGCCTGCCACATGAGTCCAGTTGTGCGTTACACCATACCCTCAAATTTTCGGATAGATCCCTCAGCAGGCACGAGAGCACGTAGCTCGGCATCAACTTTTGCACCATCGAACTTCGGTATCGCTTTTTCTTCACGCACAACTATGCCCTTCGTGAAGTTTTTTTGGTCTTCTCGATAAGGATGCCTTCCTTCGAGGAACTGTCGATGCTTGTCAAACGCGACATACTTGCGACCTGACTTTAGCCAAAGGAACTCAAGTTGGTTCCTGCACACTGGGCATGGCCATTTACCAGCTGTACACCATCCGCAGAATAGGGCATACCCGGGTAGGTCGTGCATGGAATAGTGGAACCAAATTTTCATCGAGAAGTTTTTCTTTGATGCTCGGTCGTATGTCCACGTCCCATTGTGCCATGAGTGGTGCAAATCATCCACAAGCGGTTGCATGTAGACACTCAAATTCTTCCCCGGGTATTCGGGCCCTGGAATGATCAGCGACAGAAACATGTGCTTCCTTTGCATTAGTACCCCAGGAGGGAGATTGAGCGGAATAACAAACACGGGCCAGCAGCTGTACGACGCAGTCGACATCCCAAATGGATTGAACCCATCTGTTGCTATTGCAATTCTGACATTCCGAGCATCTGCTGAATTAAGGGGGTGTTTCAAGTCGAAGTTCTTCCATGCCTCACCATCAGATGGATGTCCCATCTTTTCCCGTCCTAACTCGTCGACGTATCTCTTCCCTTTCCTGTGCCAAGTCATTTGTTTGGCAGACTCCTCGGACATGAAAAGCCGCTGCATTCTTTTTATGAATGAGAGGTACCGAAGAACCTTCACAGGGATTTTTCCCTGCGTCTTCCGACCATCAGGCAGCGTTTTCTCCTCATACCTAGAGGCCCCACAAAGGCTACAGTACTTGTCATTCGCATATTGTTTCCGGAACAACAGGCATCCTTTTGGACAACAATGAATCTTTTCATAATCCATGCTGAGCGATCCCAATAGTTTCTTCGTCTCGTGCATGGATTTTGGCAGACAATGCCCTTTGGGCAACATGTTACCAGATGTTGTCAGATTAGCTTCAAAGCCTGCACGGGTGGTGGAGAACTGACACTTGTCACTTAGTAGTTGAGCTACGGCATCGAGCTGAGAAACGTTTGCACCCTCGTATAGAGGCTTCGTAGCCGAGGCCATCGTCTCATAGAAAGCCTTCGCGGTTGGCTCTGGTTCCTCCGGTTCATCCGGTGCCTCCGGTTCACCCGGTTCCTCCTGTTCCTCCTGTGGAGGTGGCGAATCCGGCATGTAAGCAGCATGGTGATCATCTAGCATGTTTCTCAACCCATCGTACTCATTGCCATCGATCCGCTGCCGCATCACCCCAACTCTGAGACGTTCGTACTGATCAAATTTGACATGCGTGACGTAGTTAGGCGTATACCCATACAACCAAAGATGTTTAGTCATATCTTCCTTTCCTTGACGGTCACGATTCTTGCAATGAGTGCAAGGGCACCTTCCACGAACTCCTTTTGCCTTTGAACCACGCCCTAACTCCTTCACTAATATATTGGTCTTCATCTCCCACTCCTCTGTTCTTTTAATCTTATCGACACGGCCACTGTACATCCACCCATTATCAGCCATCCTCTGCTTTATTGGGAGCGAAACAAGCACGCAGTCTTTTAATATGCACCAAGTAATAATAAAATGATTTAGTGTCACCAGATTAATTACGGTCAAATTTTAATCTTTACATCATGCAAGGGTTCACCTACACTTCTAATAGGAGGGCCTATCCCGCCCGAGTACGTGTAGATCGAGCCGTGTTCCATGTTCTACCCCGACCCGAGACGGAATTTCGGCAGCACCTCCCCGCTGTTCTTCAGAATACACGTCTCGAGCTTGTCAAGCCGAGAGGGTGTGCATCCGAAGAACAACAGGGAGGTGCTGCCGAAATTACGTCTCAGGAAGGGGTAGAACATGGAACACGACCCGATCTACACGTACTCGGACTGTCCAACAGGACAACCCGGAAGTGTTACGGTTATAAATATGCAAAGATGGACAATCCTGCATATTTATAAATTTGTAACCCTTCCGGATGGGATCTGACTCGGGTTACGCGACTGACTTGGTGATCTAGACCAAAATAAACCTATGCAGCAAGAGAGGCGAAAGATTTATACCCTCGAAGCGTGATCGGTGGCCGGAGAAGGTCGAGGACGTGCTCCGGAAGAGGGCGACAAAACAAAGGGCACCGAGGCGGCCCCTCCTCAGCTGGAGAAGCCGCGACGACGCGCGGGACCGACGGTGCTGGCTGGCGGGAAGCTACGTCATCTAAAAAGTACAAACAATCGAAATATATAAGCAAATATCCCTCCATTTTACCTAATAATTAAACATAAAACAGAATAAACCATAGAACGATGTAACCATATTAGCTAAACATAACACATATAGACAAGTAGCACAATAATACATAGGTAGCATGTATGATAAGTCTAGCAGTACAACAGGTAGCAAGATAAGTCTAGTAGTACGACAGGTAGGATGATAGACATCCTAAACTCGACTCGCGCCGGTGTCAGTGGCGTCGTCCAAGCGGTCCCAACAAGAGGACAGGCTGCTGCTAGAGTCCTCGCCCTGCTGCTGCGTGCCGGAGGGGCCGGCCTCGCCCTGCCCGCGCTGCTGCCGGCTCTCGCTGAAAACCTGGTACTGGACCGCCATCACCTGGGGATCAAGGAGGAGATCCTTGACCAAGGGGTCATCCTCCTCGCGCTGGTGGCGCGCCCTGAGCAGCCTCTCTGCCTGCCGGTGCTCCCTCTCCTCGGCCTTCGTCGCGATCCTCATGCCATCTGGCGCTAACATATGCGCCACGCTCCGCTCATCCTCAAAGTTGAGGATCGCTCTCGCCCCAAAGTGCTGGACCGCCGCGCAGTCGTAGGCGCGGGCCGCCTGCCACGGGCACCTGAAAGTACCAAGCTGGATCTTCCTGTGATCCACTGTGATCTGAGCTGCCCAAGTCGGGATCTTCGTGGGTCTCCGATGAACACCACGAAACTTTCGCTCCGGCTCCGACATGATACTTAGTTAAGTAAAAGCATTTGATACACGGGTTAGTCAGGGTTAGTCAAGGAAGCATAGATAAAAAAAAGCAGGCCTACGTGATTTCTTACCCTCGAAGCGTGATCGACGGCGAAGAAGATCTTCCGCCGACACCCTCCGTCGACAATCCCCACTCTCACGCTCCACACGGAATCGGATCAGCGAGGTGGTCACGACGGGGCCTAGTGTACAAAATGAACAAAGGTTAGCAATTATTGTTCTTACACAAATTCACAAGTTTGCCTAGTAGCTAAACAACCGAAAATTAATGCAAAACATGATTTTTTTTGTCCTAATCTAACTATATTGCTTAACTAACATGGTTTATAGCCATCCACTACCACTAACATCTACTAACAGTACCACTAACACTAAAACTACCACTAACATCTACTAACAGTACCACTAACACTAAATCTACTAAAATCTACTAACAGTACCACTAATTAACCCTAACTAACATATCACTAGAACTAACCTAACTAACAGTATCACTAGAACTAACCTAACTAACACTAATTAACACTAACCTGTTATAGCCGGAGACGGAGCAGGGAGGGCGCGCGAGGCGGTGATGGCCGGAGACAGAGCAGGGAGGGCGTGGAGGAGGTGCAGGGAGGGCGTGGAGGAGGTGCAGGGAGGGCGTGGAGGAGGTGCGGGGTGGGGGCGTGAGGCGCGGCGGCGGGCCGGCGTGGAGGAGGTGCGGAGGAGGAGGCACGGCAGGGGACGCCGGCGTGGAGGAGGTGTGGCAGGGGACGCCGGCGCGGAGGAGGTGCGGGGAGGAGGCGGGACGACCGGGGTCGAGGGGCGCGCGGCAGACGAGCGTCTCGGGTAGCGACGGCGGAGAGGAGAGGGAGGGGTGGGACGGCCGGGGGCGAGGGGCGGCCGGGCGCGGAGGAGGCGGTGGCTGACCCGGAGAGGAGAGGGAGGGGTGGGCCGGCCGGAGCGGAGCGCGGCGGCGGGGGCGGAGGGGTCGGGCGGAGGGGGCGGAGGGTGGGAAGGCCGGAGAGGGCGGGACGGCCGGAGAGGGGCGGCCGGCGACCGGCGAGGGTCTCGCGGACGCCCGACGGCGAGGGGCTGGCGGCGGCGGGAGAGGAACGGCGAGGTGGGTGTGTGGTGTGCGTGTGTGCTTTGCGTGTGTGGTGTGTGGTGTGCGGGTGGATAAGGTAGGATACCTGTGCCGACGGCTTTGCCGTCGGCATAGGTGTAGTTTTTTTCTCCTATTTTTTAAATTAATAAAATATATTACACTTAATTGTGTATTAAATAAATACATAAAAAGGAAGATTAAAAAATATGGTAACTATTTGGGTGGTTTTCGGCGCTCCGGGGCCCCGCTCCGGCGAAACCCTAGATCCGCTGGAAAAAACCTAACGTTTCCGTCTACCGACTTGAACGACGTCGAAAGGGGGTAGCCCGGTGGACTTTTTTCCTTGGTTGTGTTAGGTTAGGACATGGGAACATGGGAAACCAACTTTTATCACAAGTCAACACAAGATTGCCTCCGGTTCGCCCGAAATGAGAGTTTTCACCTCTAAGTGTCGAAACTTAGTAGAGAGAGAGTGGGGTCGGTGAAGACGGTCATTCCCTAGAGTAAAATCTTAGACATTTACAACACCCAACACACTTGTATACACATGGTATGGCACAACCTAGGTTTTGGTTGGGGTTCCGACGCTCCGGGGCCCCGCTTCGGCGAAACCCTGAATCCGCTGGAAAAACCCTAACGTTTTCGTCTACCCCCATAGACGTGCGTCGAAAGGGGGTAGGCCAGTGGACTTTTTTGCCTGGTTGTGTTAGGTTAGGCCGTAGGCACATGGGAAACCAAATTTTATCACAATTTTTTACAAGATTGCCCCCGTTTCGTCCGAAGTGCGAGTTTTCACCTCTAAGTGCAGAAACTCACTAGAGAGAAAGTGAAGTCGGTGAAGCCGGTCACACCCCGGAGTAGGATATTGCACATTTACAACACACAACACACTTGTATACATATGGTATGGCACAACCTAGGTTTTGGTGGGGTTCCGACGCTCCGGGGCCCCGCTTCGGCGAAACCCTGAATCCGCTGGAAAAACCCTAACGTTTTCGTCTACCCCCATAGACGTGCGTCGAAAGGGGGTAGGCCAGTGGACTTTTTTGCCTGGTTGTGTTAGGTTAGGCCGTAGGCACATGGGAAACCAACTTTTCTCACAATTTTTTACAAGATTGCCCCCGTTTCGTCCGAAGTGCGAGTTTTCACCTCTAAGTGCAGAAACTCACTAGAGAGAAAGTGAAGCCGGTGATGTCGGTCACACCTAGGAGTAGATTCTTGGACATTTACAACACACAACACACTTGTATACATATGGTATGGCACAACCTAGGTTTTGGTGGGGTTCCGACGCTCCGGGGCCCCGCTTCGGCGAAACCCTGAATCCGCTGGAAAAACCCTAACGTTTTCGTCTACCCCCATAGACGTGCGTCGAAAGGGGGTAGGCCAGTGGACTTTTTTGCCTGGTTGTGTTAGGTTAGGCCGTAGGCACATGGGAAACCAACTTTTATCACAAGTTTTTACAAGATTGCCCCCGTTTCGTCCGAAGTGCGAGTTTTCACCTCTAAGTGCAGAAACTCACTATAGAGAAAGTGAAGTCAGTGAAGCCGGTCACACCCCGGAGTAGGATATTGCACATTTACAACACATAACACACTTGTATACATATGGTATGGCACAACCTAGGTTTTGGTTGGGGTTCCGACACTCCGGGGCCCCGCTTCGGCGAAACCCTGAATCCGCTGGAAAACCCTAACGTTTTCGTCTACCCCCATAGACGTGCGTCGAAAGGGGGTAGGCCAGTGGACTTTTTTGCCTGGTTGTGTTTGGTTAGGCCATAGGCTCATGGAAAACCAAATTTTATCACAAGTTTTTACAAGATTGCCCCCGTTTCGTCCGAAGTGCGAGTTTTCACCTCTAAGTGCAGAAACTCACTAGAGAGAAAGTGAAGTCGGTGAAGCCGGTCACACCCCGGAGTAGGATATTGGACATTTACAGCACACAACACACTTGTATACATATGGTATGGCACAACCTAGGTTTTGGTGGGGTTCCGACGCTCCGGGGCCCCACTTCGGCGAAACCCTGAATCCGCTGGAAAAACCCTAACGTTTTCGTCTACCCCCATAGACGTGCGTCGAAAGGGGGTAGGCCAGTGGACTTTTTTGCCTGGTTGTGTTAGGTTAGGCCGTAGGCACATGGGAAACCAACTTCTATCACAAGTTTTTACAAGATTGCCCCCGTTTCGTCCGAAGTGCGAGTTTTCACCTCTAAGTGGAGAAACTCACTAGAGAGAAAGTGAAGTCGGTGATGTCGGTAACACCTAGGAGTAGATTCTTGGACATTTACAACACACAACACACTTGTATACATATGGTATGGCACAACCTAGGTTTTGGTGGGGTTCCGACGCTCCGGGGCCCCGCTTCGGCGAAACCCTGAATCCGCTGGAAAAACCCTAACGTTTTCGTCTACCCCATAGACGTGCGTCGAAAGGGGGTAGGCCAGTGGACTTTTTTACCTGGTTGTGTTAGGTTAGGCCGTAGGCACATGGGAAACCAACTTTTATCACAAGTTTTTCAAGATTGCCCCCGTTTCGTCCGAAGTGCGAGTTTTCACCTCTAAGTGCAGAAACTCACTAGCGAGAAAGTGAAGCCGGTGATGTCGGTCACACCTAGGAGTAGATTCTTGGACATTTACAACACACAACACACTTGTATACATATGGTATGGCACAACCTAGGTTTTGGTGGGGTTCCGACGCTCCGGGGCCCCGCTTCGGCGAAACCCTGAATCCGCTGGAAAAACCCTAACGTTTTCGTCTACCCCCATAGACGTGCGTCGAAAGGGGGTAGGCCAGTGGACTTTTTTGCCTGGTTGTGTTAGGTTAGGCCGTAGGCACATGGGAAACCAACTTTTATCACAAGTTTTTACAAGATTGCCCCCGTTTCGTCCGAAGTGCGAGTTTTCACCTCTAAGTGCAGAAACTCACTACAGAGAAAGTGAAGTCGGTGAAGCCGGTCACACCCCGGAGTAGGATATTGCACATTTACAACACACAACACACTTGTATACATATGGTATGGCACAACCTAGGTTTTGGTTGGGGTTCCGATGCTCCGGGGCCCCGCTTCGGCGAAACCCTGAATCCGCTGGAAAAACCCTAACGTTTTCGTCTACCCCCATAGACGTGCGTCGAAAGGGGGTAGGCCAGTGGACTTTTTTACCTGGTTGTGTTAGGTTAGGCCGTAGGCACATGGGAAACCAACTTTTATCACAAGTTTTTCAAGATTGCCCCCGTTTCGTCCGAAGTGCGAGTTTTCACCTCTAAGTGCAGAAACTCACTAGCGAGAAAGTGAAGCCGGTGATGTCGGTCACACCTAGGAGTAGATTCTTGGACATTTACAACACACAACACACTTGTATACATATGGTATGGCACAACCTAGGTTTTGGTGGGGTTCCGACGCTCCGGGGCCCCGCTTCGGCGAAACCCTGAATCCGCTGGAAAAACCCTAACGTTTTCGTCTACCCCCATAGACGTGCGTCGAAAGGGGGTAGGCCAGTGGACTTTTTTGCCTGGTTGTGTTAGGTTAGGCCGTAGGCACATGGGAAACCAACTTTTATCACAATTTTTTACAAGATTGCCCCCGTTTCGTCCGAAGTGTGAGTTTTCACCTCTAAGTGCAGAAACTCACTAGAGAGAAAGTGAAGCCGGTGATGTCGGTCACACCTAGGAGTAGATTCTTGGACATTTACAACACACAACACACTTGTATACATATGGTATGGCACAACCTAGGTTTTGGTGGGGTTCCGACGCTCCGGGGCCCCGCTTCGGCGAAACCCTGAATCCGCTGGAAAAACCCTAACGTTTTCGTCTACCCCATAGACGTGCGTCGAAAGGGGGTAGGCCAGTGGACTTTTTTGCCTGGTTGTGTTAGGTTAGGCCGTAGGCACATGGGAAACCAACTTTTATCACAAGTTTTTACAAGATTGCCCCCGTTTCGTCCGAAGTGCGAGTTTTCACCTCTAAGTGCAGAAACTCACTATAGAGAAAGTGAAGTCGGTGAAGCCGGTCACACCCCGGAGTAGGATATTGCACATTTACAACACATAACACACTTGTATACATATGGTATGGCACAACCTAGGTTTTGGTTGGGGTTCCGACACTCCGGGGCCCCGCTTCGGCGAAACCCTGAATCCGCTGGAAAAACCCTAACGTTTTCGTCTACCCCCATAGACGTGCGTCGAAAGGGGGTAGGCCAGTGGACTTTTTTGCCTGGTTGTGTTTGGTTAGGCCATAGGCTCATGGAAAACCAAATTTTATCACAAGTTTTTACAAGATTGCCCCCGTTTCGTCCGAAGTGCGAGTTTTCACCTCTAAGTGCAGAAACTCACTAGAGAGAAAGTGAAGTCGGTGAAGCCGGTCACACCCCGGAGTAGGATATTGGACATTTACAGCACACAACACACTTGTATACATATGGTATGGCACAACCTAGGTTTTGGTGGGGTTCCGACGCTCCGGGGCCCCACTTCGGCGAAACCCTGAATCCGCTGGAAAAACCCTAACGTTTTCGTCTACCCCCATAGACGTGCGTCGAAAGGGGGTAGGCCAGTGGACTTTTTTGCCTGGTTGTGTTAGGTTAGGCCGTAGGCACATGGGAAACCAACTTCTATCACAAGTTTTTACAAGATTGCCCCCGTTTCGTCCGAAGTGCGAGTTTTCACCTCTAAGTGCAGAAACTCACTAGAGAGAAAGTGAAGTCGGTGATGTCGGTAACACCTAGGAGTAGATTCTTGGACATTTACAACACACAACACACTTGTATACATATGGTATGGCACAACCTAGGTTTTGGTGGGGTTCCGACGCTCCGGGGCCCCGCTTCGGCGAAACCCTGAATCCGCTGGAAAAACCCTAACGTTTTCGTCTACCCCCATAGACGTGCGTCGAAAGGGGGTAGGCCAGTGGACTTTTTTACCTGGTTGTGTTAGGTTAGGCCGTAGGCACATGGGAAACCAACTTTTATCACAAGTTTTTCAAGATTGCCCCCGTTTCGTCCGAAGTGCGAGTTTTCACCTCTAAGTGCAGAAACTCACTAGCGAGAAAGTGAAGCCGGTGATGTCGGTCACACATAGGAGTAGATTCTTGGACATTTACAACACACAACACACTTGTATACATATGGTATGGCACAACCTAGGTTTTGGTGGGGTTCCGACGCTCCGGGGCCCCGCTTCGGCGAAACCCTGAATCCGCTGGAAAAACCCTAACGTTTTCGTCTACCCCCATAGACGTGCGTCGAAAGGGGGTAGGCCAGTGGACTTTTTTGCCTGGTTGTGTTAGGTTAGGCCGTAGGCACATGGGAAACCAACTTTTATCACAAGTTTTTACAAGATTGCCCCCGTTTCGTCCGAAGTGCGAGTTTTCACCTCTAAGTGCAGAAACTCACTACAGAGAAAGTGAAGTCGGTGAAGCCGGTCACACCCCGGAGTAGGATATTGCACATTTACAACACACAACACACTTGTATACATATGGTATGGCACAACCTAGGTTTTGGTTGGGGTTCCGATGCTCCGGGGCCCCGCTTCGGCGAAACCCTGAATCCGCTGGAAAAACCCTAACGTTTTCGTCTACCCCCATAGACGTGCATCGAAAGGGGGTAGGCCAGTGGACTTTTTTGCCTGGTTGTGCTTGGTTAGGCCATAGGCACATGGGAAACCAAATTTTATCACAAGTTTTTACAAGATTGCCCCCGTTTCGTCCGAAGTGCGAGTTTTCACCTCTAAGTGCAGAAACTCACTAGAGAGAAAGTGAAGTCGGTGAAGCCGGTCACACCCCGGAGTAGGATATTGCACATTTACAACACACAACGCACTTGTATACATATGGTATGGCGCAACCTAGGTTTTGGTGGGGTTCCGACGCTCCGGCATAAACAATTATTCGCGACGTTATTTTATGTGGGTGGAAACCGCTATTCGGCGTAGCTATGTACATAGAATATGAATGAAACATATTAAACTTAATTGAGAGTAATAAATAGATACATAAAAAAGAAGATTAGGGTAAAAATGTAAAAAAACGGTAGAGGCCTGTGCCGACGGCATGGCCGTCGGCATAGCTTGCCGTCGACGTCACCTGATCCTCTGTGCCGACGGCTGCCTGTGTCCTGACGGGGGCCGTCGGGATAGATCATCTGTGCCGACGGCCTTGCGAACGGCTGGTGCTGATACGCCCCTGTGCCGACGGCCCCGATAAATAGCCGTCGGCACAGGTTCTGGCCATCGGCACTGTTAGCCATTCCTGTAGTGCCTGATGATTCAGTTCCTTCCAAACTATCTAGGTAATAGGTTGCTGGTGGTATCCGAGATCTGATCCCATGACGCCACCACGCAGACGCATGCACACACTTCCTCTTAGGGTTGGGACGCCCTTTGGTAGCCCGCATGAAGTTGCCGGCCAGTCCAATGCACCAGACCTGACTGAGATAGGTCCAAACGAGACGTAACTCCGGGTTTTGCTGTCTGCATTGCATCAGGTCGAGTATGAGTGTGTGTCGTCTGGTTTCGAATAGGATTCGCCCCGTTTTATAAATAGAGCAACGACCATCATACAAGAATGTATACAAACGCAACACTACACATGTTGGGGCCTCAGTAAACACAATGCCCAAAGAAAAAAAGAAACGAAAAACATGGCGAATCAACGAAGCGAAGATGATTTGGAGCCGTTGTACCCTCTGATTTCCCCGTGGCCTCTTCCCACAGCGGCGAGGAGGCGTGAAGGAGTAGGGGGGCCGACGGCGGCGATATGGATCACCTTTCGAGTCGCCTTGTGTGTGGTTAGGGAGGTACCGTTTAAGGTGATATATTAGAATGGATAAGGTTAGTTGTTGCTGCATGTGTAGCTCTACAATAAACTTTGAATATGTAATCCCTTCATACTTCATCCAATATTAGATAGTCGTAATATACTTACATATCCAACAAAGGGTAGTGCAATATATGCAAAGACGTTCTTTTTCCTAGGTTTTATGTCTTTTTTTCAGCAAATGGAATATATTACTCTCTCCGTCCCAAAATGATTGTTTTATATTTGCCTAAAAGTGGATGTATATAGACTTTAAACATGTATAGATACATGCACTTTTGGGAAAATCTAAGTCACATATTTTTGGACGGAGTGAGTAACAAAAATATATAATTACATATTCATCAAAGGGTGGCTATATATGCAAAGCTTATTCCTAGGTTTTATGTCCGTTGGATTCGTGATTCCTGAAATGTATTTGCGCTGCAAATAAATTGTTCACTAACTCCCTACCATCATGCATGTTGTTGTATGTGTGTACTTGCTTCTCCTTAATTTAGCAGTTTGGACGGAGATGTGGTGCCCATCTGAGGCAGTTATATTTTTGTTGGGTTTAGCCTCACAGACTATTTTTTCACGTTGATTTTGAGGGTAATCCTTTTGTGGATATACCATGCTTGTATTCATGTAGTTAATTATGTATAAAATCATTAGTTATTGTTCAGTTCTAATATCTTCAGCATCTTATTGTGGTAATTTACAGCACCCAGACTTGTCAGCGATGCTTATCTAGCTAGTGAGTTTAATTTTCAATATTTCAAAGTGAGATGCCTTACAATTTATCGGAAATTCAGATTTTCCAATTGACTTCGGCAGTAGATGACTTCGTAAAATCTTATCTATGGAGGAAACAAAATGAAATGATATATTCGTGAATAAATCGTCACCTTTTACACAAGAGAATTCTATACACAAAGTATTTCTCGTTTTCAGATCATCATATCTGAAAAACAATACAGATCCTCCTTAAGTATTATCATCACAATGTACAGGTGTAACGACAGTAGATTACCCAGCTTATTATAATTAATCTGAATTCGGTTCATGGAAAGAACTGTACGGATGGGCGATGCAAAGATTCTGAAATTATTAATAAAAAAAATTCTCTTGGGAACTAAGGGTGTTCCTGAGAGTTGACTTGAAAGTTTGTTTGAGGTTCTGACCTTGAATCCTCTGACTTCACAGAAAAAACAAGAGTTAATCATTGGTGTTATTTTAATCAGAGCGTCACGATGAAGAAGAAAGATGCCTGTCTTTATCACCAGTTCTGAAAACTCGAGATCCCGTAAAATAATTGGTGTATCAGAATCACGCGGAAAATTATACGTACAACATAAGGACACTGCGGAAACACTTGTTAAACCTTCCATGAGCTGGTCCAAATTCCCAGTGTAACGTTCCTATCAGTATTAGAAGTAGATCATTAGGTACTACACTTTTATTTGAAAGAAATTAGGTACTATTTTGATGCTGTATTATGTGCAATCATACGAATATTTTTGGTTGGTACCTAAAATATAGACATGTTCTCGGAAAAATATTGTTTCCTTCCTCTTCAAGACCAGTTGGCTCATTAGAAACTCCATATGATCTCATCGTTTGCAATATTCTCCCCAGACGCGGAATTAACACGGAGATGAGAGACATCCGTACCACACCAATAAAACTCAAGCACGTCTCTGCCAAAGGGAGGTTCTGAAATCAGCAAGCCTTGGCATGCCAAAGCTGACCTGCTGACCAAACAAGGCTGGTTGGTGAAGAAGATGCAATGCTTCTTGGCTGTTGCTGGCATGGCTCGTGTACTTGACTGCTCAACTCGGCTCTCAATCAAACACCCAAGCTGAAAGGGTGAAAGATATTGTCCCCATTATTTGGCAAATGTTGAAGTTTCTCACTTGCTGTTCTCATTCTCTTCTCTGAACCGATCGCAGCTCCGCTTTCAATTCTCGTTGTTGGAAACAGATGACATGACTCACGAGATCCTGGAGCTGGCAGGGTAGAGGTTCCTGATTGAAGCGTGGCTGGGGAATGGGGATGGGCAGCATCGCCAAATGTGAGATATATTGTCCCCATAAATATGTTCCCAGATTCCGTTGGCTTGGTTCTCATGGCCCTCCCTACGTGACGGGGCCAAGAAATGCACGTTGTAATAGTGTCGTGCTGCTTATTTCCTATCAGGTTTCAGTTAGAGACATTGATCGACACTTTCTAAGAACTCTCCTGAGCGTAGCGATCGATGGTCTGGTCGCTCAAGGTTGGCCACCCATGGAGTCAGGTTTGAGTCTCACTTCTATCGTAATTTCGACAGCGAAGAGCAATTTGGTGCAACTTGGTGACCTTCGATACGTTTCACTCTTTAATTTACGTAAAACTGGACGAAAATCGATACACACCGACCAAACCAAACTAACTCACAAAGTAAGAACACCACACAGCCAATTGATAACACGACGTAAACCTGAGAAAGACGTCTCCTGAGAAAGACGTCTCCTTCCTCACGTGTCAAAAGGGCAGATCAACAAGGACATATTTTGTTTCGGAGAAGTCACGCACAGGACAACATGTTTGTGGAGCTTGCATGTGAGGTGATGTTGTTCTCACAGTTTAATTTGCTTCGGCCATATGCATATTTACACGGGTTAACTGTAAGTTGTCCCAATGGGAGAGGGTTTCTTTATTGTGCATTATATAGAGTTTGTCAACGCTCTGGTCACTGTTGCACGGTCCGTTGAACCTGGCTAGCCTGGCAGCTTGGTAGTATTTTTCTCGTTGGTTCAGCGAAAGGGAGAATATCCACTGGATGATGAAATCACCTTCGTATTGCCAGTTGCGTAGCTCCATCGTTGTTCCTCTCGTGCCGTGGGTTGACAACTTGCTGGATTTTTTCAGTTGACGTGGCGTAAGTTTTTCATTGTTTACAGCAATAATTGGGATCTTGCTGGGTCAAGGTAGACGCCCAGTACGGTACGGATGTGTCCAGTGTCGAGAAAAGAGATTCATCGATAGCAGCTATGCATCAATGGGGAGAGTCTATAGCTTGTGCGACGCGAGCGGTTGCGCGGTTCTCCGACGGATGTACGTGCGCGCGTAGGCGTTCCGACAGCAACATCGCGAGAGGAGGAAGACAACCCACCCCCGCCCGCCGACGCGACCGCCTGCCACCCCGCCCTGCTCGAATCCCTCCTACGCCGGTCCGCCGCCGCCCCGGCCATCCCTCTAACACCCCCCCCCCCCCCCCCCCCCCCCAACACCACCACAAAAACTCGTCACTGGCGAGCACCCCCACCCCCGTCGTTAAGTTTCTTCTCGTCGGCCGCCTTCTCCGTCGCGGCTTTGCAGCGGCATCACCGGTGCCGCCTCGGCTTGGGATTTCCTCCTCGACCTCCGCCTTCTCCGCCGCGCGTCCGTGCCGATGTCGCTGGTGACGTCTCGGCCTGAGACTCTATCCTCGCCGGCCGCCTTCTCCGCCGCTCGCAGCTCCGCAGCGGCGTCGCCGGCGCCGCTCGGCCTGGCCGAATCTCATGTTGCTTCGCGTCGTGCGGGAGAGAAGTTGGGAAAAAGGAGAGGACGCACAACAGCTAGCCGTTTCGGCCCATGTATTGGATTGTGAACCAGTCAAAAGATCAAATAGCCTATCTGGAAGGCCTATTTTGTAAATTAACAATGGTAAAAAACGAAGGCGCTTTTATTTACAATCAATACCATATACTATAGTAGTGAATAGTACATGATAGAAATACATAAGCTGACTACAACGAATATAAAATAAAGTCTAAAAGAAACGAGCAAATCTTCGAGATCTTCAAACTCTATTTTTATGACACAATCATACTTTTCTGAAGGCAGCCGTATAAAGACACAAATATCAAAGCACACACCTATGAATACCAACAAGGGTTCTCCCATAATTGTAATTTTGAGCAGCAATACCAAGACTACGTGCACGCACGCATCCATTAAGTTAATCAACCAAGATCGGCAAGAGTTCCAACACCCGGTATTCCAGGGAGTAACAACCGAACAGCCTGATCGACGTCGCTGGGAGCCGAGAGTACGAGACACAATTGTCGAGGATGTAGCAGCCGGGACAAATATTGTGAGGACAATCCTCGCGGCAATCATGAGAAACACTCAAAAATTGATCCGGCGAAGCAAGATCTGAAGGACCATACATAGACAGATTTAATCTTACAGCACTACTATTAACGTCGGAAAGAAGATTTCATCGTCGAAAGAAGGATGTCGACTACATTGATCAAGAAGACGGCTACCAAAAGCTTAATCTAATCTATTGTGAAGACACTACTTTTTTTATTAAAAACTCCACCAATATATAAATTTTGTTCCCCACCCCTTCTGACACCGGCGAGACCGGCCGGAGGAGGGGGAGGCGGAGGTAGTGTCGGCTGCGCTAGGTTTGCAGAGAGCTTCCGTCAAAGAAAACGCTTTCCGGAAAAAAACGAAGGTGCTGGTTCACGACAAGCAGGTGACGAAGGTGTTCATTTTTCAGTCCTTGTTGGAAACGGATGCACTGACTCGTAGTCGTAGAATCCCAGAGTTGGCAGGGCGGATGTTCCTGATCGATGCATTCCCGAGGATGGGCGGCATCGGCACATGAGGCGAACAACTACCACAACCTCTCTTGTCCCCACACTACATTTACAGATTCCATTTGATCTATAGCAATATTTCAGGTCATATGCCTACGTGGAAAAGGCAACCTGTCTTCCCATTTGCTGCTTTCATGGTCCGGTTCCAGTTATTACTGGTAAAAACTAAAAACCTCTTAATTGCGAATAATTGAAAATGAAGAACATATACGTAGATAAGATAGGGTACCATTGATCACCACTTTTGGAGACCTCGCCTGCGCGGAAGCGATCCTCACAGTTAAGAGCATCGTCACCGGGTCTCTAAAGGACACTTCAAAGGCACATTGGAGTCCGGACACCCAAAACCGCCACCAGCGGCACCCCCAAAAGCTCGTCTCGAGCGAATTTGTGTCGGGCACCCCTAGAGGGCCTCCAAGGGCGGACATGACCCTGACAGCGGTGGCTCGCCCATCACAGACACACCGCGTCATGCCCGTGTTAATGAAGGCGCGCAGGAGGCCGTTCCACCACGTTAATGGCGGTCAGTCGCCGGGCAGTTTCCCAGGCGACTGACGATGGGACTGGACGGGAGGCGAGGCGACGAGATGGCAGCGGCAGGCTTGACGGCACGCGTCGCATTAACGCCGGCGACAACGTGCGCGGCTGTCCACACGCCGACGTCGTGGTGTTCCCACGCAACACATTTACGCCGGCGCGGATGCTCGCGCACCGCCCAGCTCCCCCGCCGCTAATAAAATGCCTCTCCCACGTCGTCCTCTCTCCCGCACCGCTCTCTCTTCTCTCCCTCTCCCACACCCTGTGCCGCGCCGTCTCCCACACTCTTTGCGCCCATGGCAAACAACTGGGAGGGCAGCAGCAGCAGGCGCAGCGGGCGCACGTTCTCCACCGAAGAGGCGTGGGACCTCTACCGCTACGGTCTGCTGGTGCCGCCGGACTCGCGTCTGCTCTCGAGGTGGCGCACGTCCCCCCACGGCGGCCTCCCTGTGCCGGAGCTGCCGGAGACGCAGGCTCAGATCCGGCACGACATCGCGGGTCGCCGGTCCTGGCTGACCCCGCACGAGCGCACCCTCCCTGAATACGACGACAACAATTGGGGAGCGTGGCTACGGCTGTTCGAGCGCAAGCAGACCGAGGCGCTCACGTTCTACGAAAGCAATGGCCACGTCGGTGGCAACGACGGCGCCTCCTGCAGCCGTGCACCGCGCCGCCAAGACGATGGCAGCGGCGACGACAGCGACGAGGCGTGGCTGGAGGCCAACTTCAGCGACTAAGGGACAGCTAGGGTTTAGGGTAGGGGGCCTAGGTCGCGTAGTTAAAATTTCATTCGAAAAAACTTTGTAAGATATAACAAATATGAATAAAATTTGAATCTTTTAAGTTTTTTGAAATGAATTTGAACGCCGGCAAAGTGTTCGACCATTTGCTCGTGTTTAGGGGTGGGCCTTTGGGGTGCGCCGCTGTAGAGCGCCTCCAAATATTAGGCGGACACATGTCCGGCACCTCCAATGGGCCTCAATTGGGGGTGCCGGAAACAAATTTGAAGTCCCGGTGGAGATGCTCTAAGTCTGAGCTCGTCCTTCTATCCTGATTACAGAGCGTCACTACTCCGGCGTCGAAACAAAATCGACAAGGAAGGCTATTTCCCTTGGAAAAGTCACGGGTGACAGACAGAAGATCACACGTGTGTTTCTGCAGCATGTGAAGCGTTGTTGTCCTAGTTTGCTTTGGCCGTTCATGCGGCTGTCAAGTTTCCTGATCGGGATGGGTTAGCTTTATTTTGAATCGTAAAGGGGTGAGTCAAATGCTGCCATCACTGTTGCATATCCAATGAACCCAGCTAGCTGGAGCTTTCCTAGTACCGGTGCCGTTGGTTCCTAGAATATTCAGTGAGTATTGGCATCGCCTCAAATCCATTTAGATCCATTATAATTGTCCCCTGGTTTTTTAAATATATGGAAATGACATAGTAGGGATATTCCTTACTGTTTTTTGTCAAAAAAGTGTAGGAGAAAATACCTAGTGATCCGAAAAATTCGAATTTACAAGTGGTATCATAAAGGGTATGCGCTCCTCCATGTGGCTCCAGCCAGTTGTGAAGATCCATCGTTGTTCCCCTCGTGTTGAATGTAACATGCGGTCTGAAGCTAAGCTCAGCGAGCACCCTGAGAAAGCAGGGCCATCGGAGGATGCAGATAGAAAATGTACACCCTTCAGATTCACGGATGAAACAATTAGATGACGAAAACACGGGATGCATGCAATATTCCCCGTGAAAGCAAATGAATCTGAACTTGATATACAAGTCGAGAACACAGGTTATATCGGCAATGAATAGCAAATATCTATGTCCTTTTCTTTTCTTTTGAAATGATAATTTTTTCCGGGTTAATATAAACGTCTAGCGGTATAGGTTGCCTTTTCGAGTGGCTAATAGTGTAGCATTGACATAGTTTAGTTTACTGGTCCATTTTGTTTCGAGGGTTCATATGGACGGTTTGATCTCTCACGTGGGATGGCAAGCCTTGGGAATTGCTTTCGGGGGTCGGGGCCTCCTTATTTTGGAGGGGAGGTGCTTTTATGATCTACCCAAAACACATAGGGGCTGAGAGCCATATTATGGGACTTTGAATGTTTTATGGGAAATGGAAATAGTATTGAAGGACTGATGGACATGCTCTTAAATATGCATAATTTTCTTATAATTACAACTGTGTAACATTGCCTTTTGTCATATCAGCCTCACCACTACGCCACCGGTCTTACTGTTGAGTTGGCACTAGCTCTCGTGTTCGCACCGATAGTTGTCATATAATTTTTTTTTGCGATGAAACATCAGGTGATTACAACAAGTAAGCAGAAAAGAACACCACAAAGATAGAAATTACAAACAAGTCCTTCTGCATCTCGATGTCGCCGGCGAGGAGAAGAACGTGCCGATGACGCGCCGCCGCTGCAACTTCCCTCATGCCTTGGATCGGAAGAAGCCCCCTAGCGGACGGGAAGCCGTCGGACCTCGAACCCCGAAGGACCTCCATCCTGCTCCACCGGCAACAACGCCTTGCATCATCACCATCTGCTTCGAAAGTCAACTGGATCCGCCGCCACCAGATCCAGAGGGGGAACCCGCACACGGCGATCCTAGAGGACCGCGAGCGCGGGGAAGGGGATGCTCCGCCGTGGAACTCCAGGGAGCTTCACCGCCGAAGGGGACGAACACCACCTGCAAACACAACACCGGCCACGCCACCACCTCCATGACGACGCCGGCTGGGTCCCTCCTACTTCCTACACTATGTACACACCTGGATCCGGCGATTCCCCGCCCTCCGGCGGCCGCCATCACGCGAATCGCCGGCGGCGAGGTGGGAGCAGAAGGGGATCTCAGAAAATCGCCTCTCTCGTTACTGTGCGGGAGGGAGGTGACCGGTCCAAGGTCGGTAATGATCACCACGATAGTTGTCATATAATGACATCCCTGACAACATAAATTAGGTAGCGGCTAATTCTCATTTGATTGAAAGTTGACTTAAGTCTCAATCAAATGAGTTCACACAATTTCAGATACAACTCATTTGCAACCGGTAAAAATCAGTTCCGACTCAAGTGCCATTCGGGGACTCTGAGTTGCAACCCACGTAGAGTTCACGGATCACACGAAGCACGATGCAAATCTGATGGTCTTTACCTAGATTTGGGTGAGCTCTAACCCTTAGCAAAACCACTTAATAAACAGCCCCATCCCCATCGGTGCTGCTGCTTGTTTTCCGTGAAGGAACGCAACGAACCCCGTTCCTCCACTGATGGACAACTTAACATCAGGCATTCATCTTCCAAGAACAATGACTCTGTATCTTGCTCGAGTACGTAGGCAGAGCTGACACCAGCGTAAGTTGCCTGGAAGATGAGGGAGGGAGCGCGCGGGCAGCAGTGTGGTCTGACGACGGAGGAAAGGAAAATGGCGGCGGTCCACTCCAGGGGCACGTGCGCTCGTCGCTGTCCGGCCGGCGTCGCCGCCTTTCCCGTCCGTCGCTTTGTGGCTGCTACTGCTGTAACGTCACGACAGTTTACATCTTCCAGTGCTGCTGCTGCTGCATGTATGTACAGCACGTGCCGCTTTGACTGACTGTAGTGCAGCATCACGGAAAGCGCAACGGAGGAGACTAGAGAAAGAGAGTGTTCTTTCAGGTAGCCGTGAGCGTGATCCATCACTGGGTACAGAAATGAACTACCCAGTAAGATCTTCCGCTGAAAAATACTCCCTCCGTCCCAAAATAAGTGTCTCAAGTTTGCACAAAAGTGGATGTATCTATACATGTTTCATGTCTAGATACATCCACCTTTTGACAAATCTAAGACAGTTATTGTTGGACGGAGGGAGTAACATTTAGATTCGGAGAATATAGACGAAAAACGATTGGTTTGGTTCAATTTGTTTGGTTGCATCTGGTGGCATGACTTTCGACCGTTCGTACACATCCTGTGTTCTTTTACTGTACTTCTGAACGATTATTACTGGTAGTAGTAACCACGTAGTGCTACAGAGAGATACACAAAGCTTATATTACGAGCCTACGAGGAAGTAGAAAAATTTAGTCTTCGAAGAAGTAAGGGAAAAACTGATAGACATACCTGCAGCAAACATAACTGCACCCCCAGGGCTGTCTACGGTAACCGACTAACTGTGCATTGATGAAGTTTTTTTGGAAGATGCATTGTCGAAGTTTTGATTGTCCGCCTTGTACAAGGCCGAAACCCATTCGAGCGATAAAATCATAGATGGGCCGATCGAGCCCAATGTGGAATAGGCCTGAAATGTGACTTCAAGTTATGCCCAACATTTGGCCCACTAAAAAAATAGAACATAAGACATGAATATCACTAGATTGTTGCCATGCTTTTGATTTGTATCGGGTCGGAGGGCACCCAATATTATACTTTCGGCTTGCCGACCTAATATATGTGGTGAAATTTTTCAAAAAAAAACCAAACGGGAGGCACTCACACTTCACGGTGGAGGCCATGGTGTGCTATCATGAAAGTATTTCCTTGTCCCCACGCGGTGTCGCCAAGATTGGATCCACCAGGTGGCAGATTCAAAGACTGATGTGCCAAAACCGCATCTTCCTCCCGGGTCGCTCCCCCTCGGTCGACTACGGAGGCCCCCTCCAACCCTAAAGAAAAAAGCCCCCGATTATGTGATCCCCTGGCCGCTGCCGTTGTTGCCCGCGGTGGTGGCAGCGCTCTGCCCGCCAAAGGCGGAGGGCTTGGTGGGCTCACTTGGCGGCGGCTTCGCGAGCGGGGCAAAGGTGATGTACAGTCGCACGGAGTGTTGCACCGAAGAAGCTAGCGCGGCGGAGGAGCAGGCGAGGGGCCGACGTTGGCCGTGGAGAAGCAGGCCGGCGTGCTGCTGTCCGGCGCGAGCAAATCAATGGCGGCAGCGCGGGCCGGATCTGGGCCCAGAGGGCCGCGACCATCGCGGGCGTCTGGCTGCTCGGGCTAGCGCGGGCTCGCTTCGGCCGGACGGAGCCGCGCTGATGCACTCCGTTGGGCAGCGTCGATGGAAAATGCGGTCAGCTAAGGAGGGTGGCATGGCCCGCTTCGCAGGGTATCGGCCGGTGGTGTGGGGACTTCTGGTCTGGCCAGAATAAAGGTGGTTCATGTCCCTGCTATTTTTCAAGTACCAAGTCGTCGATCCACCAAGTCTGCCTCCTCGATTGGGCCGCCGTCGAGTTCCGGTCTTCCTCTCGATGATTTTCCCAGAATTGGCACAATATGCTATTGGATATCTAGAGCGGAATCGACGCGATCGTGCACACCTTTTTTGGGCAAGGCGGGAAGTTTCGTGTTGGTCAGTACCATGGGACTTGTCTTCATATAGATTTTCATGAAACTGATAGAGATGGAGAAAAGCATGGTGGCTGCGATCGGAGGTTGGTTTTGGCAGCGAGTTTTGGTTGTGATGAAGACAATGTGACACAGGTTATCCTTTTGTGTCGGGTGTTTCAGCGACTGGCAACAGCAGCCTTGGGAAGCGAGGGAGGCGACACGGGTGGACTGCAATTTTTGGTGGTGCTAAATGAGTACCGAGTCTTGATTTGCAGGGTGAAAACCTAAAGTATGGCCTTCTTTGGTTGTACCTGGCAATGGCCTTGCTGAAGACATTGTTTTGGAACTCAGTCTTCCTCCGGGGTGAATACCTAAGATCTTTCGATCAGGCAACGACAAAGCTTGAGCATTGTTTCCTTCCTGAAGGCGTGGCTTTTGGAGAGCTAGTTTGTAGTACAGGTGTTGTATTCGGTGGTGGCTAGAGTGTTGTTGTTGCGAGCGGTTGTACACCACGACGGGTCTTTGTTTTTCTTTCTCTTTTTTATTTTGTTCTTGGCCGTGTGCATCCGTGATGTATTAGACATCTCGTTGATGCAGAGGCTGGTGTAATTTGTATCTTCGTGATATTAATATATTCCTTTATCTAAAAAAAGATTCAAAACCTGATTGCAATCTGCATCCCTTGATTCGGTCTTTTTGCATTATTTAGGCCCTTGTTTGTATTTGTTTATTTTGTGGGGCCTTGTTTAAAAAAATGTATGCTTATGCTTTTTCAGTGGATGGATGGGTCCTTCGGAGCCCTACCTCTAGTTCAAAGAAAAAAATAAACACAATAGCTAATTCCAACTCTTCAATCATTTCTATTTCTTTTCCCGCCAATTGTGTCTGGTGTCTAATTCTTTAAATATATCCCACATATAAAAAGTGCGGTCTCTTGCTAATCCACTCCATGTTTACAATAGAGATGTACAAGAACATGGCACATATTTTCACCGCATGTATGAGGACTCGTCTTGCAATTTTTTGTCAACTAGCACTAGCTTGAAATTTTGCTACGCCGTGCTTAAAAACAGTGATCTATTTATGGCCAATTACTAAATCCTAACACTACATCATGAAAGTATCAACCCTTGATTTCAAAAATACTTATTAGATCCCACAGACGTCTGGTTCAATATCTGGACCACCAGCTCAACCCCCTTTGTGAATCCATGCCAAATAAAGATAGCTCTCCAGTGATACAGTTTGTAGATCTTAGCAAAAATCATGCACATAGATATTGACTTGAAGCTTCCCATGCAGATTTTGCCAAATTATATCCATTTTTTTGTGTTTTTAATGAA
The DNA here is from genome assembly GCA_947311845.1 of Poa pratensis. Lineage (NCBI taxonomy): Eukaryota > Viridiplantae > Streptophyta > Magnoliopsida > Poales > Poaceae > Poa > Poa pratensis. Next base: position 75,079,349 of record CAMZMU010000063.1, read on the forward strand.
ACAAAACAAAAAATATTTATAGGTTCTAAGTTTCTAGTTTAATTTTGTAGCTTTACCGTAGTAACCTAAGTTTGACATGTTTGACAAAAGTTTTGGCGTCCGAATTCAATACTCCCTCTGCATATTTTTTTAATCAGGTAATGATACACAATTGGCATTTTGGTTATACCTGTCACCGAGTTCTGAAAATCAGGTCTACCTTTGATTGGATGGCTAGTGGGTGTTGTATTTATAGTTTTTGACTCAGTTTTTGTGTTTTTTAGTGCCATAATACCAATCTTATTTTAGGCAATTTATTTTACAAAAAAAGAGCAACTTGTTCCATGTTAACACTACAAGACTCATCTATACTACTATTAAAAGAGCAAACTTAACTTGTTGGGATACTTTAAATCTGGACCGTTCAATATCCGATCAAACGGCCCAGATCAACCCAATCTTTGACAACTCAACATTGTCCGTTTTGGACCGTTTTGCCCTCCCACGAAACCACATAATACGATCAAATTGCCACCACCTTTTCGTTTTGCCGTTAATTACAAAAGATTGACACCGATAAAAAGAAAAGAAAACGCTTGACCCACGGCCACGACACCAGCGCGTCCCGCGTCGCCTTGCCGCTACAGCGCGTCCCGCGTCGCTCGGGAACATGCCTCTGGCGGCACGTGCAGGGAGGTTTGGGCTGCTCCCCGCCGTCTCGCGGCCGTAGCTCGCGACGCCGCTCATAGGAGTCCGCCCGGCTGCGCGAAGTGTTGGAGGGTGGGCCACACTGGACTCTTCCCGACGGGAGCACCGCCGCCGGAACAATACATATTTCATAGTAGCATAACCTCCCTTCTGCGGCGCCGAGAACCTCGATCGATTCAAGAATATGACATTGGACTGACTTGATTGGACAGATATATGCCTCCGAGTAGAGTAGCACAACCTCCCTTCCGCGGCGCTGTTATGGGGCGTAGCTTGATAAAACGGACATGGCGGAACGATTCCGGTGAGGGCACGAAGGCGAGTTCAATTCAATTTGTCGGAGGCGAGGTCGATTTCAGCAAGGAAAATCGTGGCCCTGGCTCGATCCGCGACCAACGAGGCAGTTGCCGGTATGCAAAGGCTGGTCGGTTGGGATCACCCTCAGGCATGCCGTTTCGCAGGCGAAGGCCGTTGGACGGCCAGCCATGGCGAGCTCCATCCATCGCTCACGGGAACTCTATCGACTGGGAATGAAGACCTGAAACATCCGACTCCGACAATGGGTCTTCTTATTGTGAGCGGCGGATTTGGGAGAGAAAAGCCACGATTTGGATAACAGAGTTGGCTGATTTGGGTTAATTACTTATTCCATCCATGGAACTTGAGGATATGCATCGGCAATGGAGGGGAAAGAGAGGTGGGAAATCAGAAAAGGTTTGAGATGGGCTCGCTAACCTGCTTCAGCTGGACAATTTTTTTACGAGCGATGGTTTGGCAGTCTTTTCCTGCTTCTTTGTCATCGTGCAGCACAAAACTGGCGCGGTATGTTTTATAGGTGTATGATTTATCAAATTTATTAAGACATTTGGTTAACGATCACTGATGACTGTCAGTATTAGATTGTTCATGTTGCTACGTTATCGATGAACGTATCCTTATATATACGTGAGATGTGGGAGGAGTTCAACGAAGGAAGACATTATAGTTATTTCAAATATGATTTACTCATCTGTATAACATATTTCACTACATACATATTTCAATATTGCTAAATAAGATATTTAATACACATCTCTGAACCGTAAAAAAAAAATCATCTCTGATGGGAGTGGTGTCTGTTTGTTTTGCTCAAGTACAAATAACGTGCCAATGAGGAAACAAGACCACATGCCTTCATGTTTGACATCTTTGTATAGATTAAGATAATTTTTTGTGTCGACATCTCGGGCTCTTCCTCTTCCCTTTTACTTGCAGGCGATGATGCCAGAGGCGGTGCCGCCACTAAAGGACGTACATTTGTGAAATTGAGGATATTGCTAATTTCTGCCGGGAAGGCACCTAAGGAGCACATTTTCATACTCGCCTGCCATTTCCGTTGGCTTTCGTCTTATTTTTGCATGCTACATGATGATTACATAAACCATGATCTCTTTGTAATAAAAATTTATGACCGATGAAAACGTGTTAAATAAATAATCAACATAGACCATGAAACGATATTTTTACATTTGTAAAATGCCCCTATAATTATGAAAATGTGCGTAACGATATTTTTACATTTGTAAAATGCCCCTATAATTATGAAACGTGCGTTGCACGTGCATGCCAACTAGTTATATAAAGCTTTTATTGTTGGTCATCCAGTTGATATCATAACCATGATGGTGCTAAAAACGAGATGATGACTTATAAAACATATTTCGCCATACAAAAATAAACCTAGAATAATTTACAACTACCAAAACCTTAAATCCCTCATCTATACTTACTATTAAAAGAGCAAACTTGTTGGGATACTTTAAATCTGGACCGTTCAATATCCGATCAAACAGTCCAGATCGTCCCAATGTTTGACAACTCAATAATGTCCGATTTTTCCCGTTTTACCCTCCCACCAAATCACATAATACTACTAAATTGTCACTCATCTACGAATCGTTATTTTTGTCTATCACAACCCGCTTCTGCTGCACCCACCGGCCGCCGCCGCTCGCTTCTACCGCACACGCGGGCGCCCGGTGCTAGCACTGCATCCGTCGTCGCCCGCTCGTGCTGCACCTGCCCACTTCCGGTCGGCATCCTGCCCAACACCGCCCCATGCATGTGCTGCATCGCCCTCCGTCATCATACGTAGTGCAAGGTGCAGACTGGATGCGGCATCAATGGGTAATACAACCTGCACTCTCCATGGACCATGGATAATCTCAAGGTGGTGCCTGACCCCATTTATATATGATGTCATCGTCACACTGAAACTATACTGGCTTCAGCAGAAAGCCAGATTAACATTGCTGTTGCACGTGGATCCAACCAATAGTTCGTTGTACAAGGGATATCCAAGATATGGGGCTACAGGTTCTAAGCAAAATTGAACTGCAGAAATAGGACATATCGAAGGTGTTCCTATGATATCTCATCTCTGTTTTTCTAGCTTCAGTTTCTTCTTTACCGAAGCTTACAAGTTTGATCACTGCCAACTGCATCATTCGCACTACCTTCATGCAGAAAATCATTAAGTGGTACCTGACTTGTGAATGAGATGTTCAGTGTATCCATAGTTCAATGCTCTGCAGTTGGTCGGGTGAAGGTTGACAAGCACGCACACCGACTGTATTCCATGGCGGCCGGCAGCGTGTGGACCTCATCATCTCTCCTGGTAATCAGGTGTAAGGACATTCCAGTGATATTTGAGTGGAGTTCAAATTTTCTTTGCGGAATTTTATTTGATAGAGATTTGTGGTTCCCGTCTTATATTATTTTTTTAACCACCGAATCCCATCTTATAGTATTTTACCTCTTCAATGAAGTGCAGGGTATCTAAAGGTGTTTGTACAGATGGAAAAACTACAGAATCATAGATTAGACTGGTTGTTTGTCAGATTCATTATCTCCTTTAAAATGTATGCTGACAATTTCCTAAAAATACGAAACTTAAGAGGATACATAGCAGTTCCTCACAGTGATTTTTTTTTTGTTGAAACATGAAATTTCATGTCAACATAATAAGAGTAGAAGCCCTTTTTCTTGGTCCTACAGCAAAAAGGACAAACAGGATGTAATGTTTTTTCTGTACATGACAGTAGGATTAGAAAATGGTTATCTATGGTGACCTTATTTTACTTACTTCATGTATACTAAAAATTCTAATTCATATTCATCGATCCATTTTTTCGACGCATGCAAATTTTGCGCCGACATGATATCGTAAGTGCTCCTCCTTCCTTTCTCGCAGGTGTAGTTTCAGCGAGCGCTACGTGAATCAGTGGGCTGAGGGCATATTCCGCGACAACAACAATGAGGATGACGACAACCTTCATGCTCAATGTCTGCTTTCTTTCTTTCTCTTCCCCTCTACATGCAGGTGATGATGCCCGAGGTGGTGTCGCGCCGAAGGTCATGCTGAGGGATACGAGTGTGATATTGATGATATGCCATAATATGTGCTGAGAATCCACCCAAAGAGCACGCCTTCATCGCGGGGCACCAGTTCGGTTGGCTCCGGTGTGAGTTTTGTGTCGTTTACATACGCATCATTCTCGTTACAATATAAAAGTTAGAACAAATGCAAAAGTGTAAAAGAAGTAACACAAGTAGATCGTAATATGGTATTTCCTTGTAAATTGTCCATTTAATTTAATTTAATTGTTAGGACGTGCGTTGCACGTACATGTCAACTAGTACTAACTAAACACCAAAACCCTAAGCAACGTCCAATGATTATTACCTGCCGGCCGGAGAACCACCAACACGTCACAAGCCACAAAATATTGCACTGAGAGTGAAAGGCAAAAAAAGAAAGAAATAGGAACAAATTAAAAACCATGAGCACGCTACACGACTCTACACTCCAACAACAACCCAAACCAACCAAAGCGAAAGCGAACAAACCAAACGCCCACACACACACACACACACTCCAACACCAACACCTCCCTTGCTTCTCCCCCTCCGCCTCCTCTCCATCTCCTTCCCCACACCAAAATTCCTCTTTGTTTTCACCTCAGGGCACCAATCCTTCTACCACAACCCAATCCGGGCTGGTCCCTGGATGGACTCGTTTCTCGGCTAGCTAGGCCCTGCTCGGTGCGGGAGGCGCGCCACGCTGCTAGGGTTCTTGGCCCGGCCGGGGCTTCTCCAATGGTGCATCGGCGCTTCGCCTGGCCCTTCGCGCCCAGCGCGCCTCCCTCTGCGGCAGCTTCACCGGGTGGGGCGGACAAAGATTCGATCTTGTGTGCTGGATAAGACGCGGGATCTTTCTGCGGTGGTAATGCTGATTTCATTCTTTTCCCCTCTCTGTGCGCGCCCGCAGGTGGAGGGAGTGCCCCATGGGGCTCGTCGGGGCCGAGTTCCAGCTGGTGTTCGATCTCCAACCCGGGGTTTATCAGGTACTGCTTCGGTGTGCTCGAATTGCTCCGATTACGCCCGCGACTATCTATTTGTGCGCTGTTCGCTGTTAGTTATGATTGGCATTCCTTCGGTATGCTCGAATTGCTCCGATTACGCTCGCTCCTCGCCCCGATTATATATTTTGTGCCCTGTGGCACTGTTTATGGGCTTGCTAGTTATGATTGGCGCGCTTGTAGGAGCTGTTGGTGATTTTTAGACCGCGGGCAGGATCGAATTGCATGTCGGTTTGATCTTGTTTCTTGTCCTGGTCTCCATTTTTCCCTGGCAGACTTCTAAGGTCTGTTGGTAGTTGTGGTGAGTGGCCATGGACAGGTGCTGGCTCAGTGCATTGCATCATGAATGATTGAATGCAGAGAGGAACTAGTGAGGCGATGATCGTTGACACACAAGTGGGAATGCAGCCAGTTCTTGCCACGAGCTATTTTATCATGCGCAGCAGCTGTACCCATTTTTCTACCAGTGGACGTAGAGAGCTTACAGAATTACAGTTAGCGAACTTGGAACTGGAGATCTCACATGCAATGCAATGCACCCAGTGACTAAATATCTGCATATGGATCATCGGTGGTGGTATACTTATATCAGGACTTTTAACTGTTACGGTTTTATGTGACCCTTTTGCTGCTTTCGGTGACTGTCTTGGAGTGTAGCAGGCAGCAGCCATATGTTTAGACATAGGATCACAAGGACTAGGTCTGAAATAGTGTACAATTGGTCAACATGATTGATGTCTTGTTCGATAACATATGCTACTGAAGTCCCATGATTGTACGCCCTGTGCTAGCAGATAAACCAGTTCCTGACGGTAATAAATGGCGTTTAGATTTGGGTGCGAGATCCTACATTTCATATTTTCCATCAAGAAAAATTCTGGCAGCTAACCACTTCTGATCATAGTGCGAGTCATTATAGAGCATACTACTCAAAAAGGGGATTTTTTTCTTCTAAAGTTGGCCTGTTACATTTACTGTTTGGGATTTGAGGGGAAAGAAAATTGAGTGACTGTTACAGTTGTTTCAGCTGCAGCTGGGTCATCCATTAACTTTGACTGGTACGAAATTAGAAATCAAGTTACCCTTTTCATAGTCTGCAGTCCTACTGGTTTCGTAGCAATATATATGATTATCTATATTGTAAACTTACCTGTCTGGAATTACTATTTTTAAGGCTTAAAAAATCTGTACAATACTAAAATCAGGGGTCTACTTACAGTTAACATTCCTTGTCTTCATAACTCCAGACAAGAAGCTCCAGGCGTTACATAACGTTGCTCTAGATTAGATAACTTGTAGTACATAGTGGCCAGGTTTCTTTTTGCCATTTATTACATCTTTTTAGGCCTTTTTACGGAGCATCTTTTTTGCTGGAAGCTATTAGTGCTTGAATTATACTAAATTTTTCCTAGACATGCCATGCATTGACACCCCTTTACCATATGTTTAGCAACCAATAAGGTATTTTTAAATTATCTCCTACTCCGTAGTAATTAATAAAACTATGGATCTTTCACATCTTCCACTTACCTTTACTCCTATAAACATGTCAACTTGTGGTGGCGTCTGGCCACATTTAGGCCATGCCACCTAATGGATCTGGCACAAATGTTGATATGAGAGCAAATGTAGTTGGTCCAAAATGACTCTAAATTATTTATATTTGCGTTGGAGCTCAGGGGCATTGTCCAAGGGAATCATGATGTGATTCTATTATTCTGTTCTTAGGCTAGGACTTAGCAAGCAACTCGAGCATGATCTTGCAGTGGCAAATAATTTGCCGACAGTATATCCCTTCTATGCTTCACTGCCCCGTTATTTTCGTACATTATTTTCCTGCTTCTATTTTTATGTATGCATTGATGTGGTCTTTTTGGTGTAATTCAGTATCGATTCTTGGTGGATGGTGTCTGGAGATGTGATGACACAAAACCTATTGTACGCGATGAATATGGCATGATCAACAATCAAGTGCTTGTCACACTTGTGGAGAACAATACAAACCCGGTTGTGCAGCTAGAGCCATCTTCCAATAGAAGAACAAATATGCATGAGGGTACTATTTTGACAACAGTACGTGCCAATGTTCCATATTGTATTTTTTCTCTTGCATAATTAGTAGAATCTCACGAATGCCTAATGCTTAATTATCTACTATGCAATCTACTAACAGATGCCTCCAGAACCACCATCTCAAAACTCGGGCGTGCAGATTGCAGTTTTCCGCCATCGAGTCTCTGAAATACTATTACATAATACCATATATGATGTTGTTCCTGTTTCTAGCAAGGTTAGATTCTTCTTTTGTGGTCAAACATTTTGTTTTTAGACCATGCAGATAATCAGTTTTCACATACGCATTTCAGATAGCAATTTTGGATGCTCGGCTTCCTGTCAAACAAGCATTTAATATTATGCATGATGAGGTATGTGTTTGCAAGAGTTGCTCCACGTACTTTAGTTCTTACTTCTTTATGCTTGTTTATCTCCTTATTCTCGTCCGAACTTTCGGGGTTTATAATCATCATGCTATTGAGGAATTCTTAAAATACGCTTGCAAGTTGCAACCATTACCCTCATTGTTAATCAGAATCCATAATTGTTCTCTGCAGTTGCCCAAATTCTTTGTCCTACAGCAGACCTTTATTTTATCTTCACCTAGGATAACACAATTATTATCTTCATCGTACCTCCATTTTGGAAAGTAATACATATGAGAAAAATAATCACCAGTTCCCTATCAAAGGTTCTGTTTGTCTCGGTAGTTATCCAACTCATGTATGGTATGGTCCACTAGTCAAAATGTGATTTACCCTGTCATTTGGATGCTGTAAGATTAGTACACAATATAACCCTTCTTGTTTTAGGGCCTTGCTTTGGTTCCTCTGTGGGATGATGGCCAGGGAAGCATAACAGGCATGCTAACTGCGTCTGATTTTGTATTAATTTTGAGAAAGGTGAGATTTGATTTACTGTATTTCTACCTCTGTCAGGGAGTTAATACTAATCCTTGGATCTGCAGTTGCAGAGGAACATTCGAGTTCTTGGCCACGAAGAGTTGGAAATGCATTCCGTTTCTGCTTGGAAAGAAGCAAAACTGCAGTATAATGGGGGCGCTGATGTTGCAGCCATTCAAAGAAGGCCACTAGTTCATGTATTTTCCTGTACATTTTCCAGAATTAACTGATTGACTTTTTGTGAAAACACAGTCTAAAGATCAGCATCGTAAAATAGGAAAAGTAATTATATGCTCATAAATACTTTTCTTAGTTAAGTTCCCATTTTTTGTCTGAAGAAGTATGAACTGAAGTATATTTTGAAAACAGGACAAATGGACACTTGTAAATGCTACCATCAATTTTGTCCAAAAATATAGTATTTGTAGGAAAACCTACATACCGATATTATTATGATTACTTGAATATTCAGATTGAGCAATCTACCATTCATTGCTGACTCTTTCAGCTGAACTAAGGGCCTGATAGTTTAAGTTTACTTATTGGTGGAATCGAAAATTACTGGAATCACATATTTTCTTAATTCTTTTTTATCACTTTTGTGAAATAATAGTTTTCTTTTGGCTTACTATCTTACATGTCTTTCTTCAGGTTAAGGATTCGGATAATTTAAGGGTTGTGGCACTTACAATAATACAAAATGAAATATCTTCAGTCCCTATCTTTAAGTCCTCGACAGATATATCTGGGATACCATTACTTAATCTTGCAACTCTTCCAGGGATTTTGAAATGTATGGTCATTTATGAGACTTTATACTCTAGCTAATTTTACCTGGACCTCAACTTGAGCTCACTTTTATCTTGATAATGTATTAGTTCTTTGCTCAAAGCTCCAAGAACAACCAGAAGGCTATTCCATTCTGCGAAATCAAATTTCCAGTATTCCTATTGGTACATGGTCGCAGCATACTGGTAGGGCAAGTAATAAACAGCTCAGAACATCGCGACTGAATGCTCCTCTAATTACTTGCCTGGATTTTCTGCTGGAAGGTACCATATTAATGATATTTCAAATGTGGTATTCATGTTATTTCCCCAGTTGATCCATAAGAACATGACACTGTGTTTGTTGGCTACTTAAGCAAATTAAGTACGGAGTAGGTGACTACTTCCTTTTTTAATGTACATAAAATTAATTTCAAGTCAACAGTCAAGGTCTAAAAGAAATGTGCCCGGGACTTTGGAACATGTCTTTTGACTTGTAACACTAGGCTCCCATTAGTTGTCAGCTCTTACAGTGACACGTTTGAGTCTTGTAATGTTTACTGTGGAAATAGATGACGCTTTTTAAAGTGAGCAGTCAAACTTCTGTAACAACTAATATGTAAAAAATCCATTTAGATGGTTATGTGAACATGATATCATTGGATATTCATGTGAAATATTTTTTCATCATATAACAGTTTTTGTGGCCGAACATATCCGTACAAAAGACAATTGCCATGTATTTATGAATAGAGGGAGAACATATTAAAGTCTAAATTGTGAGAAAATTTGGACACCTATATTTGTTAAATATAATAATCAGATTAAAGCTGTTGGATTCCTGGAAACCTGTCATAGAAATGGAAAATTGGGGCATATGACGTTACACATTAGGAATATCCACAAAATATTTACATGCAACAACACTTCTAGACAGTCTTCATTTTCTTAAAATGCTACATAAACTGTCTCCTACAGTTATCTGTCATTTTGATTGAGTTATGATACCAGGAATATGGATAATCTACATCCACAGATTAGAAGTAATGGCGCTTACAACTACATCATACTAGCATTTGTACAGTGAGGTGGTTGTTTATATTTGAAGTTCATTGATTAACCCTGTTAAATCTATCGATTCACACAGATGAATTAACACTAGAAAAGTTGTGGCATGACCTAACTCTTACCACTTACCGTGCATTTGAAATGCTCACCTTTCAAAGTTGAGGTTCTCCATTAAGCATGTTCCTTCTTGAATTGCATGTGCTAATATTTAACAGTAGTATCGTTACTTCATTATGAAGTAGCAGCGACCGAATCTGACTGGTGCATGATTTCTTTTTCATCCTCCAGATAGAGTAAGCTCAATTCCTGTAGTAGATGAGAATGGATCCCTTCTTGATGTCTATGCACTCAGGTTTGAATGCTCTGCCATTTACTTTGCTGTGCTACTATACTGTTCTTAACTTTTGTAATAGTATGCTCAATTGACTATGCATGATGAAGTTGTCCACTGTGGCTTGAACAAACAGTTTGTATCCTCGTTTGATGACAGGATGCACCCTAAAATAAGACTTGGCTCTAATAAAAATCCTGGTCTTCGTCATCCCCAACAGTCCTACAATAGCAAAATCACAGCTTGTTGTCGGAAAGGAATGTGTACTTCTGTATGATAAGAATATAGTGATTAGCTCTTATTGCATTTATAATTTGAGGAGTTATGACGCAGAGATTATAAAGACTTAACAACTTTCTGATTTTATAGAGGTAAGGCTAGTATTATCCTAGATTTGTACCATAAATATTATTAGGCACTCACTTTATTATAAAGGTCATCTTTACATCTATTACTTGATACGCACTATAACTGTTCACTGTTAGACACACACACGTATCGTATAAAAGTCTTTCTTCATGACTATTGTTAGCACATTTTTCATGGGACTTGGATTTAAGAAGTATGTCCACGTGACTAAATCTGAGGTTAGGTTTGACTGCGTGCATCTGGTTTTCAGACTGTGGTACTAATTATTCTTAATGTTTTTTTAAAGAAAAAGGAGGTGTTGGTAGACCTATCTTGTTTGTCCTGTTTGTATCTCCACACATCTGCTTGCTTTTATCATCATCCTAAGCTGCTAAAGGATAAAACACACCCTAGTCTTGTCATTTTAATGACCATCTTCCCAGGCTCATAATGTGAACTGCGTTCCTCATTGTCAATCTGCACATCAGTTGTAAGGTCATTTTAGAAGATGGAAGAATGGCAGTGAGGTCAATCCATGTACGTATTGTGGGCGCATCTTGAAAGTTGGAACTTACTTTGAAGTCTTTGGTCCATTTGGCAGTCTTGGTTTAAAATTCAGATAAATGTGTTGCAATGAAGAACCTTCATTTTTCATGCCCATCAGCTAATTTATGTCCTTTTTATTTGATCTCATTTTTCCCCTTTTCAAATGTTTTGCATGCTGCTGCTGAACTTGATATCCTTATGAATCTGTTTTTACAGTGATATCATGGCTTTGGCGAAGAATGATATTTACACTCGCATTGAACTTGAGCAAGTGACTGTGGAGCATGTATGTTTGTCCATCTTGATTTTAGCCTTTATCCGTTGTCTTTCTTTTGACATGTATACAGTTTGTATGGCTGTACTACTATTATGTTTGTTCTGTCAGATAATTAGATGTCACACAGCTTTCTGTTGGGACGTTTAGTTCATCAAATGTGAAAAAGAAGAAAACAGAAAATGAAGTTATGTGTCCAAGCTGATATCCGATGCCTCATTTAAATATAACTTTATTGCATTAGTAATTGAATCTGTGAGCTCAATAGTCCGCTTGAAGCCTCTCAACTGCACAATACCGTGGTTCTTGCTAATATTATATCTTTTTTATACAATGTGTTTGTTTTGTTCTCTTTGTGCTCATAATCCAACATTATACGGTGCCCCATTTTTAGGCCTTGGAGCTGCAATATCAGGTGAACGGCCGGAGACAGTGTCATACGTGTTTGAGTACGAGTAACTTGCTTGAGATTTTGGAGCAATTGTCTGTTCCAGGTACCAGTTTGAAGGCCAGTCTATAAATTCATGATTTTAATTTACCAGATTGTTTCAAATTTCTAACATTGCGCAAGTCTTATCAGGGGTGCGGCGGCTTGTCGTCATTGAACCGATGACTAGATTTGTACAAGGAATTATATCATTGAGAGACGCAGTAACATTTCTCCTTGGTTAACATTGTGTAGCCATTCCATACATGAAAAGCCTGTTGTATTTGATTGAGACGAAATAAAGAAAATGGTGTTTTGGTTGATGGCATGAGTTCCCCGTATCTTCCAAAAAAAATTCACTTTGCAACTTACAATCGACGTTCCAGCAAAAGAAAAATGAACTTATAAAATCGTGAGTTATGCACAACTGAATCTTGGCAACATAAGCAATTTCTCTCTTACTGGAGTTTTGAGGCACGATGAATGAATATGTATTCTTCAAGGCCCTGGAGAGTTGACGAGAATTGGCTACTGTGAGGAAGGGGGAAAAGATTGATTGGGATTTGTGGGCTGTGGATTTATTTTGAAGATTGGATGAAAAACATGTTGCAGCCTGGCAGATTACATTCTTTTTTTTAAACAGATTACATTATTCTTCAGTTTACCTATACTAGCTAGAACAAGAAGCCGTGTGTGTGAGATGATTCTAATTCCTTGTACAAATCTAGTCATCAGCACTGGCAGATTTGTACAAGCCGTGTGTATAGAAAACATATGACGAATATTTCATTAGATTTTCATAAGTGTATGGTATATATGATATACAAGAACAATGTAATCCGATTATGTTGTGTGAGATGATTCTAATAAAAAATGATCAAGATATGTTTCACGTATGGGTTCAATAACACTTTGGTATCAAAGATATGTGACATATATTTCATACATTTCTGGAAATTGGATGGTACTAAATACAATCCCATTACGTTTCAAAAATCAAAAAAGTTTATCAGAGATACCGGTACTATATCAACAAAATATGGCATTTCTGAACCACAAATCCACAAATCCATGTATGAGAACAACATTAAAAACAAAAAAACGTCAGGAAAAACAAATATCTGAGGGTTCGGATGAACAAACTCATGCTGTTAAAGCTCCAAAAGCAGATGAACAAATTGAGGCTAAGAGGTCTCAAAAAGCAGACGAACATATTTACAAGCAAACTCAGCAGGTCGCCAACCTCGCCTTCCGACTAGACGCCTTTCCGCCTCAAGTCGAACCACCGTAGTTCCGGCCGTCGTCTCGCCGCAGGTCAACTAGCTCAGGTCGCGCCGGCGGCCGGCCACCTCCTGGCTCGAGGCCAGGATAGGCTGACGGCGGCGCGCGGCCACAGAGGGCGGCGCCGTGAAGCCCGCGGGCACAGGCGGCGCTGCCGACGGGCGGGTGGCGGGCGACGAGGCGTGGCCAGAGCCAGAGCTCGGACGCGGGAACGCAGCGCCGTGAAGCCCGCGGCCAGCAGGGCTCGCGGCGGCGCGGCCAGCACGGCCACGGCGTGGCCGCCGACGACTCCGTTTTTCCCGGATCGAGATTGAGAGAGAGGAGGAGAATGAGAGCCGCGCACGGGTAGGTAGAGGCCTGGTAAATATCTACGTATACACTGCAGCCTCATAACACTCGAGGAAATACCGAAAAGGAAAGCGAAATACCTTTTCCCCGGCGCGAATCGCGAGCACCCGAACGAGTGGTTAAAAGACCTGACCGGTAGACACCGGTGCCGCTAGAAAAACTGCGTTGGAGGAATATTCCCTTCTCCCTTCATCTCATTCAGTCCTCACCTCTCGGCACAGTACTGAGGATACTGTACTAATGCAAATATTTTCCTCAGAATCTAAAAGTACTTCAACTTTCTTTCAACGTATTTCATTTTGTTTAATTTCCTCTCTGGAATGAGTCATCTGGGGCATTTATTTTCAACACAACAGAAGAAAAAATATTTTCTTTTTGCCTGAACTAGCTATTATCTGCGAACACTAGTGATATTTACGACTCGAGGCAGCTCGTGTCAGTTGTGTGACTGACGTTCTTACTCGCATGACGGGCTTTACTTTCCCTGTAGAATCGCAGCAAATCATATAGGGAAGTTTGGAACTTGTCGAACTGATCCTTGGCGACCTCGGGTATGTTGTTTTTCTCGAGCTGCAGGAAGCTCAAGATACACCTGATTCTTACCATGATGTTTACTAGGTTTCTGTAAGGGTGGTCCGCTTGCTCGTTAGGTGATAATAACTTGAACTGGTCGCTTGTTTCGATCTGAGGGAGACGTGTTCCCAATACCCGCTCAAATTCCACGAGCTCGGACAAGTGAGCATCCTTGAGGGATGTGATCTTGCGAAAAATGTCCTCCCTCCAATCTACTACTCCCGCAGACCGCTGGTTGTTCTCCCCTTCAGGATGCACAGTCTGCGTAGTAGTAGCAGCAACATTCGATAGCTGTGCCTGCTTAACGTTGATCTGCAAGTTTTGCACTTGAGGTGGTCTTGGAGGAAGAGGATTCGTTGACCCTGTCCGCGGCATCATGGCGGCCGAAGAATTAGCTGGAACTGCATTGAGAGGCCGCATTTGGTGTCCTGTGTGTGCCTGTTGCTGATGGTCTGAAACGGCCGCCTGCACAGCCGGTTGATATTTCTGCTGAAGACTCATCATCTTCTTGCTTATTGTCCTGAGGTAATCTTGCATGCTGCCCGACCCGCTGAATACGGCGGCCTCGTATCGGGAAGTAACATCTTGGAGTTGTTCGAGCTGATACCGTTGGAGCTGAGGGAGCTGAAACCCATGGAATTGGGCCATAATCTTCATTCTGAACCAACATGACAGAGATGCAAAAAGAATTAGAGGGGGTTCATGTACATACCAATCTACTAGGGCTACGAATCAGGGAGAAGCGGATCAAATTTTGGAGAAGTAAAGCAATCGGGAAGGGGCAACAGTCAACAGATACAAGTCGATATCTCGTATCAGGTATACGTAGGACATGCATACATGGATGAAAAGACGACAAGATGGAGCATGTACATACATCTTTTCGATAACATTACCGCGGAGGTTAGGGCGTGCCGCCGCTAGCCATTGTCCGCCGCCGGCGGGCTGGGCACCTTCCGCCATCAGTTGCCGCTGGGTGCCGGCTGCCGAGCGCGCGCTGGCCAGCCGTGACGAGTCGATCTGCGGTTCAGTTCGATTTGGATTGTGGGTTGGGAATTGCGATGCCTGGAAAAACAAGGAATCGTGTGATTTTTATGGACCAAGCTAGTGCGCGAGCCGAAAGACAGCCGAGTCCGAAGCGTAGTCGGAGCGGGTCAACCCCCCTTGTTTTCTTTTTCCCCCTAATATTAATCAATAGATTTAAAATGCATGAAACAACTTTTTTTTTTGACTTGCATGAAACAACTTTAGTACATCCAAAGTTCACGCTCATCTATTAAGTTTGCAAATGTCGGCTTGGCAACAAATGACGGACCAATTATGGTGTTAGGCTGTTAGCAGTTTAACTAGAGCAGACGAGTTGGATTTTTGAGCTTCAAAAAAAAAAGTGAGTTGGATTTTGGGCAAGTAAGAATTTGAATTATTTTCCAAATAATAATAGTGTAGAGCAAATATCTCCCTCTCCTCCTCATCGAGTAGGTGTATTTCTCCGACAGACTAGACGACGATGCGATGTCACATTTACTTATCCCCGCCCTAGCATTTCAAGACTATATTCTGAGGATGGGTTTCCCGCAAATATTGCGTTCTCGGCCCTCTTCTCCACTGCCACTTCTAAAATGCTTTTAAAAGGAATCCCATGCAAGGACATCTACCATGGCATGGGTCTCCGCCCTGGTCGACCCGTTGTCTCCTCTGCTTTTTCGACATTGCCATTGATCCTCTTCACAGAGTTTTGGAGCTGGCTACAAACTCTGGTCTGCGTAGTCCACCGTCGGGTCAGGTGACTGCGCCTCACATATCCATGTACGTAGAGGATGCTGCAATACTCTTGGCGCCCACTGACCAAGGTCACAGTTGGTGATGGTGAGAAAACATCTTTTTGGTGAAGCGTACTGCCCACGATGCTCTTGCAAAACAGAAATGAATTACGGCCGTTCTAAACATTGAAGTCTTCGCGATTGATTACACATCTCTCAGTTTGTCGTGTATTGGAATATTTTCGGAGGCGGTGGTCCTGCTCCTAGGCACGGAGGACTTAATCTCTTGGACTATCGTTGCCAATGGAGAATACTCTGCGGGCTCTTCTTGTCGTGCTCAGTTGGCCAGATCAATGCCTTCGTCCTTCAAGAAGAACCTAGATGCCTAGAGCCCCCACAAGATGCCACTTATTCGCTTGGCTTGCGGTCCAAAACCGGCTTTGCATGTCACCTAGCCATTCGAGGATGGCCACATGAGCCAGCTGGAAATGGCTAGGCATATTCTCCTCGAATGTCGTTACTCCAACCAAAGTTAGACAACGTCGAGCTCCTGGCTTTCCTGCCCTTCCTTGATGGAATGTATGTGAGTGGTCGGCCAATGATTCTTCAATACTGGAGACTCCATCAAATACCCCCGACTAACTCTCCCAAGGGGCTCAAAACGGTTATTCTCCTAATCTTTTGAGAAATCTAGAAACAGCGGAACACAAGAGTTTCAACAACAAATTCTCCATGCCTACGATGCTAGTGTAGAAGACCAAAAAACAAGGGCAAAAGCTGGATTCTTGTGGGTGCAATGAAGTTTTCGGGAAATTACAGATCTATTGCTAGTCTTTTCCCTTTTTATTTCCTGAGCCTAGGCCTCAATGTTTGCTTCTCCTATATCAATATAAACGGCAAATCTTTTGCCCCGTTGTTAATTTTTTTTAACGCCATATAGGTTTTTTTCGAGGGGGGGGGGGGGGGGGGGGGGGGCTCCACCGTTTGTTATCTAACTCGAAAAACAGCCTCAAAAGGCAGGATAGGGGGTGGAGAAGGAGAAGGAAAAAACAGCACGTTACATCAACAATGCATAATTAGGCCACGCAGGACCTCAACAGGTGGTCGATCAGGGGGGCGAAGCCGGTGTGACCTGAGAGCGATGTCATCCGCCCATCGCAGCACATCAGCCACCGAGGCAGTCGTAGCGCTGAACACACAGTCGTTTCTGGCCTTCCATAGTTGCCATAAGATAGCGGCCAGGCAGAACCTCCACGCGTGGACGCTGATATCCATCGGGGTAGGAATATGCCAAATCGTGCAGGTAGTCATGAGAAACTGATACCCTTGCCATTTGCCAATCTACTCAAGTCAATGCCTAGCTACCAGTCCTCTTACGGAGTCAGTTTCAACTTTACAATGGTGACCTTAGTGAGAATCTACAGTCAGATAGCACGCTGCCACGATCATCCTGTAAGATTGCGAAATATGATTGTGTTGTATTGATACTAGATTGATATTGGTCGGACTACATGGGTATTTATATTACAAAGCACAACCGACTTAGGCTAGAACCTTCCTTGTACTACAAGTCTAATAGAGTCCTACTCGTATAATCTAACCTAACGTGATATACTCCAACACCCCCGGCAGTCGGATCGGTAGTGACGTGGACAACTGGAGCGTCACGGACGGTCTGACTGGAGCACAAGCCGAAGTCGCGAACTGGAGAGGGAGCCGAGGTGATAGCCCTTGTTGCCGATGTCGATGTAGCCGAGTTGTGGGCGATGTAGTCGTGGTCGATGTTGCCGTTGTTGGGGTAGTAGATTTAGACTTTTGGTGGAGTTGGTGTAGACGAGGTAGGCGGCACGCCTTGCCGAGCTTGCCAAGATCGGGAGCGTGTCGGGGACGAAGGCACGCGCGGTGTTGCCAGTACCGGACACGCGAAGACAGGGACCACCATGAACCTTGCGAGGCAGAGCCAGATGAAGAAGCAGAGAAGATCTCCGTGTTCGGCAGCGCGTAGCGCAGATTTTCCGCCGTTTTGTTGTCGGAGTAGACGAAAAGGTTGGCAAAAAAATTGTGTAAAATAAAAATAGATTGCAACTCTGACGGCTTGGTTGTGGTTGGACGAAGACAGCGTAGTGTTTGTTGTTGAAGACGTTTGTTGGTGTAGATAGTTTTCGGCGAGGTAGAAGATGCTGAGGCGTTGTTGGAGTAGAACTTGTCGGCGATGATGACCACGAGCGTTGTTGGTGCAGCCTTGTGATGACGGCGAGGCGCGTACTTGGGGACGCGTTTGTCCCGGTTGAAGTTGTCGAAGATGATCCGGCGTGGTGGCGACGAGCGGAGGTTGCAGCGGCGACGGCGCGTGGCGCCGTGTACGGTGTCCTTCCACATGGTCGATGACGAGTAGTTTCGGAGAAAAGTCGACGACGTGTTGGTGTAGAGGCGCATGAGGACGACAGGCGGCGGGCGACGCAATCCGATCTATGATCGGCAAAAGAAGAAGAAACGCCGGTCAAGCGGCCGGCGAGAAAATTTCGACGACGAAAGATCTAATCTAATTGCGCAGCCCCGGCGGAGATTAATGCCGGGGGCGGCGCGACGAAGCGTTTAGTGGCTAAACCCTAATCTGCAGAGCGAACCGCTCTGATACCATGTAAGATTGCGAAATATGATTGTGTTGTATGATACTAGATTGATATTGGTCGGACTACATGGTATTTAATTACAAAGCACAACCGACTTAGGCTAGATCCTTCCTTGTACTACAAGTCTAATAGAGTCCTACTCGTATAATCTAACCTAACGTGATATACTCCAACAATCCCAGCATATTCCTAGTGATCTGACGTAATCGAACTGCAACCAATTTTCTCCTACCAACCCTTTCATCCATCACTTTCCTAATCCTATCAACATCCTCCCACCTACCAGCATCTGCGTAGATCCCGGCCATGACAGAGTATACCCGCCGTCTTCAGGGTTGAGCTCCAGCAAATGTCTTGCTGCAACCTCCGCTGCTTCAACATTGCCGTGCATTCTACAACCAGCGAGTATAGCTCCCCAGACGTAAGTGTCGCTTCTGTTGGCATATTCTTGACATCTCCATTGCTTCCTTGATGAGCCCTGCTCGACCAAGCAAGTCAGCCATGCATCCATAATGCTTAAGCTCCCGAGGTACACCATACTTTCCCTCCATCTCGGAAAAGATCCTCTCGCCATATCAACCAGGCCGGCATGGCTGCAACCAATCAAAACACCTAAGAAAGTGACTCCATCTGGTCGAACCCCTCAAGCAGCATCCGGTTGAAGTACTTGACTGCCACTGTGCCATGCCCATGCATTGCCAGCCCGACGATGAGCGCATTCCAGGTGAACACATTCCTCACAGGGCACGTATCGAACACCTCTTGGGCTACCTCAACACGCCCACACTTTGCGTACAGATCGACAAGCGCTGTACACAAGAACACATTTGGCGGATCTGCTTTGCTTTACATACTCATGGACTCCCGTCCCTTCTCTAGCGACCAAGTTGTGCACAGCATGACAGCACTGCAGCAGCGCAACGTCATCCGGCCTGAACCCTCCACCCTCATCCTGTCAAACAGTCCCACCGCTCCTCCCATCTCCCAAGCTTTGCACACCCGGACACCACCGTGCCCCAGGATACGCATCCCGCTGCGGCATCCGCTGGAACTCCTTCATGGCAAGCCCCAGCATGCCGGACTTGATGTAACGTCCATCGAGCATTGTAGGAGATGAGTCTGGTGTGGGCATTCCGTCGAACACCTGCGCGCGGAGTCGGGAGGGCGTTCTTGGCGTAGAGGGAGACGAGGGCGTTGGCGACGTGGGGAATGGGAGGAGGTTGCGGGCCACCGCGACAGCGTGGGGGAGAGCGCGAGCGGGCGGGAGGCGTGCTGGAGGCGGAGGCGGCGGCGGAGACGGCGAGAGGGGGGAGCGGCGGTGGGGGGAACGGAGAGGCGGAGGGAGGAGCGGAAGAGGAGGAGGAGCGCGTGTAGCGGCCGCGGGCGCACGCGAGGCGGGAGTAGGCGATGAGGGGA
Organism: Poa pratensis; assembly: GCA_947311845.1. NCBI lineage: Eukaryota > Viridiplantae > Streptophyta > Magnoliopsida > Poales > Poaceae > Poa > Poa pratensis. The sequence goes on from CAMZMU010000063.1 coordinate 75,099,165, forward strand.
TTGTGTGAGTGACTGAGTGTAGGGATCGGGTGCGAGAGGTGGCCAGCGACGGCGGCGAGACCGTGCGCGGCAAGGAGGCGGCGGATGGGGAGGCGGACGTGCCGGTGGGGCAGGAAAATGAGGTTGGCGAGGGAATGATACGGCGGAGGGAGCATGGGAGGCGATGGCGCCATTTTCGCTCCGGAGGTTTATGCTTGACGGGCATTTGAGCAGAGGACTTCTGGGAATCCAAGCACACGGGAGCATCTCCAGCAAATCTCTCTATTATATAATTAAAAACAAGACAATCAATGGACAGGATTAAACAGCGATAAGGACGGTTCAGATCGATGTGGGAAAATAAAACGTAATCGCACCAGCAGTCCGATAAGAAGGAAAGGGAACAAAAAGTTTCTATACGTAGCAGTCCGGCGTACGCACGTCCCGGTAAGAAGGAAACGAAACGGAACGTTTGTTCTTCTCTATAGCTGTCCGGCGTACGCACGTCGGTTCGAAATTCCTACAAGTAACACCCAACGCCCGCCTCATGGTGCCCCGCTGCCGCTGCACCAATCGACAAACGTGCGCCGGCGGCCGGCCGGTAGACCGCTACAAACAAAGCTTAGGCTGCTAGACAACGCGCCGGCACCTGCGCTTGTTGCTGCAATACCACAAGCGCTTTGGATATCATAGATGTGGAGTCCATCTAAGCTAGCTAGCATAATTTTTCACGGCCAGGACCTGCTAGCTCGAAGAGGAACTGCTGTCTTCATTGCTCACTCTCGATGTCATGGATCTAGGATACATCTTCACGGGCAGTACCCAACCGAGGAGGAACTGCCATGTTCGGGATGAATCGTTCCGCAAGCCGCGCCGAGGCGTGTTCACATTGGCACGACTAACCTGAGTACACTTCCTCAAGCCAGGCGAATCACCAATTCACGATCTTTGTGCACGCAATGTTCAGGTACGTAACCATCTGGCATGCATGTACAATGATTATAATGTACACATGAATTTTGATTATACAAGACTAGGTCGCCCGGACAGATTGTATTGATTTTGTACTTTGACATAATTCTGAGAAACATTGATGCACTACATGCAGGCAGATCTAAACACGAAGACTGATGGAGGCGAAATTGAAGATAGAGATCGATCTCACGGAAACGAGCTTGACAAACATACACGGAGTCATGCGTCAATGATGAATCTACATGACGCCATTGATCCACCGAGAAGTGAAGGCGCATATGAAAGACGGAAAGCCATGGACGCCTACTGCAATGCCACGGAAGGCAATCTTACGACGACAAACTCGATGATGGTGACCTAACGTCAGCGATCTTGGCAAACATATAAGGAGACTTTACCGTCCACAGGTGGCCCTGGCGTTTCTCTCCATCCATCGAGTGATTGACTCACGACCAGTCGTCAGGAAATTCGTCTTACTATGCACATCACGGCCAGCATTTTAACTGTCAGACAAACCTGAACTTTCCTTGAACCAGTTGTGTCAGTTCTTTCATGTTGAACAAAACAATTTCTCAAGTTTATTGGGCTTCGAATTTTTAAAGATTTGTTTCCTTTTCTGGGATTCAATCGCACATGATGTTGTGGAGTGCGAGCAGTTGCCATCCTCCATGATATCTCTCTTGCAGGTGAAACATGCATCGATTTAATGCCAATGCCATCGATAAATTTTGTCACTCAGCAGGGCACGACAGAAGGGAATCAATTGGATAGGTCAGTATCTTTGTATTCTGCATGGATAATTGCTCTTTTCGTTCTGTTTTTAGTTATTTTTTTCATCCTCTTTCGCATGTATTCTATGTCACTAACATAACAATTTTATAACTGCTTGAAATTTTTGTCACTCACCTCGGTGTTGGCCGAACGTATTATAGCCAGGTTAAGCAAGCATCTCAGTGAAACTAGACTGTAAAAGCGAGTCCAGCAAACGTGGCCAATTTCTGTTTTCTTGAGGAAAATATGACAACCTGATAATCATATTTCCGTATTTGTAGGCTGTTCAGAGCTGGAGCGGCCAACAACGCATATGTATTGATTTCGGCTGGCACATTAACAGTAAGATTAAACTACGTACCTTACTTACCGGCAGTAGTATATTCTGCGAGCCCATGATTTTTTTCTCGATCAAGTATTAGCCCATCATACCTGCACTTACTATGAAGAAAATGCTTTGGGCTGATTTTTCAATGTATGTCCATGAATAAAGACATATCTCTATCTACTATTTTCCAAACACTGCAGCGAAGTGTGCCAACACATAAACCTGATCCACCTTCATAAGGAAATTGGTGTGGAGCTCTCAATAATGAGGCTGTTTACGTTAAATCTGTTGGGTGGATGTGAGGTAGCGTTATACTTTGTGTTTTCCTGTTTGCTCAAGATATAGGTCGTTGTTCATAGATTTTTGAGAGGTTTCATGGTAAAATATTTATTTACATGCTTACTGGTAATGAGTTGTACCATAAATATGTGATAAGATGTGGATTATTGAGAGGTTTCATGGTAAAATAACCAGGGAAAATGCACATCTCTTACAGTATACATACTCATTTAAAAAAATAGAATTATTATATTTAACATTTAGCAACCTTGAGATATGCACAAATTTTACCGATTAAGCAATTCAAACACAGGGCAAACACTTTTATAAATTACAGCTAGGGAAAGTAAACTTCGGACAAAGCTTTCAAACTATGATGCCGAGTAAGAGCACCTGATTAATAGTAACAAGTAGGATACGATTTATGGTTTGTGCAGATGGTAGAATATGTTGATATAAAGATAAGAAACATATACGTCACACACTCTAAGTGTCAGGTGCATGGATACATATGCATACAAACTCGGGAAAATATCCAAGACATCTTACTAGGAGTTTCATGGAAGCACACAGAAAAGAGTTATTCAATGGATTTGTCAATATATTTATTAGAGAATGCTTTTATGAAACGTCAAGCAATGAACTCTATTGATAAAAAATCTAACCCATATAAATCTTCGTTTGTGTCTTTGTTTTCATTAATAATAAATTAAATTGGATGGTTTTGGAGGTATTACAATTCACACGTTTGATATGTGAGAATGTCGCTAATGATAATTTTGGTGTATTACCGATTTTGTAGATGTTACTAGACAGTTAAAGATAACTCATGAGTGATGAGAAGGTATATGCTGGAGTTTGAGGAAAGAACATAAGTTGACTGTTAGACTCACCGCTACATACGAACAGAGGAATATAAACAATCATGTTTCTTGGGTTTTGTATGCATTTAATTTACAGTAGTTTTAGCACCAAGATGAAAACATGCGAGCAGTAACGAAGCTCATTATTTTTTAACATTTAGACTTACTGTTTCTTTTCAACGTCCCAAAATATGGCATCAACAAGAAAACTAATAATAATTAAATTGCTAGCGCGCAATTGCGCGGGCCACCCAGCTAGTTATGCATATTTGGTCACCTACAAAAAAGAGAGGCTGAAACCAGTTTTCGATATAGCAGAGAAAAATTTCTGGAATTTGTTGGGCTCTCCAGCGGAGGAAAACTGGTTAACTAAAATTGTTTTGCTTCTAATTGTCACGTCACTATATGTAAACTCTAACTTAACTCCAACTTCAAGCAAAAAAAACTTAACTCGAACTTCATGATATTCAAACATGTGCAATAATGCCTAATAGAATCTAGAACATACTTTCAATCCATAGTATTAAGTTCAAAGTCCAAATGAAAACATGAAACTGAAGTCCACAAACATAGTTCATCCATTAGTGTTTAGTCACAACACCGAGAAATATCTGCAATTAATTTAATTGAATTCACACGTTCAATCGCAAAACAAAGAACAACCAATTGAGAAAGAAGTCCCTTTGGTGGAACTTCGTCAACACTGTGTCGAGGTGTGCCCTCGGCAAGTCCATGTTGCTATACCTAGGGTTGATTGTGTGGTAGAGAACGCGTAGTATCGTGGATCGACGGCTGACAAGCTGGATTTACCCAGGTTCAGGGCCCTCGAGTGAGGTAAAACCCCTACTTCCTGCTTGTCTGTGTTTATGGTATGAATATGAGGGTTACAAGGGTTCGGCGAGCTGCTGATCTCGTCGAGATTCTGGTGGCTATGGATTGCTTGTCCTTGATCGATCACCCTCCCAGCCTTATATAGGAGGCTAGGTCTCGGGAAACACAACCGACCAAGGTTACTGTATGGAAAGTCTTAACCGACTATTATTTGATCTAACTTGGAAAACACTCTTCGTCTTGGGCCTTCCTTCGTGGGCTTCGATTAATCCTTGGGTTCTTTGATCATCACGTGCACCAGGTACCCTTATGGGGTACCCGCAGAGGATAACCTCGTCACACTGACTGCTCCGATGGCCAAACATCGATGGAGTATGTCGAGGACAGAGGGCGGGGGCCGTAGTTGGAGGTCATGGCCGCAACCAAAGAACTCGTGGCTGCTCGCGATGACGACCAGGATGGTGGTACAACCAAAAAAGTGGCGGATGTGCATGGAAGAAATGCGGGACCGAGAAACTATGTGTCTGGATGAGGCATGTATTTTGGGTGGCAGAGGTCATCATAGAAGTCCAAAAGGGTAGAAGAGCGGAGGTGGTGGAGTCGAGTGACCACTCAGCGGGGTAGAGCGGTGAAGGGCCGCTAGGACGGCGTGGAAAATTCCGGCCCGAGTGTTTTAGCACTCACACGTTAGTTGTAATTTTAGAAAATAGCACTTTGGTTTTGTATATTTACGTATGAGAGAGAGAGAGAGAGAGAGAGAGAGAGAGAGAGAGATGTCATTACCTAAATTTATCGCTATGGTAGTGCGATAGGTAATCTGTTGGAGCTTTTTGGTCATGATGACAATTTGTAGATATTGAAAGTAAGTTTAGGTAATCCGAGAAGATGCTCTGCATTGCAAGGCCAAGGCATCACAGTAGTAGAAGGCAATTTGAAAACATGTACTACTCCAGTCGCAAAAAAAAAGTACTCTCCAATATCTATAAATCACAACTTCTCAATGGAGACTACACTGCGAAGTTTTCATTAATTTAACTGAATGCCGGTCGAAAACTGTGCGTGCGTGCGCACACATGCGTGCTTGTGCTTGTGCTTGTGCTTGTGGTCTTAATTTTTTGTTTTCCATTTATGAATCTCTACACTTGATAGTTGGAAGTGTTTTTTTAGAGCAATTACCGTAGGGGAGAACCCCTACGGTTAGGGATTTTCAATTAAAAACGGAGCCGAGTTACAACAGAACCACAGTCTATGGAGGTTTGAAAGAAAAGAAGGGTGACATAATACAAAGAGAAGCTCTCAAAAAAATTAAGAAATAGAAAAATTTCTAGTCCACTCCAAAAGTGGCTGAACCAACGTGTCCTTGACCCTATGTTGATGAAGTAGTAGGTCTCCTTGAAAGTTAATCTTCCATCTTGCCCAGTTCGGCTGCACATCTCTGAAAATTAGATCATTACGGGTCTTCCAAATATTCCATGTCCCACACGCAAACACCTCCATGAAACATGACCCATTAAAACTCTATTTGGCAGTGGTCATCCGATGATATATGTCAGGACCGTCATTCCAGTTTAGTCCAATTGCTTCCCAACACATCTTGGCAAATGCACATTCAAAAAACAAATGATCTCGGGTCTCCAAAGTGTCCAGATTACATAGTACGCAGTTTGGGCCATCTCATTATGCCATTTTTTTCTGAGCATCAAGTCTTTGGTGTTTAGTCTGTCACGCAAGAGCAGCCAAGCAAACACCTAAGCTTAGGAAGACATTTAGACTTCCAGATGGATTGGAGAGTGGGATTCGTTGGGCTACCAGCAAAAATTCATAGTACTTGGCAGAAGTATAGGTCTTGTTGCCCCAAGCAAAGACATGAGAATCATCATTGTTAGACTCATGGTCTACGCTATTCAGAATTTGGAGAATTTGAGCCCGTTCTTCAAAGGCTTCAACAGAAAGAGGGAGCACAAAGTGCTGGTTTGGTGAGTGATCAGATGCCATTTCAGCCACCGATTCATCTTCATTCAGAACATATGAATATAGGTGGGGAATTTATCACATAGCAGCTCATTGTCACACCAAAAATCCTTCCAAAAGAGAGTCATTTGTCCATTATTAACCTCTGACCTCGTGATACTTCTATAGATGTTGACCATTTTGAAAATGTCACGCCACCAAAATGATCCTCTAGGGCTCTGGGCATGAGGAGGGGAGTCCCCATATAAAGACCATACCAGCTTCACCCATGGAACAGCTGCCTTACAGAAGAATTTGTGAAGCTGTTTGAGCAGGAGGGCACAATTTTGAATTTCCAATTCAGAATTCCAAGTCCACCATGTTTTTTTGGGTCTGCACACCATAGGCCAGGCTGCAAGAGAGAGAGAGACGATCCAGTGGTCTCATTTTTACCCCAAAGACATTGCCTTCTTCCTCGATCAAAGATTTTTATAGCAGATTTTGAAAGTTTCAGAGATGCCAAGTAGTGCATGGGGAGGGACGAAAGCACTGAATTAACCAGTGTTAGTCTTCCTGCAGAATCTAGAAATCTCATAGTCGCATTGAGTCTTCTCTCTAACTGATCAGCGAGAGGTGAAAGATCATTAACCGTGGGTCTTGAAGTGCCAAGCGGCAACCCTAAATATGGGAAGGGCATCGTGCCAGTGACGCAACCAAAGATCTGAGCTAGATCATGCAGCTTAACATCATCAATATTGATCGGCATCATGCAAGTTTTGCTGTAATTTACTTTCAGTCCCGTAGCTTGCCCAAATGAATTTAAAAGATCTCTCAACACCAAAAGTTGCCTCGGACAAGCTTGCATAATGATCAACGTGTCATCTGCATATTGGACAATTGGGAAGTCGGTGCCAACTAGGGATAGGGGCAGTCAACTGTCCGATCCTAGCTGAATAATTCACCATCGACTGAAGCAAGTCTGCACCCTCAACAAAAAGATTGGAGAAAGCGGGTCACCCTGACGAACACCCGTCGACATGGAATTTTTTTCCCCGGAACTCCATTAAGGAGCACAGAAGAAAAACCAGTACTAAAAATGGAATCCACACATAATCCATCTGTCATCATATCCCTTGCATCTAAGAATTTGAAGCAATGCATCATGACCAATGGTGTCGAAAGCTTTAGCAAAATCTAATTTCAGGATATATTTTCTCTCTTAGACTGATGACATTGGTGGATGTATTCATAAGCCCATGCAATGCAGTCTTGAATGTTTCTGGTTTTGAGAAAAACCGTATTGGTTGGCATGGACCAGCTTCAAAATCTTCTCTTGTAGTCTATTGGCCAGTAACTTTGTGAGAAGCTTAAAACAAGAGTTGAGAAGTGAGATAGGTCTATAATCATCTGAACAAACAGGAGATGAATTCTTTGGAATGAGGGTGATAAACGCATCATTTATACTTTGCAGATTGACTGTGCCATTCCAAAAATCATTACAAAGCCGATAGAAATCATGCTTGATTAATGGCCAGCATGTTTTGATAAATAATCCGTTGAAGCCGTCAGGTCCTGGCGCCTTATCAGATGGTAGATCATGAACTACGTCATCAATTTCAGAACAAGAAAAAGGCATCGACAAAGACGCAAGATCTACTGATGGCTGAAGGAAAGTGGCGTAATCAAATCCATGGTCAAGTTGCATCGAAATACCCAATCTATCTTGTAATGTTTGCTTGAGAATACCGGCCTTTTCATGATGCTCATGAGCAAGAGTTCCATCTGATCTGGTAAGAGAGGAGATGGTGTTCATTCTGTATCTGATCGTGGCCATTGAATGAAAGTAGGTTGAGTTTTCACTACCAAATTTAGCCCATTTAACCGTGCACCGTTTCTTCCAGAACTCTTGTTTGCAATGCAGGAGATGACTCAATTTTTCTTTCACAATGATCCGAAAATTCCATTCGGTGATATGAAGTATTCGCAGCTCCTCAAAATCATCTAACATTAAAATGACAGCATTGCAGTTGCTGATTAACTTGTTGATCACAGATAAACTCGTACTCCATTTCTTCAGTCCTTTACGAAGCAGTTTGAGTTTTGCGGACAGAGATTTAGCGCTATCGCCAGGGCAGTGAATTTCCCAAATATTCCTCACCACCTCCATAAAACCAGGCATATTGATCCAATAATTTTCAAAACGAAAAACATTGGATTTAGGGATGGATGTACCAATGGATATAACACATGGAACGTGGTCAGAGGTTGGTCTAGCCAGGGTGCACAAGTGTATTGGGAAATTTTAGAGTCCATCTTGGAGATGTAAAGAACCAATCCAGCTGTTCAAGTAGAGGTTCAGCTTGCATATTGCTCCATGTGTACGCACGACCTTTAATTGGTAATTCTACAAGGCCTTGGAAGCTGATCAAATCGTTGAACGTGGCAATATCTGTAAGATTTGCTCCTGGCCTATTTCTGCTATCAGAGTACCTATAAAAATTGTAATCTCCCACTAGCAGCCAGAGAGCATCATCTTCTATATTCAAGCTGTAGAGCCAAGCAATGAAATTCTCACGGGCCACACCCTCGCAAGGACCATACACATTAACCAAGTAAAACGAATCAGCTGAGATCATAGACTTGAATTTAATCACCATTCAAAAATTTCAGATTCAATGACTTCTCCTTGGAAACTACTACCCATCCACATAACAAGCAACCCACCAGAAGCACTTCCGAAGGGACAAAGGCAAACTGGTTAAAGCGTTTTGGTGCAAACTTTTTCAAATAGCTCAGGTTGAAATCTCCTCTTTTAGTTTCTTGGAAACATACAATTGAAGCCATGCTCTCATCAATTTTGTTTCGAATAATTGGCCACTTCTCAGGCATATTGATTCCACGAATATTCCAACTTAACAATCTCCAAATACGATTTAGAAGATCCATATAACAGAGTTCAAAATAAATGTCACGCAGGTCGTGGCGGCGGAGGCGATCTTCAGTGAGCTCCTCCTGGTCAATGCTGCACTCTTCAACTCCAAGTCGCTGCATCTCCGAAAGCTGAAGGATAGGTGGTGGTGTGGCAAGAGGGATAGAAGAAGAGCGACGACGAATAGTTTCAGGCAGAACCAGCAACCTAAAACCAGCATTATTATTCCGAGTGCAGCGTTTCACCTCGGAGGCCACTGTGGGAGTGCCAGCTATACGTGGACGACCATGACGACGAGCCACAACAGGAGCAGCAGATGATGAAGAAGTAGAAGCCTCGGGAACATCTAAATTCTCAGATGAATCAGAGCCAGGCTGAAGTAACAGCGAATCAACCTCTGTGACAAATCCCAGATCAAGTGAAGCAAGTGAAGAAGCATCAGGTAAAAAGTTGTGAGCATCTTGCGAAGTGGTGGTGGTCAGCTGAACAAGAACTGCCCCCTGAATGACAGTTAATTCAACTGGAATGCAGAGCATAGGGAGCTGAACCAAAGTTGTTGCCGATGGAGCCAAAGTGTGCAGGGATACAGAGGAAACACCCTGACGTATGCATGCTGTAACTCAGAAACTGAGATATCTCTCTGTCAGATTCAGATTGAGATGGCATAAGGCGTCTTGTGAAAACCTGATGGATGACAAATCCCATGAATCCAATGAAGGTGGCCAGAGCACAGGAACCTGAAAATCAATCATCACACCACCAACACGAACAAAGAACAGATCACCAGAACTATCATCTGACTTGGTTTCCTCTGACTCAATAAGATGGTGGACAGGCAGGGGAACAATAGGAAACGACGTAGTCGAGGCAGGAGGTGACTCAATAAGGTGCTGAGAAGCAGGGGAAGGAACTGGATTGTCCAGGACGATACCTTCCTTTGGCGAAGGCGGCAATCTTTTTGGTACCCAGATTTTCTGCTGGTGACATGATTTTGCATGATGCCCTTTCAAACCACAGCGCGAGCAGATTATACGGGGACGAGACTCATACTATGGCCCATCAAATTACAAAATGAACACATGGGCGCCACTAGGCAATCACGCACCTTGTGCCCCAATCCATAGCATCCCAAGCACTTAAATTTATTAGTACAGCTGCGCTGTGTGTGACCGAGATCGAGACATCTAAAACATCCTCGCGTCGGCCCATTGGCAAGATTATGAAGCAGGCTGCGTGGGCCTTCCAAGACCAAGTCCGACTTATTCGTCCTGCGAGATGTGCAGTCAAAATCTTTATGCCCGCGCTTGTTGCAGGATTTGCACCTCTCCTTAATTCATAAATTTTCTTTTATTTGGGAGACCAAAGAATTTAATTGCCTGAGCAATCTCCGGGCCAGCATAATGAGCTTCATACAGGTCCATCGCATGATCCAGTTGTTCAGCAATAGCAGATGGAATAAAATTCGAATTAACTCCAGGCCAAAAATTTCGCCCCGCAAATTTTGGCAGAATATCCTCATACAGCAAGTTTGGAATCATTGTAGAGAAAGATCGAATTTCAAATTCTTATCTGTATCAAACTGGTTACTTGACAATGCTGATTCCATAGGAAGATCGAAAGTCCCAAATTTGATGGATCCAATTATAGGTTTTGAAATAGCAACAGACGGAGGAGGCTTAGACACAGTTTCTGAACTCCTTTCATTATCCAATTTGCCTAGAAAGCTAAGATCCCGATGAACAGCAAATGATTTGACCGGTGATAATTTAGCATCGAAAGCTCCCTTTAACCAAGCAGCAGCAGCTTCATCCACATGAAGCCTAGCCTTCTCAGCATCACCTCGATAGAGGGAAGTGGCAAATGAAATCTGGCCATACTCGATCAAGAAGGCCATAAATAAAATGCCCCACTTTGTTGGATGCCAGAGAATCGAAAACGGCGATCACTGAGCCTGGAAACTCGAAAACCAGTAGAATCGCCACCAATACAACATTGAAGAGCTAATCCAACAGAAGATTCATCCAGAGGGAAACAAGCAGAAGAGAATGATGCCACCAGAAAGAACTCCTTGAAGCCATCCAGAGAGAAATGGACAGCGAGTGAAAACGTCGACGAACCTGAGCAGCTACTGCCTAACCGGGAGAGAAGTCCCAGTGCAGGAGCCCATCCATGACGCCAGGGCAGAGGGATCACGCTGAGGAGACTCCATGGGCGCGGAGAGGGTGGTGGAGGTGGAGGCGAGGAGAGACATTCCTATGTGCAGATAGGGTCGACGAGGCGGAGGAGAGCGCGCGTAGGCGTCGGTGGAGAACTTGTTTCTATTTTATGGATCCGGGCTCGCCTTTCGGGGTGACGCCACTTTCCTCCGATCAAGGAACAAAACCAACTCAAGTTGGCGTAACTTAGGGCAACCATCCAGAGCATGGGTCAATTCCTATTTGAAATGGGTGACAAGAAGAAAGCATTGAAGATGTCGGAAGCAGTCGAGTAAGGATTTGATCTACTTTTTATGGCCCATCGATCGCCTACTTTGAATCCGCTTTAACCGCACGATTGTGCGTCTCTTTCTGCTTCGATCGCATACTTTCAGGTACCTACCTGTTTTCTGGGCGACCATTGTGGCTTCTATTGCAGACTAGCACATCGATTGGGATCTCAGGCGACTCGAAACCAGCGGCGGCCACGGAGAAGACTCGAATCCGGTGGCGGCGGAGGCGACTTGAACGCGGAGACGAGGGAGGGGACTCCAATCTCCAGCGGCAGGGAGGGGAAGGCGGCGGCTCCGCGGCGGGAGCTCCGGTGGTCGGGCGGCGGCGGTGGCACCTAACCCTACGAACCTGTCCTTCCTTGGCGACGTCAGCACTTTAAAATTCTTTAGGTTTCGTGCTTGATAAATTAAACGCTAGTTTTATTCCGCATTTATTCAAGCATAAACCATAAAGAATTTTAAATGCCTATTCACCACCCCCCCTCTAGGCGACATCCGTGTCCTTTCAATTGGTATCAGAGCGGGTTCTCTCCTTATTAGGCTTCACCGCCTAGAGAGTAAAGATGTCGTCTAGCGGACTAGTGCACAATGCTTCTTTTATATTAGATGGCACAAATTATGATGTTTGGAAAATTCGCATTCTTGATATTATTCGGGTCATTGACCCATACATAGAGCGAATTCTAGATAGGGGTTATTCTCCTCCAAGGAATCCCAAAAGATTATCTTTATTGGATGAGAATAATTCTATCTAGATGCTCAAGCTTCTAATGTGATTTTCAATGCTTTGAGCGATGTAGTTATTATGTCGGTCTCTCCTTTTCGGAATGCTCATGAGCTTTGGACCAAGCTTCAAGATAAATATGATGTGTCCAAGAATTGTGGAGATGATTGTTGTCCCTCCACTTCCGGCGTGATGAGTTCTCAACTTCTTCTACTTCACCTACATGTGGCAAGCCACAAAGTAATGCAATGGTGAGTAGTGATAGATATTACAATAATGATAGTGAGCTTATTGTTGATGATACTTCACCTCTATCTTATTGCAATGATTTATCTTTGGACTCAAACGCATCTAGCACCAAAAATGATCTACATGCTTGTGTTGATAGTCCTTGCATATCATGTACAAATTGCTTGATTAATCCTTGTGATGATATGCTCTCTATACCTTGTTGTCATGATAAAAAGGATTCTATTTCCTCTAGTATTTTGGCTAACAATGTAGAGGAAACCGAACACTCCATGGAACAAGATATGGATTTAAATGGTGACTCAAGTAATTCTTCATCGTCATCATCATGTACTCACTTTTGCCTTATGGCAAAAGCTTCCGAGGTATCTCCTACTTTGGATCCCAATATATCTCATGATGATATTGATGAGGAAAATGAACAAAATGATAATGATGCTTCCATACTCGAGAAGGGTAAAATGGTTATTATTCTCTTTCAAAGAATAAAAATGCTCGTGCTAACTTCTTAGAAATCATGTCTACCCTTGTTGAGCGCAAACTTACCATTGAGGAGTTGGAAGCTCGCATTGATGAAAGCCTTAACCGCGAATACAAGTATGCGGAAGAGATCGCCGATCTCAAGGAAGCTCTTGAAGAAGAACAATCCACCAAGAAGACTCTTGAGGAAACTTTTAGCTCTTGAACTTTCTAGAGTAACGGAATCCCATGATAGATCTCTTAAAGTGGCAAATGATTTCAAAATAACAAATGGTAAGCTTATAGATGCACATGCCAAACTCCTTGAGGATTTTGAGCACCTAGATAATGGCTCTAGGGTCATTAAGGGTGAGCTCATCAAACTCACCGAGTCTCATGCGCAACTTAAAGCTTCTCACTCTAAAGAGCTTGCCAAGTTACTTTGTCCTATTGTCATAAATAATGATGCTTGTGCTACTAACTCTATCTCTTGTGAAGCATCATATTGACGGAGAATGTTGAGCTAAGGGCTCAACTTGTATTGCTTTCTAGCAATTATGGGAAATTGGGAAAGACATGAAAAGCTTTCGAGCTCTCATGAGGATCTTTTAGTCTCCATGATAAGCTAAAGTTAGCTCATGAGGCTATTATGTCTAAGGTAACATCGTGTGAACCTCATGTGGACAATGGCACAACTTCTACTCAACATGCTTTATTGCCATGTGCTAGTCCTAGTAATTCATCCACTCATAATATTGCTACATCTTGTGATGAATTACTTTCCATGCCTTTTTGTTCTAACAATGAAGTTTCTACTTCCTCTAGTGTTTTTGTTGATACTAACCATGTAGAGGAATTAAAAGAGCTCAAGGCACAAGTCACTTCTTTGAAGAAAGACTTGGAAAAGCGTCATGATGGGAAGCCCACACTTGACAACATGTTGAGTGTGCAAAGACGTCCCAATGACAAGAGTGGACTTGGATTCAACTCCAATAGTAAGAACAAGTCCAAGTATAACAAGAAAAAGAAGGGCCAAGAACAAGTCAAGAATTCGGCCAAGATCACTTGCTTCAAGTGCAAAGTTGAAGGGCACCATGTTAGATCTTGCCCTATGAAGAAGAAATCTCTTAGCAAGAAGCAACAAGGGAAGAGGCCTCAAGTTCAAACTCAAGTTCATCAAGATGAAGAACGGTCCCTTCCCAAGAAGAACCATGGCATGCCTCCTCATGATGAAGCTTCAACTAAGAAGAAAGGAGGAAGCAAATGTTGCTACATATGTCGTGAGAAGGGTCATTTTGCCTCTTCATGCACTAGTGGTAACTTATCCAATCCCATAATAATTGATAATGTTTATTCTCTTAGGAAGGATAAGGTTGGCAATGTGTTTGCCAAATATGTTGGTACTCAAAGTGGTGTCAAGAAAAGGACCATTTGGGTTGCCAAGCCTATTGTGACTAACCTCTTAGGACCCAACTTGGTTGGGGACCAACAAACTAAAACTTGATCAATAGGTGTTGGTGGAGGGCATTAGAGACTTGGCTACATCATGAAGAATTAAGGGATCTTCATCAATTATATTCTCTCAAGCCAAGTCATTTGGATTATATTGTTCTATCTCATATCCAATGTTCCTCCTTGCGGTAACTTGTGTTTAAATCATACATACATTGAAAGTTGCTTGCACCCTTGCATGTGTTTGGTTTTGTACCTTGCTAGTGTTTGTATGTGTTGTGCTCTCTACTTACTTATCTTGAGAATCAAGTATGTGTATGTTGGTTTGCACACCATGTATGGTGAGTTTGTGTTGAGCCATTTGTATCAACTTGCTTATATCTTAATTGGCTCTTTTTGAGATATTTTTGGACTATCCCATTTTGGGGGAGTGATATGCTTGTGCACCTCACAATCCTAAAAATATGTATACATGAGTTCTACCACTTAGAGTTGATATATCAATCTTATCTAGTTTCTATGTGGTATGTCATACCATGAGAAATTCAAATTCTATAATGTCCATTAATTATCTCTAGTTGGTTTTTATTTGCCTCTTGTGGAGAATAAATGGTTTATCACATTATGGGGGAGTAATATGCTATGTGCATATTACAACCTAGTCAATGTGAACATATGAGGTATTGCCACCTAGAATTGATATTGTTAATTATCTTGTTCCTATGTGGCATGTTTCTCAAACAAGTTCCCATTTGCTTAAATGTTTTTACTTACTCACACTTTGGATCTTGTTTGTGATGAATGTTCTTGGTAAGGTTTTCCTCTAATATGTTCTCATATATCTCTTTGGAAAACCAATTGCTTCAAAGTACTCTTTGTAGTTGCTTTGCATTATCATGTGAATATTTGAAGCTATCAAGAACTTCTATCTCCATAAGCTTCTCACTTAAATCTTATACATTGTTGTGCTTATGTTTTGTGTAGATGATCTGAATGTCATTCTAATATACCACCGAGAAATATCTCTCCATATACTCCTTGTCCAAGAACAAGTGATTCACATAATTGTGGTGAATTTGTAGGTCGTCTTCATATTGGCTCTTGACTTTATTGCCTTATTTCTTGCCAAATTTAATGTGTTTTATCTCCCGTTGTCTTCCTTGCCTCTTGTGGATTCTTTTACTTTACTCAAACTTTCCTAATGTTTTATTTGGTGTAGGAGAGGCATTGATCCCATCATTGTGCACCTTGCATTCAAAGTCTACTTATAGATAATGCACTATTCTTGGGTGAGCTTCTATATTGAATACAAACTTTTTTTTCATTAGTATTGGATCTTATTGATTTTACTTGATATATGACTAGTGTTTGAATAGATATTTGGAGAGCGATGATTCCATATGTGTGCATTGTGTATTCAAATACAAGATCATAAATAATACTTTTGTTGGGAGAGCTATCATATTTTTTTAACACTATTTATATTCTATTTGTATTTGATCCTTTCCTTTGGTCTTTGATCCCGATGACATGTCTCATGTAAGACAAACCTTTTCGGCTTGGTACTTTGTGCCATCATGAAAAGTGTAGAGGGTGTGGTTTATTTGTTGGAACCCCACTCTTTCTTTTTTGAGAGTTTGTCCCAATTGGCATCTCTCTTTGGGAGTGGGTTATATCATTCGTTGATTAACATCTCTCTCTCAATTGGTATCTTATTTTCATTTTGATATCTTTGTCCAATTGATATCTTTTCAATCATGTGTTGGTTTGGTTTTAGTTTCAATTGGCTTCTCTAAATCAATTTTTGATTTGGATCTTTGATATAATTTGGACCATCTTTGATTTCTTGATATTTGTCCAAATTGTATCTCATTTTAGTTATTAAAGTTAATAGGCATGCATATGTACTACATGTTTATTTTATGGCATGCTTTCTTTCTTTGTGCCAATATATAGGTGAAACTCCTCGAAATCCTAAATTTGTTAAGATGTGCATGAAATCCAATTTCATATCTATATGCACATATTTTTTTGAGGAGTTCCTTCTATGTATTGTAGTTTGACTAACTACTTGGACCCAATTAGTTTGGGAACAATTTTACTTGAATATGTTTTAGGTACATGGAGATGCATTGGATGCTTGTCTCATTTATAATGAAGGTACCTCACTACATGCTTATTGGAGTCAAGCGAGGATGGTTGATGAAATTTTATCTACTACATCAACCCAATGTCATCTCGGTAACAAGTATTCACCCTCATGCATACTTTTCTAGCATCCAACCTTGTGTAGGTTGCATCATGGCATGAAACTTATTTATACCTTTATTGTGTTTCTTGCAAAAGTTTAGAGAGACTTTATTGATGAATTTGCAAATCCTATTCGATTCTTATGATACTTGTTGCTTTATCAATGCGTCCCATCTATCTCTTTTCTCTTAGTGATATTTGTGATGCATTTGTTGTGGTTGAATTTGAAGTTCATTATTATACAATATGAGAATATTGAGCTATGGGCTATGATCCTAAACAAACATCATATGTGTATATTTTATGACTTCCCTTTGGATATCGTGTTTCTTTTCCTTAGTAACTAATTTTATGTGTACATGTTTCTTTGTGGATACATATCTCATGATTGTTGTACACTTGGAAACCTATATACATGAGAGAAATTACATCTTTACTCGATACCCTAATTCTTCGGTGTCACTTCTTTTACTATGTTTTTGATTCTTTGGCGTGACTCCGAAAAGAATTTGATTTATGAGTGCATATACTATTTATCACTTCTTGGTGCTCTCATCTTGGTGAATATCTTGCTTGTCTTTACAAGCCAATTATCTTCACCATGGGATATGTCACAAGCTTTGTTGTTCATTTGCATCTTATTGAGCTTGTGAATTCATTTTTTTGGGATACCGGAGGAGTGAGGATTCCATGTTTGTACACCTTGTATTCAAATAATTCTAAATTGTGTACAAATATTGGGGAGCTCCTCTATTTTTTTAAAACACTATTTTGCTCAAATCATAATATCTTGTGTTTATTTGGTTAGTTGGATCCTTTTGATTGCTTACTTTTTATTTGGAGAATTGTAAAAAGTTTTCCATATCATTCTTTTGCAACCTTTGGATTCTCAATATAGTTTGTGCTCTCTCCAATTATTCGTCATTGGATATGTGTATTTGATTTCACTCATATTTTGAGAAACGCACACGTTACGGGGGAGCTCATACTATATTGATCTTCTAAGATTTTTCGCCCATTTTGGAAATGGATGCCAATGGGGGAGAAGTTTTAGAGGGTTTAAAGGGAAATTTGGTGTTATGCTTTTGTTTTGGTCATAAGCATTTACCTTTCATGCTCATGCATCCATGCTTGTTGCTTTGCATGGTTGCTTAATTCATTATATAAACCCTTGTAAAAGAGATTGTCATCAATTACCAAAATGGGGGAGATTGAAAGGGCATGGCGCCCCCATGTGTGGTTTTGGTAATTAATGACAATCCTATGGACTAATGGTTGCATCGAGTTGTACTTGTAGGGTTTGTCCATAGACCATGCTTGAACTCCATATGTTGGATTCAAGGTTATTGATGTCCTGAATATATTGATATAATGAAGTTTTGGGCATCAAGATCATCGAGGTTATGGATATATACTTGATATGATCAAGAAGAAGAGTATGTGATGACCAAGTTGTTATTCGAGAAGTTATCCGATGATTGGTCATGTGTAAGTTGAGCATATTGCAAGTATGTCTTGAAGAAAAGGATTATGTGACATTCATGGTTATCTTCAAGACATCATCTATTGAAAAGAGAAGAAAAGATACAAGGTTGATCAAGATTGATCAATACACAAAGCTCCAAGATGTACCAAGTGGGATAATGTATCTCTTGGTATGGTAAGAAATTATCCATATAGCTTTGTCAACTAACCCATTACATGTGTGGCATTTTCTATGTGTGGTTAGGTATCTTTATTTGGGTGTGCATCAAATGAAGATTTCATATAGCCCATGGGGATGACATCAAGTGGTGATCGTCATCAACCTTGAGATGTGCAAGTTCAAGAGAAGTATCTCGAAGATATCATATGCTTGAAGCTTGCCACCCATTTGGAGATAATGGTCATGTGAAGATATGCCGAAAGAGGCTCTCCCATAGTGGTGTATGGGGGAGAAATATGTAGATCTTCACCAAGCGAAGCGCAATCAAGAAAGTGGTCCACTTGAAGAGATCAAGATCGTCATCATCTAGCTCAAGTGGAATGCGCAAGGCAAAGGTATGATAGGGTTTCTATTTTACCGGTCTCATGGTTCTAGTTGGGAGACCGGGTTATAGGATAGATACCGTACTATCAAGAGGGGCTCTCGATTGAGTTTTAGCGTATCAGTTGGAGAGAGCTCAAACCTTTGCATACTTGGCATATCATCTTTCTTGGTTCTTATTTGGCCTTCGTCCATGTGAGAATTTAGAGCTTGTGTCATCTCTATACCAAGCTCTACTTCATCAAAACGGATTTCATGAATATCTTGTTGCGTTTTTTATATTGGAGGTTTTACCGGTTTGTCTTTTATAAGAGAGGTCAAACTCTTCTCTTGTGGATTCCTCCTCACATGATGGACTATGATGTTTTCTTGCATCATCTTGTCGTGCTCGTTGTGGTGATTCCAACGAGCCCAAGAACATCGAAATCGGAGTTCGGATGAAAAAGATATTGCAGTTTTCGTTTTGCTGTTTCTGTTAGTTTTCAGACTATCGGCTAATCCGATTCAAAATGAATCGGAATATCCGACCCGGATTTTTGCTGGTCGCGAAAACAGCTATTTTGCAGCTCTCTGATGCATTTCGGATTATCCGATTAAAGTGTGGGTCGGATTATCCGACCCGTGCTTTTTCTGGCCAAACGGGCAGATTTCTCCCCACCTATTTAAGGGGTCTTCTTCTCCAAAGAGACCCCAACTCTTGAGCACGGTTTTGACCTCCATTGTTGACCTTTTGAAGCTTTGCTTTCTCTCTTTTCCTCCATGATTCTTGCCTCAAATTAGAAGGAAAAGAGAGGGAGATATAGATCTACCATTCCACCAATCAATCTCCTCTAAGTGAGGGGAAGCTTTTGGATCTAGATCTTGGAAGAATTTGGTGTTCTTCTTTGTTCTTCCTCTCTTCTCCCTCCAATAGCATTAGTTGTTTTGGTGGATTTTTGAGTGAAGGATTTTGAGCACTTCTCGTGTTCTTGCCCATTGCATCGGTTTGAGTTCTCCACGGTGATACGTGGAAATCGAAGTTGAGAAGCTTGTTACTCTTGGGTACTTGGGGTGCCCTAGAGCTTGTCCTCTTGGGTACTTGGAGTGCCCTAGACGGTCCTAGTTGATCTCGGAGTTTTGGTGGCTCGCGGGATTGTTGGGAGCCTCCAATTAAGTTGTGGAGACGCGCCCCAACCTTGTGTTTCTTGTGGCTTTGGGAGCCGCGGGAATTCGGTGAGAGCCTCCAATTAAGTTGTGGAGTGTGCCTCATCTTGTACGGGTTCGGTGACCACCCTTAAGTGTCCCATAGTGGTTCGTGGCACTCCGCATTGGTGGAGGCACGAAAGAGATTACGGTGTGCCATTTGACGGCTATTCGGGGATCACTTTGTGACTCCGCACCGCTCCAACGGAGACGTAGCTTCCATTGGGAAGTGAACTTCGGGATAAATCATCGTCTCCAAGTGCCTCGGTATTTCTATACTCGAGCTTCTTACTTATGCTATTTACTTTGTGATAGCCATCGAGCTTGAAGTAATATATCTTGCTATCACATATTTGCTTATATTGTTTAACATAAGTTGTTGGTGCACATAGGTAAACCTAACTTGTTTAGGTTTCGTGCTTGATAAATTAAACGCTAGTTTTATTCCGCATTTATAGCTGAATCCTCAAATATAACGAGTGAAAACAAGAAGATGAGTTTGAGAAGGTGTGACGTAGTTTATATATATCTTGTAATTGTGTGCGGATACAAGTGGGAGTTGTAGAAATTTCTTCTACTTTATATCATACCAAATATAATCAATAATGTGCGTACCATATTTGTGAAAAAATGTCATATATTTTTTCTATACATTTCCTCCGAGACTAAAATTTCTCTTTACAAAATTAACTTGACACGCGGCTATGTGATTAAGATGGTTATTGTGCACCTTTCAAGATAACTTAGTGAGTGCTAAGAATTGAAATTTATTTTTCTTTAATTGAGCATCTTCCTGTTTTGAATGTTAATTTGCATAAAGGTAAACTTTTTTTTGGTTGGTAAAATTGGTCAGCGGATAAACATCAACTTTCACAGGTAGAAAAGCTACATACTTGGTAAGGAAAACAAAATTCTTATGGGTGGATGCTAGTTCAATTTACATCACGTATGAGCAACATTTCTTTAATATGATTTCTACCTCTGAGATTCCTAGATGTATAGTTGAAAGAATTTGTTTATTTAGTAAATTACTTGTTTGGAAAGGGGTGTATGTGTTAGAAAATATCACCTCAACTAGCAAGATCTTGTTAAAAACTAAAACTAGCAAGATGTTTGTCAACCTAAGGAATTTGTGGACTGGTTTTTTTAATTAATCCTGAAGTAAGGACAACACATGTGTTTTCATGTTCACCCGTTTCCTAAACCAGCGATCCAGAGAGGCCCCTAGATTATTTGACACGTTCTCTTGAACGCGCGAAGGATCGAAGATAGTACATAATTAGCTCCTGCCACACAAGATCAGAGATACGATGTCCATCTAATGGAGAAGTGCCCATCCATGCATATCCCACACTGATCAAGAAAAAAAGCGCTTTAGTGGGAGCTAACTCCACAATTGGTCTGTGTAAATGTAAGGATAAAAAGGGTGCATGATTAAGCTTCCTTTACGGAAAAGTCTGAAGAAATTGTATCGACCGCACTACAACATTGCCAAAACACATCCAGCATTGCGATATCGTTAATTAATTATGCAATCCTCATAGTGCGTTCTACTCGTTGAGATTTCAGCTTTCTTGAAACGAGACTTCCGAAGTGTCTATATAAGCAGAGACTAAGCAGAGGAGATAGATGTGCCATTGCTTATTCGGATTAAGCTCTAACTCAGCAGCAGTGGCCGTGGTAGCTACTGCCGTCGGGAGGAGATGCGGCGGCAGAGAGCGGAGCAATACTACTCGCGCCGCTGCATGCGCTGAGTAGCTAGCGCCGCGCGCACGATGCCTGCAGCGATGCAGATGCAGGAGGCGCCGGGGAGGAGAAGAAGAAGGCAAGTCTAACCATCGGCAAGGGAAGGCGACGCCTTTCTTCCAGGTCTCCCTCTCTCATCCTAAAGCACCCCCTCGGAGGCCTTCCCGGGGCGGCGGCGCCGGCGGCCGAGGAGGGGGCTTATCTGATTCTCCGGATTTAGTATAGCGCTGTCAATAATAATTCAGTCATTTGTAGTCAGCACTCAGCAGGTGTATGTCTGCTCGTGCGTGTGTGCCGGTTTATTTGTGATAGCCTGCTGGGCTAGAGCAACGTTCTTATCCTCACTAGAACGTGAGATTGTGAGTGTGCTGTGGACTATGTGCCTTGTGTTTGTGCGTGCAGTACTGGTAACAATATGTAAGATGTGATGTGATCAGCGGGAAACTACAGTTTCCAACTCTGTGATCACTGTGTTGTCCTAGATTCGTACATTTATAGTCTACTAGACGAGTACCTATGTGTTGCCACGAAAGATTATGTATTCCATGCTCCAGTCTGCTAAAAATGACGTTTTAATTTTATCGGTACATAAATATAACAACAACTTGCTATAAAGTAGTTTAAAAACATGGGCGTAAAGTCCCCTTTATCGGAAAACAAATGTGTTGTCTTGTTTTTTTTTTTTTTTGCAATTTTTCCACCACATATATTCAACACATACCACATACAACGTACACGGTAGGAAATACAAGTACAAAATACGTAGGGGAAACGGACCAAAGATCGAAGAACACGCCGTCGCCGGCGTCGGAGTCGAAGGCGGCCAGCCACCACCTCGCCGCTGTCAGGGAGAGCTTTTTCCCTATCGAAGACGCTGCCTTGACTCTCCGCCGCGCCGCGCCGGAGTTGTTGACGATGAACGGCCGGGGCAGCGCCCCCTTGACCCTTCCACATCGCTTGCCGCAGCCGCCGTCGAATCCACCGCCGGAAGACGACGCAGAGCTCGATCCGTCCGCCGCCAGATCCACCACCACCTCGGATCTGACAGAGAGAAGAGGATCACGAGCGCCGCGCCGGGCCTCGAGATCCAGCCAGTCCAGCGCGCAGACGGGGAGCTCCGAAGACCTCCACCACGGAGAAGAACGCGCCGGCTCCAAAACCACCCGCCCGCAGCACCACCTCCTCCAGAGCGCCGCCGGCGAGCCTCCCAACCTACCCTCCCGTATTTACATGCCGGAGCCGGGGATCCCCACCCTCCGCCGCCGGAGCGGCCGGCGGAGGGGAGGAATCCCACGGCTCGCGGCGCGCACGGTGGATCGCCGGGCTTGCTCCAAAAATCGCCTCTCTCCTCTTGCTACAGTGGTGGGGAGGGGATAAGGCACCGTCGGTGTTGGCGGAAAAAAAAAAAAAAAAAAAGTGTTGTCTTGTTTCTTCCATCACTAATGTCAAATGTGTCAAATAGTACACATGGCCATCTCGCTCTACATGTAGTAATACGGCATTTTCCCTTCATAATAAGTTACACAATCCACTTTTATCGGTGCCACTAGGGACAAGAGAAAATTCTTAACTGGGGCCATTTAGATGGGTGGGGGCAATCTTAGTTTAAATTCAAAAAATTGATATATCTTTCTTTATAGATGAACATATAACATCTTTACTAATACTATAAAATATGAGTTGGGACCACTGCCCCCACTCATCTCTAAATAGATCTGCCCCTGCGTACCACGGTCTCGATCTGTTATTCCTAACAGTAGCGCCACTTTTCAAGCTTAGTGTGACATAATGAAAATTATTTCAACGAAATAGTTTAAAAAAAACATACTTTTGGGAAGATATTTTCTTCCTCTTGTGACAAGCGGAGGGTGGCTTGCTTGCCAAATGTCAAAATAGACGAACTTTGTGAGCGTGTTTTCGAGAGATATGGGTGTGATGTTTACACGTGCATTTTTCTGGGATTCAAGATTCAACAAGATGTTTTGAGTGATTGTCCCAAGTAGAAAACATTTTCTTCCTTGCGTCAGAATGTTCAAAGCAAACATAATGTTGGTAGTCAACGAACTTTTGTACATAATTAAAAAAAAAACTACTATACTTGTACATCGACACATACTTCGGTTTTTAGTGTACGAGTTGCTGCTCGGTAGTCGCGTCGTAGCCCCACTTAGCCGCTCCCCATTTGGCTCATCTCACACCTACGGGCCATAGGGAAGGCCATATCGATGACCTCCGACGGCGGTGAGGGGTGAGCACTAAAAAAGCATCGCCACACCTGCTGGTTCTGGACGCCATGTGAGCTGTTATCACTGCCACTAACTCTCTGTTCTTTAGCTGAATATGTTTATATTAACAAAAATAACTTTATTGGTTCAGGATTTTGGGCCTTCAAACAGGGCCAGCTCTGGCCTAGGGCGGCGACCCGAGGCCAAATCAAACTTGGGGCTCATAGCTGAGACATATATAAACAAGACCGCACGCCACTAATATTTTAGTCTAAACCGCCTACATTATTACGGGTGGCGTAAAGAAAGATCCCCACATGGCTAGAGGCCCATTGACTAGGGGGCCATTTATAGAGTCCCCTAAGCCTAAAGTGTTAGAGCCGACCCTGCCTACAAAATTCCTCTCGATCAAAATTGGTTCTACTTGCGGGCGGGAATCTGGCCGGCCTACTCCGCGAGATTGAAGTTACCGACGCAATGTTGTTTCTCCGTCCTTCCCATTTAATTGTCAATCTTCCACCTCGTGGCTTGAAGGCCGCCCTTCAAACATGCCGACTGTTGAGATGTGATCGGACACCCGATTCAGGCGCAGCATCGCTCGACGTCTATTCACGATGCACCAGATTCCAAACGGCATTCAAGACCCGGTCCGTCCCGACGTGATCCCTGCACCAAATTCGAACGTCATCATAGGAGAAAACATAGCGCTGCCTCGTCACCGGAGGCTGAGGCCACAGCTCAATACTCTGTCTTCCCTCCCTGAACATTCCCGAACTTTGGAACTGCAAAGGTGAGCTTTCTTCTCTCCAGCTCCTTAATTTCCTTCAGCTTATAATTTGCTTAATCAAGACATAATGCAGGACCTTGGGTGCAATCGTGTTCGTGAACCGAGGTGCAGAAGATGCCGACGTTGATCGTCACGCTGGACATGGATTGCTGCCGCTGCAGCGCCAAGATCCAGAAGGTCCTGTCCTCCATCCAGGACCGAGGCAAGTTCGACATCGAGAAGATCGTGTAGGGGATGACAGGGTGCTCGTCTCGGGCCCCTTCGACGCGACAAGCTCTCCTGCAAGCTCTGGTGCAAGGCCGGCAATGTCATCAAGAACATCGAGGTCGCAAAGCCGCCGGCGCCACCCAAGCCCAAGGCGGAACCTCCCAAGCCTAAGAAAATCGACGAGAAGCCGGCCGAGCCCAAGCCAGCGCCGCCGCCGGCCCCGTGCAACCAGCTGGTGCCGTACCCGTACCCTTATCCGTTGCCGTACCCGCAGTACACCGCGACGGGGCCGTGTGGATGCGCTACGCCGTACTGCGAGTGCCACTCCAAGCCACCTCCTCCGGCGCCGGTGCCGACGCCCACGTGCCAGTGCCCGACGGGGCCGTCTTGCCACTGCTCTCCTACCCGCCGTACCAGCAGCCGATGCCTATGCAGTGCACGCCGATTGTCATCTGCGAGGAGAGCCCGCCTGGGTGCGCCGTCATGTGACTGCAAACGAGAGAGCAACTATAGCCACCGCCGCGGCACTGAACCGGCAAGCATGTGTAGGAACGTTCGTGCTCGACGGTGTACCACCTCTTCGATCGAACCCCTGTATGTATCTAGTACCACACGTCCACACGTAATTTGCCCTGTAATTCCTCACGAGTTCTTTTAGCAGCTTCGAGCAGTGCTTTCTGTCTGTGATAATAATATGGTGGCCGCAATTTCTAATACTGACATACGGTCTCATGCTTCGTTGGTTTGTTTGGAACGGAACCATGGGTAGAACAAAAAAAACCTGGACTGGGGCAAACCATTTGAATGGAGGCACTTTTTGCATTAATGTTAATGTTCGATATGTTGAAATTTTCAAATTTAAGTGAGGGCCTAGTACCCATTGGGGTCTACTCGGTCCACTTTTAAGAAGATGCCTGGGGAAACTTGGGATGCTTCCCAATTCCCAAAAACCCGGCTCATACAATTCTACTATTCATAGTAAATATCGCGCTGTTTAAGTTGACCCAAATTGTTTTGATCAGAGTGAGTACGGAAGATGCTAAACGTAATAAGGAAAATGAATTTTCGGTACCACTTAAAAAGGTAGTTCTAGGGACTGAGCAATTGTGTTTTTTTCTTTTCGGTTCTGCAGTTGCGCCTCCGAGCCAGTGGATTGATAGTGGCAGTTCAGTTCGCACCAAGGTAAAAAATAGCGTGCTACAAAAAATAGCGCGGGCCTCCTCCAGATGCTATACACGTTATAGCGTGCTCAGTGGCGGAACCAGAAAAATTTGTTTGCTGGGGCGAGCTCATTCGCGGGCAAGAAAAATTAACACACAAACGCATGTGCTACATAAGAATCGTGAAATGAACGGTACTCAAAAGATTCAATTGTCATGATCAACGAAGTACAATTAAAATAACATTACTAAAAAAATAAACTTAGAACCAAGTAACCAAATAACATGGACTTTTACTGCCTGAACACCCACTTGCATCATAGAATTAAGTTGTCGTAGTAGCGAGAGCACAAACTTGTCGAGGTAGATGGCCTCGACGATCTTTGAAGGCATGGAAACGTAACATAATCTGCTTGTCGCTTAACTTTGCAAATATCTCTCGCTCAACAAAGCATATCATTAGATCATTGAGCCAATCATCACACATCTTATTCCAAAGGTCTGTCTTTATAATGTTCATCGCCGAGAAAACCCTCTCAACTTGCGCCGTTGCCACCGGTAATATCAATGCAAGTTCAATGAGGCGATAAACCAAGGGAAAGGCCAAATGCTGTCTAGTTTGAACCAACTTGATAGCAAGAACACTCAGACTTTGACAAGTCGAGAAATCATGACTTCTTCTCATCACATCAATATATATGTTGAGTTGATCAACCAAGATATAGAGGTCATGTGGAGAAAATCAACAGAGTACATACTTGCAAGCTCCATTAGCCTCTCGTGATCAAAGCTGATAAATGACTCTCTAGGATCAAGGCATGCTATGCACTGTAATAAGCGTGTAGAAGTTTCGCTAAACCGATGATTGATCTCAGCTATATTTTGTCTAGCACCTCATTGAATATTTGTATCTTGAAACAGTGCAAGTTGCTTACCATTTTCCGTGAGCTTCTTGGGTAGCCCCTAGCTGAAATGTTATCATGCATACTTGGCACTATAATACTCCTTAGACCAGATTATTTTTTACACCACAAAACTTGGCAGTTGCTAGCAAGAGAGGCTCCCATCCACCATCTCTCAATTTCTGCAATATAGTTTTCACCGAGACAATCATTGTCATAGCAGTAACTATGTTCTGATCCTTTTGTTGCAAAGCTTGTGACAAGTCATTTGTTAAACCAAGCACCCGAATCATCAAATGCAAGATGAAAACAAATTCAAAGCTCTCCATGTTGATCAAATAACCTGATGCCAAACCTCTGTCATCCACATCTGTCCCATCAAGAGCAATGCCATGTAGCACTTGAACAACTGAATCCCACATTTGATGGATCCGAATTAGAGTTTTCAGGTGTGAACCCCAACGTGTATCCCCGGGTCTTGCTAAACCTGTAGCTTGATGTTGGCCTCTTCCCGAAACAATCTGTCCACTCTCTAATTGTGATACCAAATTCTCATGATGCTTTTGCAACAGTGCATCTTTCCTCTTACAAGAGGCACTCGTCTACAAAGAAAGAGTATGTGCATTTAGAATTGTATAATGATCATCACAAATATTTTTAGACAATAAATCTATAAGAATCACTAACCATGTTGACAATCTGGTTCAAATGGCAAAAGAAATCACCAACGGCAAGCACACCTTTTACAACAGCAACAACAACTAGTTGAAGTTGGTGGGCAAAACAATGCACATAAAATGCATGAGGGTTGTCATCCAACACCAATTTCTTCAAACCATTTAGTTCTCCACGCATATTTGAGGCACCATCATATCCTTGACCTCTCAATCTAGACATGGATAAATTGTGTTTTTTGAACAAAGCATCTAAAGATGTTTTCAAAGAAAGGGATGTAGTATCAACAACATGCACTACTCCAAGCAACCTTTCCAAAACCTCTCCTTTTTTGTTCACAAACCTACATAACACAACAAAATACAATCAGATAAATGTGAAGGGAAGGTAATTAAACCGAAACTGTGTAAAGTCAAATAAACAACCTCACAATAACAGCCATTTGCTCTCTAAATGAGACATCACGCGACTCATCAACCAGTAGAGAGAAATAACGCTTGTATCTCCAAGCTCATTCATAATGAAATGTGTAGTCTATGCCGCTAACGCTTGGACTATTTCTTTTTGGATTTTAGGAGAAGTCAACTGAAGATTTCCGGGACCATTTATATTAACCACATCGGCTATATCCTTACATCTTTTTGCATACCATTTCAACATCTCCTTAAAATTGCCCTGTTGTATGGAAGTTTCCGACTCATCATGCCCACGAAAAGCTAGACCTTGAGAAACAAGGAACCGTGCAACACCCACAACAGCCCTCAAGCGTTTCTCATATTCAATATGTGATTTTTCATCCCCACGAACAATTGCATACGACACACTTTGCTTTTGATTTCTGAAATCTTCACAACATTTCCTAGCATTGTTGTGAGCACTGGTTGGTACCCACATGAGAATTGAATAATTCCTTTCCTTTCTTCCAATTTTTAAACCCGGTTTTGTGAAGACATCATACCCAAACTTTCCACCAAAGTTTCTAGGCTTGAAAAGAAAACAATAGAAGCAATAGGTAGCATCTTTTTCTACACTATATTCTAGCCAATCATACTCATTATACCATGCTTCACTGAATTTCCGCCGGTTAATTTGTGAGCGAGGAAAATCATGACCAAACAAACGGTTTGGACCTTTAGACAAATACACTCTTCTCATTTCATTTCTGATTTGCGGGGTATCATAATCGTCAATTTGTCTCCGAACACCAGGATCAGCAACAACATCAGCTAGATTAAAACAAGCAGGAACATGTGCTTGCGAAATGTCCTACAAAATCAAATTTGAGCTCAATTGAGTGCTCTGCATATAACTTCTGCTGGTGCATTTACATATCATATTTCCATCAAGACATGAATTAATCTACAAATGTGGAGAAATATACTGCTGTTTGCCGCAATCGCATGACCGCTTGCGGTTCATCGACGTTCCTGCGCCGTCGTTTGCCGCCGCCTCTGCCTCCGCGTTCAGCCTAACCTCCTCAGCCTCTACCAATTCATTGAATTCATCTGAGTCGAAGTCACTGTCGAAATCCATCGTCGCCTCGTCTGCAACCGAGCTCCGGCCTCCGAGCAGAGAAGGAGGAGGCGCTGGGAGGAGGCGTGCACAGCAGGGAGAAGCAGCAGCCAGCAGGGGTGGGCGCGGCGGCGGAGCAGCAGCCAGCAGGGGCGAGCGCGGCGGCGGCAGGAGCCAGCCAGCAGGGGCGGCTCAAGCGGCGCTAAGGATTTGGACGGGATTGGGGAGGGGAATTTTGGTCAATGGAGTGAAGGATCGATTCAGTACTGACTACCGAACGTGGTGCTAATGCTGTGCTCTAGTGGGCCTGAATTGGCAAGTGAGGCCCATTTCTCTTTGCTTCCCCCTCTTTTTTTCTTTTCTTTTAGTGCTGCCTTATAATTTCATGAATTTTCAACCTTGTTTGTAGCGATGCAGCTGACCGCCGGCGACTTGGGGCGGCCGCCCCAGCTTGCCCCAGAGGTGGTTCCTGCGTGCTAATAGCGTGCTATATTTCAATATAGCGCTATGAAAAAATACCATATATCACTCAAAATTGAAGAATTTCACAAGAATAAACAATAGAGTAAAAAAAAATAGAAGAACAATATATGCATAACCACGTACGAAAAATATTCTACAATTATCTAAAAGCTTAAAATCAACATCCCATGAAGTAACAACATAATATATTCAGATCATCAGCATCAGTGAGGATGTCTTTCAATTCAGTATTATCGTAGTTCATCATCAAGATAGACATAAAGAAATTTCAGCTATTTCGTAAGTTCGAAAACTTGGTGCTTTTCGTCGTTAGGCTAGAAAAATAAAATAGCGTGCTAAAGTTATGACGTTTTAGCGCGATATAGCGTGGTATTTCGTAAATAGCGTGGTCCCTCCAGATATGCTATAGCGCACTATTAGCGCCGAAATAGCACGCTATTTTTTTTTCCATGGTTCGCACTAGTACACATAGACAGTAGGAGTATTTTTTACCGGTGTTTTCAATAATAAATCTTTTTTTTGAATTTTCCATATATATTAAACCAACAAAGAGTACACGATTGTATCGATTACAAAAACAATATAAAAAAGATAAGCAAATCTATGAGATCTTCAAGCCATTTCTTCTTCCATGACACAATCTTGTACTTTTCTGAAAGCAGCCGTAGAACAACGCCGAAAACACCAAACCACAGACCTGTGAATACCAACAAAGGTTCTCCCCTTTTAATTTTGAGCCGCAATGCCAAGGCTTTGTGCACGCACGCAACCATTAAATTAATCAAGCAACATCGGCAAAGAGCACCACCATTGATATTCCAGAGACAAATAACCGAGCCACTTTGTCGACGTCGTTGGGAGCCGAGAGAATGAATCACCATTGCCTAAGACGTAGTAACCGGGATAGATAACGCGAGGACAAACCTCCTCGCGGCAACCATGAGAAACAATCCAAGATTGATCTGTCGAAGCAAGATCTGAAGAACCATACCTAGACAAATAACTTAATCCTCCAAAACCACCATTGACGTCGAAAAGGAGATCTCGCCGTCGAACGAAGCGCGGAAGATCACTTATTGCAGACGATGACATCCCCATTGACGAAGAAGACAACCACCAAAACCAAGCTCTAACATTAGGGACCTTTGTATAGCGCCCTGCGCAGGTCCAAGGTCCCCACCCCTTCTAGTTCCGGAGCGGCACCTAGAGGAGGTGAGGACCCGTCAATTCTTAAACGGAGACGACGATGAAGATGCAGATTGCGCCGAAGGCGACGGCTAGGGTTGAAACCCTAGGCCGCCGCCTCTCTTTCTTTCTTTTCTCTCCCCGGTCCTGAAGTGTTATTAGGGCTCCACGGCGAAAGAATAAATCTTACATGGCCATTAATGGGAGCGTCGACAGGCATTGCTGGCGTTTTTGGGCTGGCTGCCCAAGCGGTGCCTCTGATAGGCTGTCCAAATAGATTTTTAGCCCACTTTTACATATATAGTCTACATTACAAGTTTCGGTCAGCAAAACTGACACCATATACGACCGTCGCATATTACAACATCCAAGGCATATAATTAAATGTATTTCATCGTCGTTGGTGTTGCATCCTCCATCGCTACTAGTGCAAGGTTCATGGTAAGTTGCGAGTTGTTGATTCATCATATACCAAGTCTTCACCTCTAGAGCCATGTGCCCATAGATTTGCCGTCAAGATCATCAAATCCTCTATCTTTTTATGATCTCAAACTACAACGCTTGCGAAATCGCCTTGACTCTCTTCGTGTCGGCTATAATCATAAAAGTTTGGGCTTCGATCTTAGCGGATTCACCTTAAGTAATAAAGCTCTTTATAAAAAACATGATGATGAAGTAGTGAGTCAATAGGGCGACCTTGGCCCTGGGTATGTCCTCGGCCACAATGACTCCATCGATCGTACAGTTTTCCCCCCATTGAGCTGAATGGCTCATGCAACACTTCAAAACTTTTGAGACTAGTCCAATTGGCGCAAGTTTGGTCTCGTGGAATTTTTTCACAAGAGATGAAACGTTGAGATACGATGTTACTAATTTGTTTGGGAAATGGTTGAATATCTAGATAAAAAGACCAAGGCTAGAATTTATATTGGAGTTGCAGCTCTATGTTGGTCTATATGGAATTGCCAGAGCAATCTTGTTTTTAACAGGACACGAAATTTCCATGTTATGTTGGTTATCAATATGGCGACAAGCTGGATCCAACTATGGGTTTTTCTTCTCACCCCGGACCAGCGAGAACTTATGGATACATATGTTGTGCCCGAATCTCGATGGTCGCACAGGATATCTCATGCCAGGTTACGTGACGACAACATAGTAATAGTACTCTCTCAGTCTTTTAATATAAGATGTTTTAACTCTTTACCATATTCAAATGTATCTAGACAAATTTAGTGCACATGTTTCACGCATTGCACTATGTATTTAAGACAACATGTGCACTAGCTAGATCGTCATATTTTTTTTGAAACTTGATCGTCATATAATTATGAATGGAGGGAGTAAACTTCAGTAGTTGCTTTATGTTGTTAATTTTGCTAGTTGATCATGTCTCGAACATTTTATGTTTGCTGAGATGTAAACTTTACGAACGCTACAAAACTTTGCAATAAAACTTGTGTGCATCACTTGATATAGAGGTCCATTTTAAAAAAACAACTCATATGTATCACTCAGTGCAGAGGTTGGGCGAATGTAAGTCAGTGTTTGTTGGAACGAACACGGTCCCTACAAAAGCATAGCGTAGGTAGGTCCTAAACATCAATGGAGGTCATCAACTAGTCTCTAAAGCAATGGAGGACTCCACGCTACATGAAGACACTGTGTCCACGCTACGCAAGGAGTGAGTGGAGGAAGATAGCGACGACCCAACACGCTCACTCATGTCTAGATGGAACCTTGATGTTCTTGTTTATTTTTGAATGTCGAATTAATCTCGCATCTGATAGCGTTTATGCATTCTAGCATACAAAATACAACAGTCCCATCTCTTTGGAATGACTTTTTCTCACCATTTATCTACTTTAAAGGGATAAATTTTGCTCATTCTCGCCCTGCGTTGAGTGGATAATGTTTTTTGTATCAGCTTGCCATCTATATATGGTAGACAGTATATTTAAGTACATCCGCGTCTGAAACTTGAAATCGTAGTTCGACTGTGAACAGTATGCCAGTATATTTGAAACTATACAAGTTTTACCATGGTTTGGGGATTTAGCAACCGTCGATCAAATCAATCTAATGGTAGGAAAATTAGGAAGTACTGGAAAGTACGAAAAAGGAAGCACTTGAAAGTACTGGAAAGTATTGATTTACCAGCACAAAAAAATGATTAATTTTATTTTGAGACAATAGCCACTATACCACTAGTCAAAACCAAAAGTTCCAAAATAACAGGGAAAGCCAAAGTTACCAAAATACCATTGCAATTTGGTTTTTCATTCCAAAATACCACTGGACACAAACTTAGAGCAAATGGTATAAAAAGAAGACAATTGTGCCCTTACCTCTTCACACACACCTCCCAGGTCCTCTCAATTTAAGAACAACAAGGAATCAGCCTATGAACATGATTATATGCTTACGTCAACACTCTAACAATATTTCAGCATCACACTGACGACAAATCAGCAACACTTTTGACAGCAGCACTTTTTACAGAATTTCAGCAACACGACAGCATTTCAGGACAACATTCAACAGGATTTTTACAGCATTTACATCCCTACCAAAAACACGGGAACTATTTTCGGACCTTCACGTCCGTGGCCGCGACGAGCTCCTGGCCAATTCGGGGTAGAGCAGGGCGCCGGAGAGAGCCCCGTGCCGGCCGTGGCCGCGACGAGCTCCTAGGCCGAGTCGGGTAGAGCAGGGCGACGGAGAGAGGCGCCGTCGGCTGTGTGCCGCGACGAGCTCCTGAGCCGAGTGGAGGACAGCAGGGCGCCGGAGGGAGGCGCGATCCACAGACGAGTCAAGCCGGCGGAACGATTCAGAGAAGGAGGGACCGCTGGCCACCGCCGGCCGGGCTGCCATGCTGGGTCGAGACAATCTTGAGAATTGGTCGATTCGTCTCCGTATTTCCTGTCCTGACGTTTTGGCTAGTCCTGGTACATGAGGGCATTTTGGGATTTCTTGAAAAACTGGCGGTTTGATTCTTTGACAACTCACCGAAATGTTATTTTGGCATCAAAATTGGTAATAGCAATGGTATTTGGCAACTTTGGTTTTTCCAATGTTATTTTGAAACTTTTGGTTTTGACTAGTGGTATACCGGCTATTGTCTCTTTTATTTTCGAAAAGGATAGATCGTTAATTTCCAAGATGGACCCACCTGTCACACTCTCTCATGATCAGATATATCCTATCGTCCTAATCCCCTTTCCGTCGGCCGCCGACGCACAGGCGAGCTCGCCACCACATCCACCAGAGCGGCGACTGCAGGGCTACGCTGCCGAGCTTTGAACATTTAATCCAACAAAATCGGCTCCAGCTATGTATAGATGTTGCACTTGATCTGCTTACATAAATTAATCCAGCAATCGGATTATCGGAACCACAATCCTGTCCAACTGCATGACGGCTTATTGGATTGATTATTAGTAGGGTAATTGCGATGGGTGGCTGGATTATTCAGTACCACGAGCTTGTGACGGACGAGGCCTGATGGCGGAGGAAGTTCGGCGAGGCGCCGTACATGGAGCGGAGGAGCAGAGGAGAGAAGAGGACGGCAGCGCATGTTCAGATCGTGTGCGGGTCAGTTACAGGGTAGGCAACGTTACCATAAAAACCTCATTATAACTTAATTAAATTCGATAATTAACTGTGCTGATAGGATGGTCAGAATCAATTCCGCCAGGAGTACTTGGGAGTACTCGGAAGTACTCGCCAATCACTGCAAAAGATTTAGCATCAAAATTTCACGTAAAACAGTGTGCGCCGCAATAAGAGAGGAAGTGCACGAAGCACAGCCACACAGCGAAGGAGTCGGCAATATCGAGGTCCCTCCTTCGTATGCAAAAACGAATTTCGGATCTGAATCAGGCGGAGAAAGAAAAGCAAGAAAATGAGTGGAACTGTCTGAAAACGACCAAATCGTCCTTTCTACTAGAGACCGCGATCAGACGGACCAGACACGCGACATCACCATGTTTTGGCAGGCTTCGCCCTTTTCTTCAACTTAAGGAGCTGGCGCGCATTCTTCACCTCTGCCCGCTTCATCCACCTCCCTTTCTCCTCTCTCGCTCGTCGCCTCTGCAGCCTCCAGCGGGGTTATGAGGTGAGCTTGATTAACTACTCCCCAGGTGATGGATTGTCTACTTCAATCTCTGCGGTCTGTGTCGTGCTAATCCTCGAGGTAATCAACACTGAATGTAGAAATCGATCGACAAATGTAGGAGTATAGCAAGGACGCCATCGGTAGAACAGATTCTCGTTTCTTTCGTTTGGATTGCTTGATCTATTTTTTTTTTCCATCTGTGTGCCTGTTTGCAGATGGGTATACTGGTGATTACGGTAGACCTGCAATGCTGCCGCTGCAAGAAGAAGATCAAGAATGTTCTGGAGTGCCTCAAAGGTAAAAACCACGGGTTAATCTATACACTCGACATGGTATCTTGAAACCGGGAAACTATTCTAGATTTTTTCTTTGTGGTGTTCAGGCTGCACATATTGAACTGTTTTCCCATGGGAGCTTGTACGCGCAAATACAGAATATATTGGGCAATAACAGTCCGTGTTTACATGTAACAGAGGATTACTGCATCGAGAAGACTGAGTACGAGGACAAGGACAACCTAGTGATCGTCCGCGGCAAGTTCGACCCGGAGAAGTTGTACAAGAAGATTTGCTGCAAGGCTTGCAAGGTCGTCAAACAGATCGAAATCGTCCCCGAATGGCCGCGGCCTAAGCCGCCAGAAAAGCCAAAGGACCCATGCAAAAAGGAGCCTGAGAAAAAACCATGTCATTGTCCAAAACCTGAGACAAAACCATGCCATTGCAAAGAGCCTGACCCGTGCCACAAACCTGAGACGCCAAAACCATGCCATTGCAAGAAACCTGAGCTGTGCCCAAAGCAATGCCCAGAAGATGACCCACCAAAGCCATGTCATTGCCCGAAAGTTGATCCACCAAAAACATGCCCAAAGCCATGCGAGTGCAAGAAACCTGAGCCACCAGTTACATGCGCAAAACCATGCGAATGCCCGAAACCTGTTCCAAAACCATGCCCAAAACCTGATCCGCCAAAACAAACATACAAGTTCGTGCCGTACCCGTACCCGCTCCCGTACCCCATGCAGTGCCAGAGCTGGCCGTGGAATTGCCCACCGGGGCAGTGTCATTGCTGCCCACCGCCGCCTCCGCCACCGCCACCACCGCCACCGCCACCGCCTCCGCCTCCGCCTCCGCCTCCGTCCCCGCCGAAGCCCTGCCAGTGCTCACATCACCACGGCTGTAGCTGCAGTGGCAACCCACCTAGGCCGCCGACTAACTGCTGGCCGCCACCCACCTGGCCGCCGCAGCAGCCTTGCTTCCCGCCTCCATGGACGATCGAGAGAGGTACCATCTGAGGCCTGCTCCATCATGTGACGGGCTGATCTGTGATTACTACCATATCATCAACACCTTAATTGTTTTGGATTAATGTGGTGGCACTACTTTATTTGTCTACCGTGCATCAAAAGTGGTAATAATGCGAGACTTAGTGCAATGTGGTTACAGCTCTTCTGATCTCCCAGAGTTAATTTGGTCGTATATGTAATTGTATTAATTTGCAAATGTAATTTTGTTTGCTTACTGTATTTACTTTTGCATAATTGTTGTCACACTTCTACTGAAGTTTGCCTGAACCAGAGGTCCAGAGTTTGTCGAAATCGTTGCTATATGCTCAACATGTGTAATTCATGTACTACCTCTTTTATTTTTTCTGGTGTTCCAAATTCCAGCGGTAGTACCGCTGGGTTAAGCGGTACTACCGCTGAGAGCTGCTACCGCCATCGCCACCGCTACC